>CM060934.1:957861099-958206099 GCA_030765085.1 Allium cepa
TATTTGTTATAGAAGTAATTTGGATTTTAAATTACTTTGAAATTAATCAAAGGGATTAATTAGATAATTAATTAAGAATAATTAATTATTGTATTGAGTAATTAATGTAGTTAATTACTGAATGGTTATTAATCAAGGGTGATTAATTTATGTAGGGTTAAATAATTAACTTGTGTAATCAACCTATAATGCTAATTACTTATTGTAATTAGAGATAGTTAATCAGTAATGATTAACTGAAAAGAATAATGAGATGATTATTCATAAATTGATTTGAAATCAATTGATGGTTAAGTTAAGCAGATTTTGATGATGAAGTAATTAATTTAATTCATCTTAAATTAATTGGAGATTGAGTAATTAATTTAATTCATTTTAAATTAATTACAGAGGTGTGATCATTAGACCATTTGCTTATGTTTGATGATTGGTATTGGTTGTTTGATATGGTTTGTAATCTCTGTTATGAGATGAATAGTGTATGTGATATGGATGCATTGGATGCTCTTGGATGATAATATAGATTATCTGGTTTGGTATGAATTATCTGTGGATAATGATAAGATTGATTATCTATTGTGTTATGAATTATCTATCTGTGTATATTTAGATAATGAATTGAAATGTTTTAAACTTAAAACAACTTGGACATATAAGACACGCTTTGGTTTTCGATGAGACCGGGATCGGGTTTCCATATTTGGACATCCGAAAACCACATCGATTCCAAATAACGTTAGGTCGTTAATCCAAGTGGAGCGAGTGAAGACTCGAGGTGTAAGGGCTATACGTCAGTATAACTCTGTGGGTGATTCCGTAATGAGTTTGACGGAATAGATCTTATAGATTCGAGATGGTGAATCAGAGTGCAAGGGTTATTGTCGTTAACTCTGAGGGTGATTCCAAAATGAGTGTAACGAGATAATGCCTTCGGTTTCGTTCGAACCCGGAACGAACTTGTATGGATTGAATGCTTTCAGAACATCGTCAGGTGGACGATGAGCATTCTAAGTGTTATGTCCTATAAAGGTAATCGTAACCTCAAGCCTCATCAACCGGGAATGGCTAAAACAGGGGAGGTGCAGCAAAGCTTCGTGGGTAGCCCCCACTTGAGAGTAAGATTTACCCCTGTCTAGAGGTCCCTTTATATTTCGGCTGTGTGGGACGGTTGATCATGACAACCGTCGGGGTTGTCTTATTTGGAACTGTTCAGTAAGGAACGGGTCCGGCTTTGTGTTGCAGGGGAGTTAGGGTGGCTCCTCGGTACGATGATCTAGGCCACGTACTGTGACGGGCGGTACCCCAGTAGCCCTGCCATTGATGGAATCCAAAATCCAATAAGTGCCGTACGTATTAGTTGTGCCCAACTATGTTGGAATGTGAGATGTAAGCATTTCAGCTATTTCTGTATTTTATTTGAAAACCCTAGACACTATTATAATATCACCGGATTTCCTATCAAATGTTTTGGTTAGCGTAAGGTAAAAACTTTTCCATGTTTATGTGTGGGAAGTCTTACGTGATACCTTTTCCTTTCAAAGGTTTTTAAAAGTTAAGCAACTTTAACCTGTTACTCACACCAGACCCATGTCTGACCCGGAGTTATTTCTGTTTTTCTTTAACTCTTGGGTACTCAAATTTTTATGAGTAGCCAAGGGAATTCAGGTTAGGATTCAGGATTGGCTTTGACGATTTGTGGAGGAGCATATGGAGCAGGAGGCTTCTGCGTATAGTTATATAATTCCGCTGTGTTTGGTATCTCTGAGTGTTGTGTTTGATTTGAGTTGTATAACTAGACAGGTGTCTATAACTGTCTAGTATGTGTTGTATATGTCTGTGTAACTCTGATATTTGATGTATACTATGTAATATTTTGTTATAAATATAATTTATTCGTTCCGCTGTTGAGATTCTTGTGTTGTTTCTTCCTTCTCTTCTTTCTATTCTCTTTTCTATCCCTTTCTTTCTTTTTTCATGACGCGATTTTCTGGGAGTGAAAGTCGGGTCGTGACATTTTGGTATCAGAGCTGTAGGTTGAGTGAATACCTAGGCTCTGAAGTGTGTCTTTCTTTAGGGAGCATTAGGTTGAGTGAATACCTAGGCTCTGTAGAGGTGTCTTTCTTGAGAGAGCGTATTTGTATTTTTAATATATATATATATATATATATATATATTTGGTTCTACCTATCTGTTGGATTACCTGTTCTGGTTTTTCCAATGTAAGTTATAAAGGTAGATGAGGTAGAAGTGTGTGTAACACGACTACCATTGGTTGGAGTTTGATGGATGAGGTTGGAAGTGTATTTGTCGAGACTGTAGACCTAATACCGTCTCGAGTGGGTTTTGTTTGGTTGAAGGACTTCATCGATCTCTGGAGGTAACCTGTTAAGGTTCGGAGTTCATCTTTGAAGTGTTGAATTGAGTTTGGATCTGTCGTTTGGGCAGAAGCAAACAAGTAAAGGTGTCTTGATATCTCAGGAATTAGTAGCTGCGTGATGAGATGCAGTGACTATGGATATTTCCGAAGATGTTTCTTTGGAACAAGTTAAGAAGTGAGTCTGATCGGTGGTGTGGCAGAGTTTAGCTGAGTCTTCTGTGATGGTAGGAGTCTTCTGGCTGGGTAGTTTTTCTGAAGTGGAGTTCAGAAGCATCAGAGTGGATCTTTTCTCTGGTAAGTTGGCTAAGTCAGCATAAGCTGTTCTGTTTGGTAGAGAGAGAGCGGTTTTCTTTGGATTTAGGCTAAGTTGATCGCAAAAGTGACTTGCGATAGTATGTTCTCTTGTGTTTGTTGGAGATTGTCCGGATTTCTTCTAGGAAGACAGAAGTTTGTCTGCATCTGGAGATCGAGTTTTCTTTCCAGGATGGAACTAGTGGTTCGGTTAGTAGATGGATGGTTCCTTGAGATAGAAGTTGGTGAAGCAACTCAGGTTTGGGAGGAACATCCGAGTTTTTCTTTATGGATCTGTGGAGCCATATTTCTGTGCTGGGTTGTCTGGTCTGTGCTTGTGCTCTTCTTTAGCATTTTCTTCTGTTTCGGATCAGAGTTGGCAGCGGAAGCAGTTTGGGGGTGTTTCTGTTTTCTTTTCCGGATAAGGAGAAGTTTGTTCTGTCTTCTGTTGTTGAGAAGCAGAGTGTTTGTTCTTAGTTTGGTGTGATCTTGAGGAGATCATTGGATTGTTTTGCTTCAGTCTGTTTCTTTTGGAATCAGCAAGAGTTGAGCTGATTAGGATGGGTGTTGGTAGCCCAGGATCGTCCGAAGAGTTTTTATGGATAAGAGACAGATAAATTTGGATTCTGGAATTGGAGATTTGATTTTGGTTAAGTTTTTCTCTGATTCAAGGAGCTATAAGTTTGGGAAGCTAGCTCCATAGTGTTTTGGTTTCTTCTGTGTTGGGTAAGACCAGTGTTTGGTTTTCAAGAGTTGAATTGCCAGTTTGGATAACTGGGATTCAGGGTGTTTCACGTATCTCTGAGGGAGTTTGTGTTTGATATTTCTGGTTGTAGAACCAGCAGTTTAGGATGGTTTGTTTGTTGAGTCAGACTCGTTTGTAGTCTGATATTCTGTATAGAATTGTTGTTAGGAGCTCTATAGCATAGTAGTATTGATTGATTGTATTCTATAGAGCGAGTATCCCGATATATATATACCGGGGAAACTCGTGAATGTTTTATCCAAAATTCTTTTGGATAATTAGATTTGTTCTGATTGTGTGAATTGGTTGCTTTGGTTGTTGGCATATGATTAACATATGCTGTATTTTGAAATAAAATCTGTAAATAGATTATTAAATTGCCTTTGTTTTAAATTTCGGGGACGAAATTCTTTTAAGGGGGAAGGATTGTAACGACCCGGAATTTTGGACAATATAAATTTAATAATCTGGGTTTAAATTTATATTGAATTCATAATTGTTGTTAATAAATTTGATTTGATTTAAATAATCTTCTTTATTTAATTATTTAATTTGTGAAATTATTTTTAATGAGTTAATAAATTGTTTTCTATTTAATAAATGTATATGTATCTGTATATATTTTAAATAGATAAGTTGTTTTTAGTTAAATGAGTATAGTATAATTTTAATTTGTTTTGAAAATAGAAATGGTGATTTATTTTTAATTTAAGCTTTTCAAAATATTTAATTAAATACTATATGTTTTTAAATATGAGATAAATGTTTTAATTAGTTTAAATTTCATTTTAATTCAAGTTGTATATTAAATTATGTTACAAGCTCTTTTATAATTTGTTTTAAAAATTTCTTTCAAATGAATAACTTGTATATTATTTTATTTATAATAGTAATACTTGCTTTGTTCTTTAGAGAATTATTTAATACATAATTGTGTATAAGGATTAATTAACAAGGCTTAATATTTATTTAACTTTAATTAAACATCAATTTAATCATGAAGACAAGTGTATGTATATTGGAACTTAAACTAACATGTGTAAACTTATCACATTTTTAAAAGACAAGTGTCTATTTTATTTTCTTTTTCTTTTAATTCACTTAAATCTGAAAATACATTCATATCATTCTTGTTTCTTCATTCATTCATTTGTTTCATTCCTAAATAAAAGAGAAAAGGCCAAATTACATTCTCACAACCAAAAATCAACCATGAAAGTTTCATTTCCCAAATCAGTAAACACTCCTCTTTCCAAAATTACAAACCTGCATGCAACTCCTCATTACAAAATTCAAGCAAAGACCTGCATGCATCAATTACTAATCAAGTTAAAGCCTTGCATGTTCTTGCATCTGAAACTACAAAAAAAAAGAACAAACCTGCATCAACATGAAAAGCCCTGCATTTCATTTGCAAGTAGAAGGCCTGCATGCAACCATTTGAATCTGCATTCATGAAATCTTCAATCTGGAACAAGAGGCTCTGCATTTCAAAGGCCTGCATGCATCCAAATAAAAGCTCTGCAATTTCATGAAAAAGCTCTGCATTTTAATAGCATTCAAGAAGCCTGCATGTAGAACCTGGAAATACTGCATCTGAAATCATCAAGCTAGCATCAACACATCATTTAAAAATTTGGACAGTGCTCTGCATTTCAAATTCAGGTGAGTAACACTAAATTTAAATAAAGTTAGGTAGGAATGCATGTTGTTTATTTGCTGAGTTAAATTTGTGTTCATGATTTCTACTGCCTGTGCATATATGAATGCAATGCATGTTTTGATTCCAAGGTTCTGATTATTTTAGTTTGAGTTCAAAACTGATAAACAGTTTTCCTTCTTGATCTGGATATCATCATAGATTAGCTTTTGAGTGGAATTTATTTTATTTCATGATAACATAAAATTTATATGCCTTTTATAAGCTGTTTAGTCCTGTGATGTTTGGAAACATAAACACAAACTAAATTCTGTATAAATTTTGAAATATAGATATCATGAATTGGTGTTTTCAAGATTACTAACAGAATCATTTAGTAAATCCAAGAATTTAAAACTAAAACTAAATTTAACAGTGATAAGGAAAAATGCAGTTTTTTTTGAAAATTGACTGTATTTTACTTTTGATCAAGAATCAGTTGAGCCTTGCATTGAATTTGAGTGAGATTGATTCTAGAGTGAGTGTAGCTATCAACAATCATAGGAAAATTATTGAATTTGTTTGCAACTCAAATTTGAGAATGAAATTTGAAAATTTCTGTCAAGAACCCTAGTTACTGTGTTTAGAATGTTTTGGGTGCTGTGGCTTCAAGGGTGCATCGAGTTCATTGCTATTTTGGGTATTGGTATATGGTGTATTAATGAAGTTAATGCCGGAGTTTGGTCGATGATGGTGGTCGGAGTTGAGAGGAACTGGAGTTGACAGGTTTGAAGGGTGGAGTTTGGTCTGTTGTGCAGGTTTTGATGTTGTTGGTTGCAGGGAATTTTGACTCGGGTAGGTCTCGGGTTAATTGGAAAAAAACTCGAAGCAAGTAAGCTTCTGACCCGAAGTAAAATGGGGTTGCTCAAGTGTATTGGTGTTTCAGGTTTTATCAAACAGAACTGTTCTGTTTCTTTAGAATTTTTAAAAATAAAGTTTAAATTAAAATGGAAATTTGAACTTAGGATTTAAACTTGAACTTATGGATGAATTCAAATTGTTTGAATCATTATTTTGTAATAATTTAAATGCAGAATTCAAATTTGGTTTAAAATAAAGAAAAAATATAAGGAGAAGGACAGGGAATTGTTTCCAGTTTTTCTTAAAATTTGATAAATTACAAACTACAATGTTAGCATTGGATTTTAAACTGAATATAATAATGAATTTAAATAAGTTTAAATTCTGTTCTTTTAAAATTATTTAAAATTCTGGGAAAAAAATTCAAAGTTTAAGTTTTTTAAATAAACAGAAAACTGTTTTCTGTTTTAAATAAAAAGGTAAGTTTAAATTTGAAAGTGGAGATGTAAACTGAGTGTAAGTTTGGAATTTGAATATGAATTCAAATTTAATTTGTCAGATATTTGAAAACATTTATGTTTTTTTAAATTCAAATTTGATTTTAAACTCTCAAGTGTAAAATGCATTGTGTGTTTTGCATTTGTATTGAAAGGTTAAGTATTTAATTTAGGAATTCAAATGAATTCAAATTTAAGTTTTTAAATCTGAATTTAAATTTTAAACTTCAGTTTAAAATAAAGATTTAAATTTAAATTTCTTTCAAATGATTTACATTTGAATTGAAGGTGAAATTGTAGGAAGAATTTTAAAGAGTTTAAACTAAAATGAAAATGGAAGTTATATTTCAATTTTGAAAATTTTAAAGTAATTTTTAAATTGATTTGAATTTGATTTGAATTGAAATTTAAATCCTTTTCAACTTATTTATAAAGTATATGTTCTTGTAAACATATAAGATTAAGTTGTATTGTTTAAAATCTTATTTTAAACAAATTTGAGTCTTAAGTTTAAGAAATGTTAAATGGAATTTAATGTAAATTTAAAAACATTTTGATTTTTAAATGCATGATTTAATAAGAAATGATTATCTTAAGATAAATAAAAATTAATGATTGGATTCATTAATTATTAAGGAAATTAGGATGAATATTAATTATTTAATTAATTAAATAATGTGAATGTTAAATTAAATAATTAATGATTTTTAATTTGATTTGAGATTAATTAATTAAGTTTAATTAATCTATAATTAAGGATGGTTAACTAAATTTTAATTTATGATTAAGATTTATTTAATCAAGTGATTAATGATAATTTAGATTTTAATTAACACTTAGTTAATTAATAATTGGAGATTAATTAAATAGTAATTAAATATTAGTTACTTAATAACTAATGATGATTAATTTAAGTTAATCTCTTAATTAAGTAATTAAGGAATATTAATGAAGTCATTAACTCAAGATTAATTAATAATCAATTGTTAGATTAAATTACCTAAGAGAGTAATTAGTGAATTAATTACTTAATGTAATTAATTAAGGTTAATATGATTTGTTTAGATTAATTAATTAAGTTTAATTGATTTAGACATTTGTTGAATTGTTTGATAATTACTTTATGTAATTTAGGAATTTGTAATTACTTAAGGAAGTAATTAATTTATAATTACAGGATGTAATTAAAGATATTTGTTATAGAAGTAATTTGGATTTTAAATTACTTTGAAATTAATCAAAGGGATTAATTAGATAATTAATTAAGAATAATTAATTATTGTATTGAGTAATTAATGTAGTTAATTACTGAATGGTTATTAATCAAGGGTGATTAATTTATGTAGGGTTAAATAATTAACTTGTGTAATCAACCTATAATGCTAATTACTTATTGTAATTAGAGATAGTTAATCAGTAATGATTAACTGAAAAGAATAATGAGATGATTATTCATAAATTGATTTGAAATCAATTGATGGTTAAGTTAAGCAGATTTTGATGATGAAGTAATTAATTTAATTCATCTTAAATTAATTGGAGATTGAGTAATTAATTTAATTCATTTTAAATTAATTACAGAGGTGTGATCATTAGACCATTTGCTTATGTTTGATGATTGGTATTGGTTGTTTGATATGGTTTGTAATCTCTGTTATGAGATGAATAGTGTATGTGATATGGATGCATTGGATGCTCTTGGATGATAATATAGATTATCTGGTTTGGTATGAATTATCTGTGGATAATGATAAGATTGATTATCTATTGTGTTATGAATTATCTATCTGTGTATATTTAGATAATGAATTGAAATGTTTTAAACTTAAAACAACTTGGACATATAAGACACGCTTTGGTTTTCGATGAGACCGGGATCGGGTTTCCATATTTGGACATCCGAAAACCACATCGATTCCAAATAACGTTAGGTCGTTAATCCAAGTGGAGCGAGTGAAGACTCGAGGTGTAAGGGCTATACGTCAGTATAACTCTGTGGGTGATTCCGTAATGAGTTTGACGGAATAGATCTTATAGATTCGAGATGGTGAATCAGAGTGCAAGGGTTATTGTCGTTAACTCTGAGGGTGATTCCAAAATGAGTGTAACGAGATAATGCCTTCGGTTTCGTTCGAACCCGGAACGAACTTGTATGGATTGAATGCTTTCAGAACATCGTCAGGTGGACGATGAGCATTCTAAGTGTTATGTCCTATAAAGGTAATCGTAACCTCAAGCCTCATCAACCGGGAATGGCTAAAACAGGGGAGGTGCAGCAAAGCTTCGTGGGTAGCCCCCACTTGAGAGTAAGATTTACCCCTGTCTAGAGGTCCCTTTATATTTCGGCTGTGTGGGACGGTTGATCATGACAACCGTCGGGGTTGTCTTATTTGGAACTGTTCAGTAAGGAACGGGTCCGGCTTTGTGTTGCAGGGGAGTTAGGGTGGCTCCTCGGTACGATGATCTAGGCCACGTACTGTGACGGGCGGTACCCCAGTAGCCCTGCCATTGATGGAATCCAAAATCCAATAAGTGCCGTACGTATTAGTTGTGCCCAACTATGTTGGAATGTGAGATGTAAGCATTTCAGCTATTTCTGTATTTTATTTGAAAACCCTAGACACTATTATAATATCACCGGATTTCCTATCAAATGTTTTGGTTAGCGTAAGGTAAAAACTTTTCCATGTTTATGTGTGGGAAGTCTTACGTGATACCTTTTCCTTTCAAAGGTTTTTAAAAGTTAAGCAACTTTAACCTGTTACTCACACCAGACCCATGTCTGACCCGGAGTTATTTCTGTTTTTCTTTAACTCTTGGGTACTCAAATTTTTATGAGTAGCCAAGGGAATTCAGGTTAGGATTCAGGATTGGCTTTGACGATTTGTGGAGGAGCATATGGAGCAGGAGGCTTCTGCGTATAGTTATATAATTCCGCTGTGTTTGGTATCTCTGAGTGTTGTGTTTGATTTGAGTTGTATAACTAGACAGGTGTCTATAACTGTCTAGTATGTGTTGTATATGTCTGTGTAACTCTGATATTTGATGTATACTATGTAATATTTTGTTATAAATATAATTTATTCGTTCCGCTGTTGAGATTCTTGTGTTGTTTCTTCCTTCTCTTCTTTCTATTCTCTTTTCTATCCCTTTCTTTCTTTTTTCATGACGCGATTTTCTGGGAGTGAAAGTCGGGTCGTGACATTTTGGTATCAGAGCTGTAGGTTGAGTGAATACCTAGGCTCTGAAGTGTGTCTTTCTTTAGGGAGCATTAGGTTGAGTGAATACCTAGGCTCTGTAGAGGTGTCTTTCTTGAGAGAGCGTATTTGTATTTTTAATATATATATATATATATATATATATATTTGGTTCTACCTATCTGTTGGATTACCTGTTCTGGTTTTTCCAATGTAAGTTATAAAGGTAGATGAGGTAGAAGTGTGTGTAACACGACTACCATTGGTTGGAGTTTGATGGATGAGGTTGGAAGTGTATTTGTCGAGACTGTAGACCTAATACCGTCTCGAGTGGGTTTTGTTTGGTTGAAGGACTTCATCGATCTCTGGAGGTAACCTGTTAAGGTTCGGAGTTCATCTTTGAAGTGTTGAATTGAGTTTGGATCTGTCGTTTGGGCAGAAGCAAACAAGTAAAGGTGTCTTGATATCTCAGGAATTAGTAGCTGCGTGATGAGATGCAGTGACTATGGATATTTCCGAAGATGTTTCTTTGGAACAAGTTAAGAAGTGAGTCTGATCGGTGGTGTGGCAGAGTTTAGCTGAGTCTTCTGTGATGGTAGGAGTCTTCTGGCTGGGTAGTTTTTCTGAAGTGGAGTTCAGAAGCATCAGAGTGGATCTTTTCTCTGGTAAGTTGGCTAAGTCAGCATAAGCTGTTCTGTTTGGTAGAGAGAGAGCGGTTTTCTTTGGATTTAGGCTAAGTTGATCGCAAAAGTGACTTGCGATAGTATGTTCTCTTGTGTTTGTTGGAGATTGTCCGGATTTCTTCTAGGAAGACAGAAGTTTGTCTGCATCTGGAGATCGAGTTTTCTTTCCAGGATGGAACTAGTGGTTCGGTTAGTAGATGGATGGTTCCTTGAGATAGAAGTTGGTGAAGCAACTCAGGTTTGGGAGGAACATCCGAGTTTTTCTTTATGGATCTGTGGAGCCATATTTCTGTGCTGGGTTGTCTGGTCTGTGCTTGTGCTCTTCTTTAGCATTTTCTTCTGTTTCGGATCAGAGTTGGCAGCGGAAGCAGTTTGGGGGTGTTTCTGTTTTCTTTTCCGGATAAGGAGAAGTTTGTTCTGTCTTCTGTTGTTGAGAAGCAGAGTGTTTGTTCTTAGTTTGGTGTGATCTTGAGGAGATCATTGGATTGTTTTGCTTCAGTCTGTTTCTTTTGGAATCAGCAAGAGTTGAGCTGATTAGGATGGGTGTTGGTAGCCCAGGATCGTCCGAAGAGTTTTTATGGATAAGAGACAGATAAATTTGGATTCTGGAATTGGAGATTTGATTTTGGTTAAGTTTTTCTCTGATTCAAGGAGCTATAAGTTTGGGAAGCTAGCTCCATAGTGTTTTAGTTTCTTCTGTGTTGGGTAAGACCAGTGTTTGGTTTTCAAGAGTTGAATTGCCAGTTTGGATAACTGGGATTCAGGGTGTTTCACGTATCTCTGAGGGAGTTTGTGTTTGATATTTCTGGTTGTAGAACCAGCAGTTTAGGATGGTTTGTTTGTTGAGTCAGACTCGTTTGTAGTCTGATATTCTGTATAGAATTGTTGTTAGGAGCTCTATAGCATAGTAGTATTGATTGATTGTATTCTATAGAGCGAGTATCCCGATATATATATACCGGGGAAACTCGTGAATGTTTTATCCAAAATTCTTTTGGATAATTAGATTTGTTCTGATTGTGTGAATTGGTTGCTTTGGTTGTTGGCATATGATTAACATATGCTGTATTTTGAAATAAAATCTGTAAATAGATTATTAAATTGCCTTTGTTTTAAATTTCGGGGACGAAATTCTTTTAAGGGGGAAGGATTGTAACGACCCGGAATTTTGGACAATATAAATTTAATAATCTGGGTTTAAATTTATATTGAATTCATAATTGTTGTTAATAAATTTGATTTGATTTAAATAATCTTCTTTATTTAATTATTTAATTTGTGAAATTATTTTTAATGAGTTAATAAATTGTTTTCTATTTAATAAATGTATATGTATCTGTATATATTTTAAATAGATAAGTTGTTTTTAGTTAAATGAGTATAGTATAATTTTAATTTGTTTTGAAAATAGAAATGGTGATTTATTTTTAATTTAAGCTTTTCAAAATATTTAATTAAATACTATATGTTTTTAAATATGAGATAAATGTTTTAATTAGTTTAAATTTCATTTTAATTCAAGTTGTATATTAAATTATGTTACAAGCTCTTTTATAATTTGTTTTAAAAATTTCTTTCAAATGAATAACTTGTATATTATTTTATTTATAATAGTAATACTTGCTTTGTTCTTTAGAGAATTATTTAATACATAATTGTGTATAAGGATTAATTAACAAGGCTTAATATTTATTTAACTTTAATTAAACATCAATTTAATCATGAAGACAAGTGTATGTATATTGGAACTTAAACTAACATGTGTAAACTTATCACATTTTTAAAAGACAAGTGTCTATTTTATTTTCTTTTTCTTTTAATTCACTTAAATCTGAAAATACATTCATATCATTCTTGTTTCTTCATTCATTCATTTGTTTCATTCCTAAATAAAAGAGAAAAGGCCAAATTACATTCTCACAACCAAAAATCAACCATGAAAGTTTCATTTCCCAAATCAGTAAACACTCCTCTTTCCAAAATTACAAACCTGCATGCAACTCCTCATTACAAAATTCAAGCAAAGACCTGCATGCATCAATTACTAATCAAGTTAAAGCCTTGCATGTTCTTGCATCTGAAACTACAAAAAAAAAAGAACAAACCTGCATCAACATGAAAAGCCCTGCATTTCATTTGCAAGTAGAAGGCCTGCATGCAACCATTTGAATCTGCATTCATGAAATCTTCAATCTGGAACAAGAGGCTCTGCATTTCAAAGGCCTGCATGCATCCAAATAAAAGCTCTGCAATTTCATGAAAAAGCTCTGCATTTTAATAGCATTCAAGAAGCCTGCATGTAGAACCTGGAAATACTGCATCTGAAATCATCAAGCTAGCATCAACACATCATTTAAAAATTTGGACAGTGCTCTGCATTTCAAATTCAGGTGAGTAACACTAAATTTAAATAAAGTTAGGTAGGAATGCATGTTGTTTATTTGCTGAGTTAAATTTGTGTTCATGATTTCTACTGCCTGTGCATATATGAATGCAATGCATGTTTTGATTCCAAGGTTCTGATTATTTTAGTTTGAGTTCAAAACTGATAAACAGTTTTCCTTCTTGATCTGGATATCATCATAGATTAGCTTTTGAGTGGAATTTATTTTATTTCATGATAACATAAAATTTATATGCCTTTTATAAGCTGTTTAGTCCTGTGATGTTTGGAAACATAAACACAAACTAAATTCTGTATAAATTTTGAAATATAGATATCATGAATTGGTGTTTTCAAGATTACTAACAGAATCATTTAGTAAATCCAAGAATTTAAAACTAAAACTAAATTTAACAGTGATAAGGAAAAATGCAGTTTTTTTTGAAAATTGACTGTATTTTACTTTTGATCAAGAATCAGTTGAGCCTTGCATTGAATTTGAGTGAGATTGATTCTAGAGTGAGTGTAGCTATCAACAATCATAGGAAAATTATTGAATTTGTTTGCAACTCAAATTTGAGAATGAAATTTGAAAATTTCTGTCAAGAACCCTAGTTACTGTGTTTAGAATGTTTTGGGTGCTGTGGCTTCAAGGGTGCATCGAGTTCATTGCTATTTTGGGTATTGGTATATGGTGTATTAATGAAGTTAATGCCGGAGTTTGGTCGATGATGGTGGTCGGAGTTGAGAGGAACTGGAGTTGACAGGTTTGAAGGGTGGAGTTTGGTCTGTTGTGCAGGTTTTGATGTTGTTGGTTGCAGGGAATTTTGACTCGGGTAGGTCTCGGGTTAATTGGAAAAAAACTCGAAGCAAGTAAGCTTCTGACCCGAAGTAAAATGGGGTTGCTCAAGTGTATTGGTGTTTCAGGTTTTATCAAACAGAACTGTTCTGTTTCTTTAGAATTTTTAAAAATAAAGTTTAAATTAAAATGGAAATTTGAACTTAGGATTTAAACTTGAACTTATGGATGAATTCAAATTGTTTGAATCATTATTTTGTAATAATTTAAATGCAGAATTCAAATTTGGTTTAAAATAAAGAAAAAATATAAGGAGAAGGACAGGGAATTGTTTCCAGTTTTTCTTAAAATTTGATAAATTACAAACTACAATGTTAGCATTGGATTTTAAACTGAATATAATAATGAATTTAAATAAGTTTAAATTCTGTTCTTTTAAAATTATTTAAAATTCTGGGAAAAAAATTCAAAGTTTAAGTTTTTTAAATAAACAGAAAACTGTTTTCTGTTTTAAATAAAAAGGTAAGTTTAAATTTGAAAGTGGAGATGTAAACTGAGTGTAAGTTTGGAATTTGAATATGAATTCAAATTTAATTTGTCAGATATTTGAAAACATTTATGTTTTTTTAAATTCAAATTTGATTTTAAACTCTCAAGTGTAAAATGCATTGTGTGTTTTGCATTTGTATTGAAAGGTTAAGTATTTAATTTAGGAATTCAAATGAATTCAAATTTAAGTTTTTAAATCTGAATTTAAATTTTAAACTTCAGTTTAAAATAAAGATTTAAATTTAAATTTCTTTCAAATGATTTACATTTGAATTGAAGGTGAAATTGTAGGAAGAATTTTAAAGAGTTTAAACTAAAATGAAAATGGAAGTTATATTTCAATTTTGAAAATTTTAAAGTAATTTTTAAATTGATTTGAATTTGATTTGAATTGAAATTTAAATCCTTTTCAACTTATTTATAAAGTATATGTTCTTGTAAACATATAAGATTAAGTTGTATTGTTTAAAATCTTATTTTAAACAAATTTGAGTCTTAAGTTTAAGAAATGTTAAATGGAATTTAATGTAAATTTAAAAACATTTTGATTTTTAAATGCATGATTTAATAAGAAATGATTATCTTAAGATAAATAAAAATTAATGATTGGATTCATTAATTATTAAGGAAATTAGGATGAATATTAATTATTTAATTAATTAAATAATGTGAATGTTAAATTAAATAATTAATGATTTTTAATTTGATTTGAGATTAATTAATTAAGTTTAATTAATCTATAATTAAGGATGGTTAACTAAATTTTAATTTATGATTAAGATTTATTTAATCAAGTGATTAATGATAATTTAGATTTTAATTAACACTTAGTTAATTAATAATTGGAGATTAATTAAATAGTAATTAAATATTAGTTACTTAATAACTAATGATGATTAATTTAAGTTAATCTCTTAATTAAGTAATTAAGGAATATTAATGAAGTCATTAACTCAAGATTAATTAATAATCAATTGTTAGATTAAATTACCTAAGAGAGTAATTAGTGAATTAATTACTTAATGTAATTAATTAAGGTTAATATGATTTGTTTAGATTAATTAATTAAGTTTAATTGATTTAGACATTTGTTGAATTGTTTGATAATTACTTTATGTAATTTAGGAATTTGTAATTACTTAAGGAAGTAATTAATTTATAATTACAGGATGTAATTAAAGATATTTGTTATAGAAGTAATTTGGATTTTAAATTACTTTGAAATTAATCAAAGGGATTAATTAGATAATTAATTAAGAATAATTAATTATTGTATTGAGTAATTAATGTAGTTAATTACTGAATGGTTATTAATCAAGGGTGATTAATTTATGTAGGGTTAAATAATTAACTTGTGTAATCAACCTATAATGCTAATTACTTATTGTAATTAGAGATAGTTAATCAGTAATGATTAACTGAAAAGAATAATGAGATGATTATTCATAAATTGATTTGAAATCAATTGATGGTTAAGTTAAGCAGATTTTGATGATGAAGTAATTAATTTAATTCATCTTAAATTAATTGGAGATTGAGTAATTAATTTAATTCATTTTAAATTAATTACAGAGGTGTGATCATTAGACCATTTGCTTATGTTTGATGATTGGTATTGGTTGTTTGATATGGTTTGTAATCTCTGTTATGAGATGAATAGTGTATGTGATATGGATGCATTGGATGCTCTTGGATGATAATATAGATTATCTGGTTTGGTATGAATTATCTGTGGATAATGATAAGATTGATTATCTATTGTGTTATGAATTATCTATCTGTGTATATTTAGATAATGAATTGAAATGTTTTAAACTTAAAACAACTTGGACATATAAGACACGCTTTGGTTTTCGATGAGACCGGGATCGGGTTTCCATATTTGGACATCCGAAAACCACATCGATTCCAAATAACGTTAGGTCGTTAATCCAAGTGGAGCGAGTGAAGACTCGAGGTGTAAGGGCTATACGTCAGTATAACTCTGTGGGTGATTCCGTAATGAGTTTGACGGAATAGATCTTATAGATTCGAGATGGTGAATCAGAGTGCAAGGGTTATTGTCGTTAACTCTGAGGGTGATTCCAAAATGAGTGTAACGAGATAATGCCTTCGGTTTCGTTCGAACCCGGAACGAACTTGTATGGATTGAATGCTTTCAGAACATCGTCAGGTGGACGATGAGCATTCTAAGTGTTATGTCCTATAAAGGTAATCGTAACCTCAAGCCTCATCAACCGGGAATGGCTAAAACAGGGGAGGTGCAGCAAAGCTTCGTGGGTAGCCCCCACTTGAGAGTAAGATTTACCCCTGTCTAGAGGTCCCTTTATATTTCGGCTGTGTGGGACGGTTGATCATGACAACCGTCGGGGTTGTCTTATTTGGAACTGTTCAGTAAGGAACGGGTCCGGCTTTGTGTTGCAGGGGAGTTAGGGTGGCTCCTCGGTACGGTGATCTAGGCCACGTACTGTGACGGGCGGTACCCCAGTAGCCCTGCCATTGATGGAATCCAAAATCCAATAAGTGCCGTACGTATTAGTTGTGCCCAACTATGTTGGAATGTGAGATGTAAGCATTTCAGCTATTTCTGTATTTTATTTGAAAACCCTAGACACTATTATAATATCACCGGATTTCCTATCAAATGTTTTGGTTAGCGTAAGGTAAAAACTTTTCCATGTTTATGTGTGGGAAGTCTTACGTGATACCTTTTCCTTTCAAAGGTTTTTAAAAGTTAAGCAACTTTAACCTGTTACTCACACCAGACCCATGTCTGACCCGGAGTTATTTCTGTTTTTCTTTAACTCTTGGGTACTCAAATTTTTATGAGTAGCCAAGGGAATTCAGGTTAGGATTCAGGATTGGCTTTGACGATTTGTGGAGGAGCATATGGAGCAGGAGGCTTCTGCGTATAGTTATATAATTCCGCTGTGTTTGGTATCTCTGAGTGTTGTGTTTGATTTGAGTTGTATAACTAGACAGGTGTCTATAACTGTCTAGTATGTGTTGTATATGTCTGTGTAACTCTGATATTTGATGTATACTATGTAATATTTTGTTATAAATATAATTTATTCGTTCCGCTGTTGAGATTCTTGTGTTGTTTCTTCCTTCTCTTCTTTCTATTCTCTTTTCTATCCCTTTCTTTCTTTTTTCATGACGCGATTTTCTGGGAGTGAAAGTCGGGTCGTGACACAAATATTCAAAAACAAGCCACCTCAAAAAATATACAGACAAATTACATTCTAGAAATCATTCAAAAATCGAAAAACTAGTTGAGAATAGGTCAGTAGACCGAAAATAAAGTTTAGTCAGCTAAACCTAACAACTCAGCCTTCTAAAATTTAATATTAGCATACTGACTTCCTCCCCTAATCCCAGTGTCAAAATTGACCCTTTTCAGTCGATTGAGATCAAGCGTCGGTCTACTGAAGTAGGTCCAGTATTCTCTGCCTCTAAAATGACTCATTTCAGTCGACTGAAAATTGATCTCAGACGACTGGATCGTGCTAGTATCCTTTTTAAAGACCCATAACTGTCATTTCTCTTCCTCGCTTTCTTAAATTTATTTCCTAAATCAAAAAACCCTAAGTTCTTCTTCCTGAAAATCATTGGCTCTTCTTCAAATGCTTCCCCTTTCTAAGAAGAGAGCATACAAAGGCAAGGAACCGACTGGTCCATCTCATCCTGAATTTGCTCCGGATGAACAATTGCAACAATGGTTCAGTGGAAGTAGAAAATCTCTTCAACACTTCAATGAATTGAATGATAAGTGTATATTTCAAGAAATCTTCTATAAATGTCAAATTTCTCCCAATTCAACATTGAAGCTTTAACCCGAGAACATGGATTTCTATCACTAATCGATGCTAAGGAGAACAAGGTAAATATATATCCCTTTCAGTAAGAATGTTCTATGCAAATCTTTAGGATGATTTCTGCAAACCTCATATGGTAATGATGATGGGCAGTTAAGGAGTAGGGTTTTAGGGGTTGATATAGTTTTAAATGTCCATGATTTAGGAGTTATTCTTGATTGTGATAACTTTGGTGCAAAAGTAAAGGATATCAATAACCATAACATGTTTTATGATGAAGTAAGTTACCTTTTTCGAACTGAAAAGACAGAAAACATTTCGGTCAATTTACGACCTGAAGCACGTATAATTGACAAAATGCTCCTTCATACTATTTTATCCAGAACTAGAAGTTATGAAAAGATGTACGACAACAACTATAAAGTGTTGTATGCAATTTACTCAAACAAAAAGTTGAATTGGGCTCGAATTATCATGATGAAATCAAAAGCTTTCACACCCATACACGTCATACGATATTTAATGGTACTTATCTAGCGAAGATCTTTACTCATTTTGGACTCAATGTTGACTCACTATAGGACTTACTTCATCCAAAGATTATGGACCAAAAATATATTTCTCTAATGAAGCTTTCATCTAAAATGGAGACTCTTCCTCCATATCAAGAATATGTTTCTCGTCTTGTTTATGAAAATATAGGACAATCGTCAACTTGATAAGTAGAACAAGAGGAGATTCAACAACAAAATCAGGAGAAAACTCAATGGAGCACAGATAGCGATCAAGGAGTTACTTTATTTAAACCTTTTATAAATATTACCTCTTCGGACACAATTCTCAAAAATTAGGAAATAATTTTCAATCAACAAAAGAATTTGATCAAACGCCAATGATCTTTTGAAAAGACTAATCTCGGGTTCTTAAAGAAGATTTGGAATGTTCTCGTTCCTATTCACCATTAAGTATATAGCCAGAATCTTAGATGCTTGACCAAGACTATCTACTATTACTTTTTATGTGTATCTAAGTGTTTGTTTTATATATGATCTTTAGAACTCTTTTTTATTGTTTTGGTATGTATTTGTTTGGTTGAACTTGTCTAAAACCTGGGAATTTATGGACTTGTGTTTCTGTTTTAATGTTTTTCTATGTAATCTCTCTTCTGTTATGCACTAGGTCATGTTATCTTTGGTATCGCCTGTTCCATTTTTGTTGATGACAAAGGGGAAGATATTTGAGATAGGGGGAGCATATATATAGGGGGAGGAATATTCACTTAACTATATATATATATATAATTTTCATCACCAAAAAAGGGGAGATTGTTGAATCTCTGTTTCTAATGTTTTAACGATGACAACTACATCATCATATATTTCTAGTTTAAAACTATATTGTAGGTGAAAGAGCTACAACAAAGACAATATGACTACCACGAAGAAGGATTTATCACATTCAAGAAATTCAAAGGTAATCTTCATCAAACTAGAGTATGTATATAATCATAGAATTATATGTAAAATTTCATTGGTATCTCATTACATGCCTACATACATAACTTTTTGCAAAGAGCTTATTTATTTCTATATTTCAAAAGGAAAAAATAAACTTATATTTTTATTAAGTTTACTCAGTTCAATCGACTAAGGGTAGTCAATTGAGAAAATATCTCAGTCGACTGAAACTTAACATTTTACCATCATTCAAGTTTGTTGAAATTTGGCACGAATTCTTTTGCTTTATTGCGTAGACTAAATTTTATACTCAGTTGACTGAACATTGTATAACGGCTACTTTCTGAAGAGAAGCTTGGAGAAGTTGCTACTTTCTAACAGTAATAATCATCTACAAATGATTGCAACCATTTGTTATATCTCTTCCATTTCTATAAATACACTACAAGATCAAAATTCAAAACTTAACTTGCTAATCTACTTACTTGGTGTTTCTATATTTTCTCAATGCAATTCAATTTTCAATATTTACTCAAACTACTTCCATAATCAGAAACTATACACTTCCATATTACCAATGAGATTATAGGAAGAATTGTACCAGGAGTCAATATTTGTGTTATTTGGAACATAAAGTTTGTCAAAGAAAATCAGTTGTATTAGCCCATTCCTTCAAGTGAAGTGAGTTTATTTTGTTAAAGGAAATACTGAAAGGGAGCTTCAGGAAATGACATAGGAAGGGAGGTCCGAAGCAGCATAAAATATCTGGTGTGATTACTCTTATTTACTTTATACTATTATACATAGTTATGTAGTTCTGCTTAGATTAGTACGTATACACTTATTATACACATAAGCCATATTATATACAATCTACCACACTCTTATATATAAGTTCATTATTTAAAGACTGTATAGTGACTAATTAGTTCGATAATAACAATTTATTATTAACTAAAATGCATTGGTCATAAACTTTGACCTTGAGTTAACTTAAGTTGACCATGATACTAATCCCATATTACCTAGGAGAAGAATCCTCTCTTGAATAGTGATTCACTTCTAATTCTTCCGCTCGACCTAACTATAGTCGCTCAATGGAAGTTGTGCCATGATTTGACAATAATCAAAGTGGAGCTTTTATATTAAAGATCGATAGTATTCTCAATTCGAGAGAACTGTGTAAATTAGTCACATCAAATATTTTATATTTGACCTTAGTTATATTGACCAATAGGAAACTATCGAGTGAGTCATTCCGTAGATATACATAACTATCTGTATGCAACCCATTAGTCCCCTAACAGTCATGAGTAATGCATTGCCCAACATTTGGAGAGCATTACGTATTTTAGTCTCAACGGACATATTGATATGCAGTCTCGATACACCTTTACTAGGAATATGTAAAATGGTATATTTATTTTTATTATGATAAATTACTTACGGTTAAAACACTTTGTAACTACTATCACAAAATATATCATTTATGGAATTCTATTAATATACTTTTAATTAAATTTATTAATTAATATAACACATTATTTCAAATATATAATAGAAAGAAAAAAAAATTTCAAAAAAAATGGGTCAACGAGTTAGATATATGTAAAAAAAATTACATAATTTTCCATAAGGCATACCTCTAACTCTATCAATGTGTAGAGTGGTGCATGGGTCCGGCTCAGACTAGAGCGCATGGAGGATCGAGGGTTCTCTTGGATGACATATCACCTATTGTTTGATGACTGTAGGTCCCGACTCGAACAAGGGTTCATGATTGGCTCGATGTGAGATGAGTGGTAGGCGCGGTCGTTCATAAGAATTTAGTAGATAGAAATTATAAAAAAGCAAACTTATCTAAGCGTCTCCCTATTGTTAAGCGGTCCTCGCATGAACCTTAGCACTGAGTGGGTTGACGGTTCTCTAAGATGATGCGTTATAATAAGGAGTGATAGGTAGTCTAAGCCAAAACCTAAGCACTAAAGGGCTTGAAGGTTCTCTAGGGTGACACGCTGCAATAAGGAGCTACAAGCGGCTTCGACTCAAACCTAAGTGTTGAGGGGCTCAAAGGTTCTCCAGGGTGACACACTGTAATAAGGATCTGGACAGCCTTATTTCTACGTAAGCTGGTACAAATGTTGGACTTTGGCATCACTCAGGGTAATAGCGTCGGTCCTGACAATAGTGTCTCATCTTGTATGGAGGATGAGTGGCATTGTAGGCGAGGAGTACGAACTACAACAGCTGCGTATCTAATCGTTGATGCACCCTAACACGAAGGAAAGAGATGTCTCACCTAAACTCATGAGGTAGTGGGTAGTCCCTAAGCAAGGAATTGAATACATGGTGATTCAATCTTGGTAAGTAGTCTTGCTGTCCCCGAGAAGGGAATGAATTCCTAGTGGTCCACCGTCGTGGATAGCCAACTTGACAAATAGGGAGCAAAGGCTTATGCAGACCTGGGTGGAAAAGGTCAGTAGTCCTCAAAAAAATAATGAGCACATGATAATCCATCCTCATTGGATAGCCTTGGCGAAGATGTTGAATGATGCAGGCTCTACGGTCTTCAATGCATTCTTCACAATAGGCTATGGGCTTGGAAGTGAGCTTTAGAAAAATACTGGTGGTGGATTCCAAGTGTCTTAAGATATGTGAACAAGCATCTAGCTGCTATAGGACCCATTAAGGACGAAGATGAATGAGAGAACAATTTGGTGACCTACAAAGGGCTGCTCCAGGCATTAACAGTAGTGCTAGTCCTCTAGAATTTCTATGCAAGGGTGTCGATGGGTGGGCAAGATTGCTAAGTGGTTACCATTCCCTTGGGTTTTACCATAAAGAGGGTTGACTAGGACGTATTTATAAAGGAAGATCTCGGAGCGGCTGGTGTAACGACCCGGAAATTTCGATCCCGAAATTCCAGATTGTTAGTCAAAAGAAGAAAGAGAGAAGAAGAAGAAACAGAAAAACTCAAACTCAGAATCTTACATTCGCAGCGGATAAATATAATATCACATAAATAATAGTTTTACAAAGAAGAACGGTATCTTTACACTTATTTTATACATCAGAATTACAACCATTACACAACACTGGACAGTTTAAAAGGACCTGTCCTAGATAAACTATAATATATCGCAGCGGAAATATCCCATCGTTCCTGCCATCCAGCTCACCTCCTGAGCCCCGGAACGTCCTTACCTGAAAATCTGTAATACTCGGTCTGACCCGAGCATTACATCAAAGTAACTCCCGGGTCAGGCTGGAAACCAACGTGAGTAAACCCATCAAGCATGAATTACAAAATCATACAGCTTATATATAACCCGGGGTAACTTATATCAATTTACAACTTCACAAGTTGTTATAGACATCATTTATTTCACACATCAATTTCAAAATGCCAAAACTTAGATTAAATGATCCAATTCACTTAAATTATTCCATTACAACCTACTGATTTCACATATCAATGTATAAATAATCGAAGTGGTTTCGGGTATTTACTAATACCCGACTCCGGTCTCTTCGAATTCAATACCATCTTAGCCTAAGTTATTTAGGTGAAATACAATTTAACTTCAAATAAGATGTCGCTCCTTACACTACAATTTATCATCGATAGATGACCAAACTATCTCTTTTTAAACCAATCATCTCATATCACATAGCATCACAAATCACATATCAGAGATATCCACTAGTCTCCGGCATACAATATTATTCAATCATTCATGAACAAGATAAATCAGTTATACCATTCTAATTAATTTTAACAAATTGAATTAATTACCCAAATCATCCTCAATCCTGCTTATTAATTAATTACAACTATAAATTAATCATCCCTTAATTATTCTATCTAATTACATTCAGTAATTAGCCTTTAATAAATTTTATCACAATGAAAACAACCCGTCCTTCGTTTAATAATCAACCTTAAATTTATCACATTCATTGATCAATCTTGAGAAATCACATTTAGTAATTAACTATTCTTAATTACTTACATTAATTAATTAACCTTTTAATTAATTAATAAATCCTTTAATTAATTACACTGAGTAATTATCACTTTGTTCCTTCCACCAAGTAATTATCCTTTAATTACCTCCCATCAAGTAATTTCCTTTTAATTAATTACATTTAGTAATTATCCCTCATTACTTTACTAAGTAATTACACCTCATTAATTATCCTAAGTAATCATACTTAATCTTTAATTAATTATATTTATTAACTCCCTTGATTAATCTCATTCTGTAATTAATTACTCTTAATTAATTTACTTCCCATCCCTTTTATTACTCAATTCTTAAATTAATTACACTAAGTAATTAAATATTAATTACTTCTACTAAGTAATTATTCTTCATATTAATTACACCAGGTAATTAACCCAAAAGTACCTCAAATTTGCATTAATCAACTCTAAATTAATTTATAACTCTCAGTTATAACAAATAAATTAATCCAAAATCATTAATTAATTGACTCCCTTTTTAACACTTCATTAGTTTAATTAATCATATATTATCTAGGTCCTTAATTACTTTTAAGATAACCATTTACCTTACTAATTATTTAATTACTCCATAAAATTAAACACTTTATTTTATTTTTTTTCATTTACTTAACTTATATTAAAATTAAGTTAAGAATAATTTAAAATTTTAACTTGATACGTTTAAGTTAAACAAAACTTACCATATCCTAAATCAAAATAGAACATTGAAATTGTATTTATGTAAACTCAAACTAGATTCATTTAAATTTTAAAACTTACCTTTATTAGATTTAAAGTTGTTATAAATACCCGAGTTCCCTCCGTACCACACAACAAAATTCTCGAGCAACACCCCGTGCGCTTCACAACTCACCTTGCTCCGAGTCAACACATAACTATCTCGAGATCGACCTGATACATCTTCTTCTTCCTCACACCAAACAGCAACCCAGATACCCCAAATACACGCGTGCACGTGCATGATAATTCCAGTCACCTCCAACCATCCCCTCCGGCTCCAGGAAGTTACTGATGACTCCGATGATACGCCAGACCACCCAGATATGCAGATCACATTATAAATTGTAATTGAGCTGGTTGGACGAAAACTGGAACCTATTCACACCCTACAATCTCCTCGCCTTGACATCGCCGGTCACCAGAGGACGTGGAATTCCGTTCACAACTTCGCCACAGACCACACTTCATTTTCCCCCACACCACATCGAGACCGATGCTTCCAGTCGTCGTGACGAACCCAGAAATCCTCGTCAACCCGTCCATGCCTATAAACCCTAATTTCATCCACTGACAACGCCACGTTGATCAAACGACGCATCCACCATTTTTCCTCGCATTCTCGATCGTCAAGCAAGCTTCAATAAAATTCTGTCCAACCCAAAAGTTTTGAAGATCGCCAGAAATAGCTTAAAAACCAATTTCGGTTCATCTTCGAATTGTCCCAAAATACTTAACTAAAAAATCCAGATTTGATTTCAAAAATCCTATTTTACTAAGGGGATTCAGGTTATATGCGTGAATTAATAAATCATTAAGATTTATTTTAACTCATTTTAAGTTTTCCACTGTTCCCTTTTGTTTCCAAAATATATTCAAACTTATTTTACATAAATATATTTTTAAAACTTTACTTATGTTAAAACAAACACATTTTGTTCAGGGATCAAGGTCCAAAAATCATTTGAGAGAGAGACTTGAATTTTTGAATCAGGTTTCGAACCTGAAATGTTTAAACAGAGGCTTGCTAGCCTGACCCAGATTTAAACTCTGATTCTAACACACTCATATCTACATAAAAATCATTTCTTTATCATCATGCACTCATGATTCATAACATATTTCAAGGATTCACCCTGTGCCACTTCATGCAATTTCAGTTTAGGAGTTTTACTTACCTATAAAATTTAGAACAGAGCAAGCTTTCTTGCTCCTAGATATATCTCAGATATTTATTAACATGCAAGACAATTTCCATTCATGCTAACCATTAACGCATCATTACTGCATACTTCTATATCATGCAACAGATTTTAATCAAACATAGGTTCGTTTACTCACCTGTTAAAAGAAGATAACATAGAACAAAGCTTTTTGTCAGAGTTTAACTTTGAATTGATCTGGTTGCTTCAGGCTAGGCTTTTGTCTTGATTTTTGGTTCTTTTCTAAATCCCTTAAGAGTTGCATAGGTTTGAGGTTTAGAAAATTGTGACTTTAATTCAGTATAAATATGATCTCTTATAGAGCAGCAACTTGATTATGATTTAAGCTTGTGATTGCTCGTGTTAATAAGATATATTTTTATCTGCTATTGCTTCGTCTCCAGGGTTGATAATTTCTTTTTTCTTCAGCTTTTGTTGTACTTTGTTTTCCTTTTGGTAATAAAGATAAAAGAGAGATGAGAAAGAGTGGAGATGTACATATCTCATTTAACTTTTATTTATTAATTAATTTTTTTTAAATATGACACTTGTAATTGTATAACAAAATCAAGCTAACACTTGTAATCCTTCATGCATTTTGTATTTAAAACCTTATCTCACTTATTTATTTCCCATGTTAAAATGTTTCAAATTATATTTATATATATTATCACATACATTCCATATAAATTAGGAAATTTAGAAAATGAGAACATCAACTCCTTATTAAATCTTGTTTAAATTTTATTTGTTAAACTTACATTTGTTAAATGTATATACTTAACTTACAAGTGTAATTTCCTAGAATTAATGAATTTTTAAAGGATTTTATAAAATTTGTGTATATTAATTACAATGCCTAGAAATTTGGGTTATTACATTTGGGCACGGCGCTCACAGAGGGAACATGCATGGTTTTTATAATTTGGTTGATATTAATAGCAATATGAGGAGATGAGTGGGCGCGCACAGCGATTGGGCACGACACGATGCCAAAGTGAGATAGTTAGAGAATTTTCTTGATGACAAGAGGAGGTAGTGAGCACTTTTTCCACTTGCCACTGTTGATGTTGGATGCGAAGTACCAAGCATGGAAAGAGCTTACACAGGAGGCTGCTAACCACAAGATCAAAGGTTTGACTACTTTTAGTGCCTAAATGTTGATGATAAGTTTCATCAATCTCAAAGTTATGATAATGCATTGTGAAGAGTAATGGAGTTTGCTAATCACTAGGCCTAATGATGGAAAAATGAGGATAAAAGAGCATTTAAAGGTGAATGACACAAGAGGTGAAGTGGTTCGATGAAGTTTCTTACGTCCACTATGAATTTCTATTGCTATATAGCACTCCTATTTATATTAGGGTGCTTCTATATTAGGAGATTTGAATGGGCGAATTATGGGTTCCAACCATCCGGACCCCATCCTTCCAGATCCTAACCAACCAGGTCCCAAACCCCTTGAAGTGGCCATGCATGGTGTCCTTATAGTAGTTGAATTGATGTTTGAAAGGCTAAGATTGTGCTGTAAAACGAGTGTAAAGTGCATCTAGCCATTGATCTGGCTGAACGGACTTGATGAGAGACAGTTGGCAAAAGAAAGGAATGCATGGATAAGATGAAGGTCAGCAGAATAACTGTGATAGGGCATGTTCTTCCATGATCTACACTAAGAGTGTTTGTACTTGCAGTATGATTGTGTAAGATGGAACATGCATCTTGTCAGAAGTAGGTACAACTGGGTGTACCTCTTGTTGCTTTGCTTCCACATACCTATAGATGGAACGACCGGCCAAGCTAGTTTGCTTAGACTAAGGATGGGCATTTAACTGATTTAATCGACTAACCGACTTAATGGACGTTGATCGAACCGCTTTAACTGATTTTATTGGTTAACCAAAGTTTTGGTTAACCGACCTTAACCTATAAATTTTGGCTCGGTTAATGGTTAATGCATTGGTTAACTACGGTTAACTATTTAAGCGAGCAAGTTTTAAAGTAAACAGTTATTGGATCTGTATTATTACCAACACCGTAACTGGCCAACCAAATTTCCTACCAAAAAATTAAAACCCTAAAGCAAAACATACGAACGTCACTTTCTTTAATTTTGTATTTCCTCTCATTCAAGCAAAAAATCCTAGATCCACAAAATCAAAATCTTGAATTCGATCAATACATGCATGTTGATTTTGATCAATACATGTCCACCTTCGATTTCGATTAATACATAGTGAATACATCCACTACCGATTTCGCAAAATCAATATTTATGCTACGTCGCAAGCTTGACTTACCTATTAATTTGGAATTTGAGGCTTTGAGATGTGGCGAATACTAGCTGAAAGAGAAGCAATGTGAGTTTGTTTTCACTTTTACCTGTTTCATTTAATTATTATGTGTTTAATTATTACATTTATTTAAATGTATACTATAGTTGTTATTAATTATAGTTTAATCACACCTATAATATTAATGTAAAGTTGTTTATACAATATGCCACCTATACAGTTTGCCCGTAGCTGGTAATATTAATCTACATTTAAACGTATACAATTTGTTAATTACCAATACAATTTGAATTTGCCTGTACATAGCTGTTAAATATTAATTTACATTTAAACATTAATATACATATTAAATGCATACAATTTACCTATAGTTGTTAAATGTGTATTAATATTAGTGTAAAGCTGTTAAAACTGTATATTAATATATACAATTTGTTTTTTTTTTTCAACAAATGTAGATAAATAAATAACAGAAACTGTCAACGAGCCTGACAGGTAACCCACAGAAAATAAAACCAAAATCGGCGAAACAGCCGAGCAAGAGAAAACCAAAAAAACAATAAAAACCTAATAAAACGGCCAACAGAAGGCGAAAACCAAAAACGGCGAAGAAGCCGTCGAAAAACCAGAAGTGGCGGAGGAAGCAGCCAAAGGTTCCTCCCAGAAGGGAAGCCAAACAAAAGGAAGATATCCAGCAAAATCTGAACAAGAGAGCGGCGAAACATAAACCAGAATAGCGACCGCCCAAAACCAAGCAAAGTAGAAGACAGAACAGACCCCAAACCATACCTAAAAAGCCATAGCCTGCAACCAGAAGCCACTAAATCAGAGAAAAAAAAGGGGGGTGAGCGAAGACGGTTAAGCCAGAACAACCTGGCTTAAAGACGGACATCAACCAACTCCCGTCCTGATGGGAGGCTGAGCGCAGATAATAGATAACAGAGCTACGAGACGACTAGAACGAGAACTAATCGATCCCTTGAAAGGTCTCCCACGAAAAGCTAGAAAAACATCATTCCTAACCCGGCGAATAATGGAGACCTTTGGCTGTACAATTTGCATATACATTAATATACATTTAATGTATAGTCGTTATTAATGTGCAGTTGTAATTAAACTGTATACTAATATATAGCTGCAATTAAACTCTAATTTATAAATGTAATTTATAACCATATATTAATGTGATATGTAATTTAAACTATTTAAGCATCATAACATAAACATTAAATCAAAAACTGTTATATTAAATTAAATACGATAATAAAATATGTTTAATAACAGTATAGTATATTTGACATGTGGTTTATTTTAAAAACAACTGTAAGCATCATAGCTAGAAATGATGTAAGTTATAGCAAATAGAACAAGTATATTTCTAGTTTAGAATATGTAGCAGCGACCTATAATTTACATGATTGTTTAATTTTAGGTGATAGGTGGATGTTATGTGAACAATGACCTATAATTTTGAATTATCATTGTTGTTGTACTTGGGTTCAGGTATGAGAGTATATAATTATATTTACATATATAATTTATAATCTATTTAACGGTGTTACAGTGGTTTACACTTTACAGTTAAATGTTGTAGCGTAATTTCTTTCATATATATAGTTTAATTTATAGTTATTTCATATAACTCGGGTTCAACTATATCAAAAATAATTTACAATTAAAGTTTATAGTGTAATGATTTACAGGTTCAGCTATATGAGCACTACATTCATCCTTGTTTATTGGTAAGATGAAGCTCCAATATTATTAAACCCAAAAATTATTTAGGACCCATGAATAGAATAATTTCATAGTACAAAATTACACCACTTTATTTGGATCTAACTCGACGGTCATTAATAAAACCTTTTATCAAGGTTCACTTTATGTGCTTAGAAACAATGAAGGTAATTGCTTTAAGATCAACCTCATACCTTAAGAAAATTAGAGCAGTTTTCACATCTTGCAACTATGCTAAGTTACATAGTGAACCCAGTATTTCTAATAGATCCAAGTTTCCAAAAGAAAAACTACACGCTTAGCTCAATCATACTTTTGATGTTACACTTGGTAAATCCACATATGATGCCACTTATTCTGCTTTTGCACATGCCCTGCATATCCCCACACATTCTAATTATGCGGCTACCAATCACACTTGTATGAACTTGATTTCTTTAAAACTTAATATGTGTGTGTGTGTGTGTTAATTTCATATATATGCTACTAGTTCGGTTTAGTTTAGTTTTACACTTGTTTATAGTTTACTTGTTCATAGTTTGGAATTGGCTTAAACTATAAATCTCATATATATTATTATATAATATTACATGATTCCCACTTGTTGTTTATAGTTTAGTTCGTTTATAGTAAGGTTTATAGTTTATAGTTGCATGGTTCACACTATAAATTTACAATGACTATATTATAAATCTTATCTATATAGCACTATTCGAGCAACAATTCATAATGGTCACTAGCTCAGTTCATATATATCATTGCATGGTTTACACTATGCTTGTTTATTGTTTAGTTTCATAATACACGCTAAAATGGATGGACTTGAAGCCAGTGAGTGACTAGCTCAGTTCAATATATCAAGTTTATCATATAATATATATTTAAACGAAAGATATGCATATCATGTATCTTTTACGTTATTATTAAATTTCTAATTTATTATTAATAGTTAATGTTATCCCTTCAAGTACTGTGTGTAAATGGATAGATAGATCCAATCAAGATATTAAAACGGTACAAAATACTAAATATTATAATTTTGTATTATGTCATCAATTTGCAAACATGGAGTTGATTTCCAAAGCAAATAAGGCGAAATTATTTTAGGTCGGTTGGATGTTGATTGCAAGAGTGGATGAGGAAGTGTATGTGTGTTTAATTTATTCTAAATTGGTTAATCAAATAATAATGTCACTACCATGAGATTGACTTTTGGATTTATATGTTAATTAGTGGGGTTTTGTTTAAATTATTGTATGATAATAAGAGTATGTATGCTTAGCTAAGCAGTTGTTAAGAATTATGGGAAAATCAAGTGAAGTGTATCAAATAACCTGGTATCAGCATACGTAATATAAGGATTTCCTTAATTTCGGTATTTTTTGAGTTTAATTTCAGTTTATAGTTGCATTCAAACTTAGTTTAATTATATGTTGTTGTTTATTGCTGTTTATTTTGTTATTTATTGTGAACTTAGTTTAGTTTAGTTATCAACTTTGTTTATTGTATGTAACTGTATAGTGGATAGTTGCGAACTTATTTAATTAGTTTATGTACTTTGCTCCGCTCTTTGCTATGCTATAAATAGTAGTTTAGTTTATGTAAGTTGAAATATATACTATTAACCATCGGTTAACCATGCAATGGTTAACTATTGGGCCTAAACGGTTAACCATGCGACAGTTAATTGTTTGGTTCGAATGGTTATCGGGCCGTTAAATTTAACTGATTAACCGTGGTTAATTTTAACCGTTTCGGTCGGTATGGTCAGATCGATTTTAACTGATAAACGGTTAACCAAATTGTTTTTTTCACTGGTTAATCATTCAGGTTAATCTATCAGATTGGTTAACCGACTGTGCCCACCCTTAATTAAGACCATAAGGAGAATGAGGAATTGGCAAGAGTCGAGGGCACACCAAACCGAGTGAGACAAGACAGACTGTCGGTTATAGGTAGAGGTGTTGAAGCTAAATCAATGAAGAGCTGCTCTTGAGATAGTCTCAAGTTATGCCGGTTGGGAGATAGTAGAGGGAGAGATGCCTGAGCAAGCGGGCTGGCCTAGAGCTAGGTTGTAAGTAGGTTAAAGAGAGAGTCCATCAGTCAATGAGAGATGAGCAATCTTTACTTGTGCCTTATCTTGACGTGTGAGTTGGTCACTGGGCAGCTATGTAAGGAGGCTCGGTCAGTAGAAGGCTTGACGTGCAATTAAGAAAAGAAGCCAACGTGGGCGTAGGATGGATTTGGATTATCGTCATACATAGAAAACCCAATTGACCTACCCTCGTACGTGGCTGGCTTGTGAGCTACCAAGACCAAGTCAGTCTAGATCAGACCAGGCCATACTAAGATACGTTGATTAGTGAAATGCCCTACCTCTATACCCATACTACCAAAGAGCATTATTAGGTAATATTGTCTAATAATACAGAGATGAGGCAATATTGCCTTACACATGTGAATATTCCCTTGGACTAACACCTGTACATATTTTAAAATTGTGTAAATACTCACATGTACATGCCCAGTATCGGCACAGAGCAATAAACATGTGTGTTACCAAGATAGAACAATAGATGATATATAATAAATAACAGAGAACACAGAGACATTATTGCGGCGATGAGATACAATATGGAATATACAAGAGACCGTGTGGAATACAAATGTATCTAATTCCCACGACCTCAAAAAACACAATGTATAAGTCCAAGATACATCTCAATGTCATACATACCTGAGGCTATAGAGTGCTATATAGTAATACTGAATAACTAATCTTCCTTACGCCTATAAAACACAAGTTGGCCACTATGTCCCTGAATTTGAAATGTCTCATGTTGACCCGAGTATTAGAATAACACATGGGTCAAAATATATTTAAATGTAAGGGTTAATACATACATATGTATGTTTGTATGGATGTATGTACGTATGTATGTATGTATGTATGTATGTATGTATGTATACGTGTGTATGTATATGTATGTGTGTGTGTGTCATAGCATATGCATGGTAAGATAATAATATTATAAACGGCATGGAAAAATCTCAAAATAGCAACTACCGTAAACCATGCATAAAATGTCATCCTACACATAAATTCACATCAAATAATAAATCATAGAATCAATGTTAAATGAGTGAATCATCCATATAAATAATCATTATCAATGAATAGAAACCATCAAGTAAAATTATGATAGCACACAGCATTGTCCATATGAAATATAAAATAGACATTTTTGGGTCTGTCATACTCACAACAATATAAATAATGTCAATAATCAGTAATAATAATTTGGTGCCTACCCATCAGTCACACATAATAATAATCATGAGAGCTGACTATACTTTGGACGCCTATCACAGGTATAATCATGTACGTATGTAACTCATAATAAGTGGTAAATTGACTGTATGATAGACACAAGGTCCCAATTAGAGTCGGATCTCAACATACAGGTCGCCTAACCCATATTTATACTTAGGTAGGTGTAAAATAAACAAGAGACTGATGGCGTCTACTTGATCCAAGAGTCACACACATGAGTCACCTAACCTGATCCAGTATAGTATATGTTTATATATCAGTCGGTGTGGAACTAGAAGGGAGACTTATGGTTGTATGCCCGCTCCAGAGTCACACATATGGGTTACCTAACACAACTTTATAGTCTTAGTTACCTCAACTTTCATTGTGAAACAAATCCATTAGTGTGCTCGTCAACATGAGGACTCGATCACGACCCTGCTTTGCCCCTATAGGTAACGGAATGCTAGCCTAAGTGACATAAGGGCTATAATGATCACCAAAAATAAGGGCACGTGATATTCATCAAAGATAAGGACTCCTGCCCTTTAATACTCATTAAAGGTGTCATGGATTAGGGCACGACCCTAAGATCAGGCCGCTAAGATGGACTCTCACCAACGTTAATAATAGGAATGCATCATGACATACATAATGTAGCTTTGAATATAGGCACCAACCTTGCTCACACCCATGAGCATCACCTCATGTAAGTATTATCTCAACATCACTGTTCTTGTCATATGAGTATTATCTTCTTACAATGAATAACTGAACAAATATCACAACGGCATCCCACATGATATGCATCAAAGATAAGGACTCCTATCCTTTAATACTCAATAAAGGTGTCAATGGATCTAGGGCGCGACCCTAAGATCAGGCCGCTAAGATGGACTCTCACCAACGTTAATAATAGGAGTGCATCATGACATACATAATGTAGCTATGAATATAGGCACCAACCTTGTTTACACCTATGAGCATCACCTCATGTAAGTATTATCTCAACATCACTGTTCTTGTCACATGAGTATTATCTTCTTACAATGAATAACTGAATAAATATCACAACAGCATCCCATACCACCATATGTCACTCAATCCTTTATTAACTTCTCATAAACTACACTTAATCTCTATAATATTCTATATCATGAGTCATAGTAGTAACCGAAAAAATATTACTAAATACTTTATACCAAATGGTATTGCTAATCTATTTAGTTAAATTCCCCACAATATAGAATTTCACACAATAATATTCTAAATAATGAGTCCAAAAAATAACTGAAGAAATATTATCAAAAGTATTATACCATATGGTATTATAACCCTATTTATTCAGATTACTCACTACACAGAATTAGAAACAATTATAGTACACCAAAACGATTTAGGGTAAATATTTTATTTATAAAAAATTACAAAATCTCTAAAATATTCATATATTAAATAATTGGTTTTGCTACTCGAGTTCACACTTTGAACAAGCTTTCTCTATTTGTTTATTAAGTAGAAAATGAACCTTAATCGAATAATTCTTTAACCATCCAAACTTGATCAAAATTGGACTTTGACAACTATTAGTGGTGTAAATAGGTACTGAGAAGATCTATTTAAAGTTTCATGATTTTTGGATATTTACTCGATTTTTAACGAATTTCGGAAGAGAGGTCATTTTTAGGTTTCAAGTTGGAAAACAAAAATCAAAAGTGAAGAAGAGTTCAGAGATGATACATAATGAAGCAATGTACGATAATACTTTTGATTAAGAAAGAATAGAGATAGTTCTCTTAGCATAAATGGGCTTGGGCCTAGGGTTTGTATTACCCATTTCATTTCAATTTATTCCTTTTTTTAACTTCGTTAATCACTTTACTAACCATGTTTTTCTTTATCCAAACCAGTTTCAAAAATTATTATACTTCACCCATTTACTTTACCGCTTGATTACTTATTACTAAAATCATAAAATATATTTTTAGGAGTTATTTCATCATATTTTTTGCTAATTAAGTTCACTAACAATTGATTACACATTAAAATTTAAAATTTATATTTTCTTGAAATCCTGTTTTGTTACATTAGTCTGCCTTCTAATTTATGAAAAATTGAACACCATTAGGTTGACCTCTTCAATCAGATTTCTATTTTCTCTTCCTTCAATAACCTTTTCCTTCATTAAGTTCATCCTCCACATCTTCCCACCGAGAAGGCTACTAATCACCATACTCATTGAAACAATTCTATCTGAATTTCAGTTACCTAATGCAACTACAAGAGTTTCTCAACTCTTTGGCACTGAACTCATCAAAATAAAGGCTCGCATCTCATCATCAACCTTGTAAAGCATGATTATGGACTAATTCACAATTGCTTAAAAATCATTAAGATGTCCTTCAAATTGATACACCTTCCTCAATCTTTAGATTTACCAATCTTCTTATAAAAAGAGTCTTGTTTATCGTAGGGTTCTTCATGTAAATTCCTTCCAACTTCTTTCAAATTTCATAAGAAGATATTTCATTGTAACAATATAAAATACAATATTCTCTATAAAAAACATTAAATAGCCGCAGCATCCTTTTTATCCAAAGTTTTCCTTTTTTTGTTACACCACTAGGACTCTCCATTTATTCTTTAATAGTTGGTGATGATCACTAAAATATGGAAAATCATCCATATTCACTTTCTATAACCCTTAATTTCTCTCTTTGATTTTTTCAACACCTATCTTCTCCATAACCGAACACTCTTCAAAAAAAAAATATGTAGTTGGTTTTGTGCTAATTGTCAAGGTTATCTCAAAGATCCCTACACATTTAGATCTAAGAAGAGATAAGTGGTGAAGAAAAACTATACACAAATAATTTCCTCTAAAATAAAACTTTATTAAATTTACCAAAATATTACTAAAATTTAAAATCAATCTCAAAACCCTAGAATAATAGCTATTCTATCTCACAGTGACCTCTAAACAAGTTTGTTTATAATATTCTAATGTAATCTCTACCGTTGATTAAAGATTTATGGAAATCTATAGCGAAAACTCGAGTACACCCTAGAAATGAAGAATTGCCCTTGGAAATTCATGCCTAAGTTTCTTTAGAAAAAGCCGATCCTAATGATTGGAAATCCCATCATTCGATTGGTGTCATTCAACTAAGTGGAACATGCAGTCAACAGAAAGCATAGGGTTTGCTTATATGGAAAAAAACTCCGTTCTTCAATTGATTGGAAGCGTTCACTAGCCGATTGGAATCCTGTAGCTTCAGCTATAGGCTTTTGTCACTCTCCTGCTTCTTCGTCTCTTCATCTCCTCTTCGCTACTTCTTTTCTACAACTCCAATTGATGCGTCATCTTCATTGACGTGTTCGTGGCACCTTATTCTTCAATCTTGAAATATTATATCACTGGTTTCGACAATATGATATTTTGTAATGCATAAAATTATTTATAACATTATATTAAGAATTTGATCTCTATCCTAAACTATTTTATTATCATCAAGGAAACAAAAAAAAAATTTAATTTATTATATAACATTTACCTAAAACCACATGTAAACAACCAATGCAACCTCAGAAAAGTGAATACCATAAGAAAAATCAAAGATGGGCATGCTGAAATTAAGAAAAAAAGGCAAAAAAATCGAATTGCTAATTTAGATCTACTTCAAATTTAAATGAATTTGAAAGTTGAATTTTTTTTCAAATTCAAATATAAATGAATTTCCCTTAGAGGCGTAGCTAGTAGTGGCTACGGATGTCTTGCACAAATTATAATGGTGGTCATTGTTTTGGTGAGGTTCCACGAAGATGGCGATAAGATGTGCAGGTTGTGGTTGTGTTTGTGGTGAGATTCCATGAAGATGGCGCACCTAAGATCGGTTGAATTTGGTTGTAAAAAATTGAATTTGGAAGAGAAGCCACACTTAAGATCTGAAATCATAATAGGCAACAATGACCTTAGCAATGAGAAGTGTGACACCCCACCACTATACCCATACCACCAAAGAATATAATATTGTAATATTATCCAGTAATATGAAATAAGGCTTGTTGGGGGTGACCATACATGAATATTCCCTAAGGCTAACACAGATATGTGTTCTTATCTCATAAAGTACATCAAATATATGTAATTAATATCAAAACAGAGCAATAATCATGGGTTTTCAAAACAAAACAATATATAATAAAAACAAAGAACATAGAGCCTCAAAATGTAATGACGTAGATATATCATAATATATATATACACACCACATATATATCACAAATAATACAGATTATATTTCCCCATAATGATATACAACATCATCCATACTACATCACACTATATACATTATATCACCAAATCAATGTCATTAAGTACAAAATATCTAATATTGTTATATGTTGGAAATGCGGATTATGGATCTTAAAGCAGAATTAACACTAGAGGGGGGTGAATAGTGTTTAATTAATTTTATGAATCCTTTTGAAATCTTTTCAAATTAAATCCAAACAGATGCAATCCATAAACACAGAAATAATCAAAAATGCATATGGTAAATAAAAGCAGTAAAGGAAAGAACACATCGGAATTTTATACTGGTTCGGAGTTACCCTACATCCAGTCCCACATAATTTCTTGTGCGAATTTCTTTTCAAATATAATGTCGATATTACAACCTTGATTTCAAGGCCATGAGATACACCCTCCTGTCGCCGAGTCCATGGCAAACTCTCTTGATTTAACCAAGCTACAAGATCATGCCCAATTGATTTACAGGCCACAATCACACCCAATTGACTTACGGGCCATAATCACACCATTTCCAATCATAGAGTGGTATATAATCAAACTAGAGATGTTCGAGTCTGATTCACTTAGAATTTCGGCAGAGTTTTGTTAAAGCGTTTAAAATATAAGAGAATATTTGAGTGGAGAAGAAGGAATGAAGAAATGAAGAAAAACTAACTTGAAATTTGTAGAAAACAATTGGTATTTATAAGAGAACAACGGTCATGTCCATTCGTGAAAGGTAATGACGAATAGACACTAATTTTTGAAAATTTGAATTTTAAATTCTATAGCTACCATGTCGACATTCGGGGATGAGGGATGTCGACAATGTATGTTATTTTTGAAAATAGATTTTGCTTTAAAATGATTTTTATTCTAAAACTTGTCAAAACAATTTCTAACTTTGTAAACCATTTTGATTATAGTTTAAACTTATAAAAGAGTTTTAGAAAGTAATCTTAAAATATATAATGTATAATATAAAAGTAATATTAAAAACTAAATATAGATTTCTTTAAAGCTAAAATATTAAAACCAAGAGATAGTTTAAAAATCAAGAGATGATTTTGAAACTAATATAATTAAAAATAATTTTTGAATTAAGGTTAAAAAAATTAAATTGATAGAGATGACTGAAAAAAGACAATTTTGAAAAAAAAAATCATTTTGAAAATTTCGTGGATTTCATTCTACTAGAGAAGGTCGTGGGTTCCATCCCACTAAAGAGGTCCATCCCACTATTAAAGCGAGGAGATGGATTCCATTCCATAATTAAACTCCGAATAAAGATTTTTAGTGGTATTATGAAGTTTTAACATAAATTAGACTCTATTACTTATCTTGATATCTTGAACTCTTGGTACTCATGAGTCTTCAGTCTTGATTTCTTCAATCTTGAATTCGTAAGTCTTGAATCTCTAGACTATACAGTCTTCATTTTTAGTACCTGCATATACATATATATATCTAGACAAGAATATTACTATTTATATTTTATAACATGTCCTAAGGTTGTTGTCATCAAAACCATCATCTCAGGAACTAACAATCTTCCCTTTTTTTGACGATGACAACCTATGTTTATAAAATCTAGTCCAACAAACTTCGATTTTACTCCGACTCCACCTTATTCCAACAACTCCCTCTTAATCTACTAACTCCCCCTTAATCTAAGAATATCTAATCTATTTTATAATTCTCCCCTTTGCCATCAACAAAAAAACTAAGCCTAAATTACATAACTCCCCCTTAAACTAATACTGTGGAACTAAATGCTAATAGCGAAGTATAATAAGCGAAACATAAATCTAATTTTATTATATATGATGTTACATTACACATATGAAACATAGACACAAATATATACAAGTACATAAAATATAAAAACATTAATATAATAACAATCTAACAAGAGTCCTTGACAATTGGTGTCCTGTGAAACGAATAATTAGGGTAATGGAGACAAAAGTTTCCTTATTGTTCGACAAAATTGCCATGTTTGTTAAAACAGATATCTCCAACGCAAATAACTTTATCATCTTCGTCCATTTACGCTTCTTCCTCCTCTCTTCTTCTACTTCTTCTTCGTTGTCCTCTAATGGATTATGAATACGTATGTTAGAGGAATCATCTTTAATCACAATAGGTTCTACATGATTATCTATTACAAATTTTTGCAAATTTCTAAGAATCTTGCCTTGTTTCTCTTGTTCTTTTGCCATCCTTATTTGAGTGACTTGTAATTCAATAAGTATTTGCAGAGAATCCTTCATGATTTCCTCGATCTTCGTTACTCGAGCCAATATAGTTCGTTGAAATGGACCAGAATTAGGAGAAGGAAAGGAAAAGGTTGCATTTTGGTTTGATTTAGAAGAGGAAGCCATTATTTTATATTTTTAGAAGTTTATTATGGAGAAAATTAAGTGAGAAGATAAATGAATTCAAAATACTATGATTATATAACCACCAAACTGGTTTTAAAGGGAAAAATAAAATTTTAAATTTTACCATTGTACGTCGACGTTGGAGATAGGGACATCTCGACATCCCTTTGAAAATTTTGACAATTTTATGTTTCTTTATTTATTTAAATATATATACTACTATATCTATATTCTATATCTTAGTTATAGAACAAATACCTGGTTATCTTCTTAATTTAATAAGGATGATTGATTCAAGGGTTTGGTTAGAATATCAGTTATTTGATTCTCAGTGTTGATAAATTCAAGAGAAATAATCCCTTTAATTATATTATCTCTAAGAAAATGATGTTTGATATCAATGTGCTTTGTTCTGGCATGATTAGTAGGATTTTTTGATAAATTTATTGCACTTGTATTTTCACAATAAATTGGTGATTTTAAAATATTTAATCCAAAATCCTTTAGGGTCTGTTGCATATAGGTAGCATGAGAACAAGCCAAAGCATCAGAGGCATATTCTGCTTCAGTTGTTGATATAGTGAGACAGTATTTTGCTTTTTACTAAATCAGGAAACTAGAGAATGTCCTAAAAAGTTACAAATTCCACTTGTACTTTTTCGGTCTGATTTACAACCAGCATAATGAACATCACAATATGATATTAAATCAAATGAATCATTTTTAGGGTAAAATAGGCCATATTCTAAAGTGTGTTCAACATATCTTCGGATACATTTAACATCCTCTAAATGGGTTGCTTTGGGTTGAGATTGGTACCTTGCACAGATTCAGATAGTATGCATGATATCAAACCTACTCTCAGTTATATAGAGTAGCGATCCAATCATTCCTCGTTATAGTTTCTGATCAACATCTTTTGACATGTCTTCTTTATTCAAGGCTTCATTGGTTGCCACAGGAATGGGTATTCCACTCGCAGTGGTCGTACCAAATTTACTAACTAGATCCCTAGCATATTTTTCTTGACTAATGAAGATACCACTATCTAATTATTTTATTTGCAATCCTAAAAAGAAAGTAAGTTCACCCACATGACTCATCTCAAACTCTTTTTTCATTATTTGAGAAAACTCTTTATTCATTTCATTGTTTGCTGATCCAAAAATTATATCATCTGCATAAATATGTACTAATTGAATATAATTTATGTTTCTTTTAATAAAAAGAGTATTATCTACTTTACCAATTTCAAAATTTGATTGTAATAGGTAAGATCTTAGTCTACATATCAGACTCTAGGAGCTTGTTTTAGACCATATAAAGCTTACTTTAATTTGTAAACATAATTTGGAAAATTTTCTTCTTCCAAAAGTGAAGTTTGTTCAACATAAACATTCTCTTTAACAAAACCATTTAAAAAAAATTGACATCCATTTGAAATAATCTAAAATTGTTGCGTTTGCGAAAACAAGTAGAATTCTAATGGATTCTAATCTTGCTACGGGTGCAAAGGTTTCTTCAGAGTCTATTCCTTCTTCTTAACAATAACCTTGCGTGACTAACCGAACTTTATTTCCAATGATCTCACCTTGTTCATTCATTTTATTTTTATAAACCCATTTAGTTCCTATTATAGTTTATACCCGGGTCTAGAAACAAGTTCTCATACATCATTTCTGGTGAGTTTATTCAGTTCTTCTTGTATAGCAAGAATCCATGAATCATCAGATGATGCTTCCTTTGGATTTTTAGGTTCAATACTTGATATAAAATCTACATTACTCATCTTGTTTAGTTGATTTCTAGTTCTAGCAATAGATTCAATATTTCGTAGTATATTTTCTATAGGATGATCTTTTAAAAGCCTGATCTTTTTAATACGATGAACGGGTTTCACGATTTATTTCATTTGGTTCATTATTTAAAGTAACAAAATCATTTTCATCATTTATTTGAATAAAATCTTTGAAATTTTCATTAAAAGGTACATGCATTGTTTCTTTAATGATGTTAGTTTTTAAACTAAAAACTCCAGTATGCTTTACTTCTATTAGAATATTCGATAAAGATTCCTTTGTTAGATTTAGGATAAAATTTATCCAAATTGTCCTTTGTATTTAGAATAAAGCATTTACTTCCAAAAACTTTAAAATAAGATACCTTCGTTTTCTTATTAAAAAGAAGCGTGTATGGTGTATTATTGGTTATAGGTATAATTAAAATCCTATTCAAAATGCAATAAGCTGTAGCGACTGCTTTAGCCTAAAAATTTCTTGGTAATTTACTATCTGAAAGCATAGTTCATGCACACTCTTGAATCGTCCTGTTTTTACACTCTACCGCTCTGTTTTGTTGTGGAGTTCTTGGAAAGGAAAAATTATGAGTTATTCCTTTTTTTGTTATGGAAATTCTCAAAAATTTCATTTTCAGATTCTCCACCATGATCACTAAGAATAGTTTTAATTTTTAAAGAATGTTGATTTTGAATTCTTTTTGCAAAAGTTTTAAATAAATCAAAAACATCACTTTTATGTTTCAAAAAAATTATCCATGTAAATCTAGAATAATGATCTATAATTACAAAAACATATTTACTGTGATTTATTGATTGAATTTGAGATGGACTAAACAGATCTAAATGAAGTAACTCAAGAGATTTTGAAGTTGAAATCATATCTTTCAATTTGAATGAACTCTTCATATGTTTTCCTAATTGAAAAGCATCACATATACAACCTACTTTAAAATCCATTTTAGGGAGACCTCTTACTAGATCAAGTTTTGAAAATCTAGATAAGAGTTTGAAATTCAAATGACTGAGTCTTTTATGTCAAATCCAAGGGTCATTTGTATTAGCCAAACGATATAGATTATCATTGAGATTTTCATACTGAGAATATAAATATTTTTCTTTCTAATTCCTTCAAAGATAATATTTGATTTATTATATTCGATGTGACACTTATCCTTTTCAAGTTTAAATTTTTAGCCCTTGTCACATAGTTGCCTTATGCTAAGTAAGTTATGTTTTAGATTCCTAACTAATAGAACATCAGAAATAGTAGGAGTTTTAGAGTTGCCGACATTGCCGATTCCAATCACATATCCTTTTGAATCGTCTTCAAAGTTGACCATTCCTCCATCTTCATAAATTATGTCATTCGGTATCTTTGGATTACCAGTCATGTGTCTTGAACATCCACTATCAAGTATCCATTTGTTTTTCTTGATTTGCGCTCTTTGTCCATTGAGTGTTGATTGTTCAAAAGCCATATAACACATATGTTCTTGCACAACATACCAATTCAACAGATATCTCGATTTTCTATAATAACAATATATAGACTTATGAGACAATGATGATTTGGATAGTTTTAAACAAGTGTTAACAGAACCTCCAAAAATTGCCTTTTTAAACTTTTTGAAAATTCAGATTATCGTAACTTTGAAAACCTAGCTCCGATAGCAAATGTTGAAAATGCAAATTACGAATCTTAAGACAAAATTAACACAAGAGGGAGGATGAACGGTGTTTAATTAATTTTATGAATCTTTTTGAAATCCTTTCAAATTAAATCCAAACAAATGCAGTTTACAAACACAGAAACAATCACAGAATTGAATATAGATGCAAATAGTAAATAAAAGTAGTAAAGGAAAGAACAGATGAGAATTTTATACTGGTTCGAAGTTACCCTACATCCAGTCCCATATAATTTCTTGTGCAGATTTATTTTCAAATATAATGTCGATATTACAACCTCGATTTCAAGGCCACAAGATACACCCTCTTGTCTCTGAGTCCATGGAAAACTCTCTTGATTTAACCAGGCTACAAGATCACCTAATTGATTTACGGGCTACAATCACACCCAATTGATTTACGGTCCACAATCACACTGTTTCCAATTACACTTTGATAGAGAAAGAATCGATACACTTCTTTGATTACATATGATCTTATAACTCTGAATAGCATTGAGATCTTTGAGAGAGTATGGCAGAGAATCAAACTAGAGATGATTGACTTTGATTCACTTAGAATTTCACAGAGTTTTGTTAAAGCATTTGAAATATAAAAGAGAGTGGAGAAGAAGGAGTGAAGAAATGAAGAAAAACTAACTTGAAATTCGTTGAAAATAACTGGTATTTATAAGAGAACAACGGTCATGTCCATTCGTGAAAGGTTATGACGAATATACACTTTTGTTCGAATATTTGAATTTTAAATTCTACGACTATTATGTCAACATGGGGGGATGAGGGATGTCGACATGCCTATGTTATTTTTGAAAATAGATTTTGCTTTAAAATGATTTCTATTCTAAAACTTGTCAAAAGAATTTCTAAACTTTTTAAACCATTTTGAATATAGTTTAAACTTATAAAAGAGTTTTAGAAAGTAATCTTAAAATATATAATTTATAATATAAAAGTAATATTAAAAACTAAATATAGATTTCTTTAAAGCTAAATCAAGAGATAGTTTAAAAGTCAAGAGATGATTTTGAAATTAATATGATTAAAAATAGTTTTTGAATTAAAGCTAAAATATTTAAATCAATGGAGATGACTTTAAAAAGATAGTTTTGAAAAAAAATATCATTTTGAAATTTTCATGGATTCCATTCTACTAGAAAAGGTTGTGGATTCTGTCCCACTAAAGAGGTCGTGGATTCCATCCCACTACTAAAATGAAAAGGTGGATTCCATTCCATAATTAAAATCCAAATAAAGATTTTAGTGCTATTATGAAGTTTTAACATAAATCTAGACTTTGTTGCTTTTCTTGATATCTTGAACTCTTAATACTCATGAGTCTTCGGTCTTGGATCTCTATCCTGTACAGTCTTCATTCTTAGTACCTTCATATATATATATCTTGCATATACATATATATATATATATATATATATATAGACAAGAATATTGGTATTTATATTTTATAACAAGTACTAAGGTTGTTGTCATCAAAACCATCATCTCGAAAACTAACACTATCATCCTCTACTCCTTTAGCAACTCGAATCCCAAGAGAAATATATAATCACGATAACATATCCTATCAAAAATAACCTCGGTCTGACTCGAGATTGTTAAATAAATAACACACCCTGGTCAGATTGAGATTGTTTTTGATAGGATATGATATCGTGGTTGTATATTTCTCTTGGAATTCGAGTTGGTGAAGGAGAAGAGGAGGATAGCGATATTAGATATTTTGTACTTAATGATATTGATTTGGTGATATCATGTATACAATGTGATGTAATACGGATGATGTTGTATATCATTATGGGGAGATATAATCTGTACTATTTGTGACATATATATATATATATATATATATATATATATATATTATGATATTATATGTTTCACTGCATTTTAAGGCTCTATGTTACTTTGTTTATACTATATATTGTTCTATTCTGGAAAAATCCACGAGTTTATTGCTTTGTGCCGATATTGAGTATGTAAAGTTGATGTATTTTATGAGGTGAGAATACGTATCATTGTTAGCCCAAGAGAATATTCATGTACGGTCACTCCTAACAAGCCTTATTCTCCATATTAGCATACAATATTACTATATAATATTCTTTGGTCACACGAGTATAGAGGTGTGGTGTCGTAAGAAGCGTGAGAATGGGTGTTATGTAACAAATAATGTGAATTACATATATATCATATTTATTTCAACTTCTTTACGAGGTTACCAAATTTTCTTATGTTTATAAGTGTTGCAAATATGAAGTAACGAAAATAACTATTAGTAATTTGTGAGGATTAAAAACTATTACATCGCAAAGCATTACAAAATAGCCAAATTAGTGTAGTGTTTGATCCGAAACCCCCATTAATATTGATATGAGTTTAGCTTTGATAGTCTAGTTTCGAAGTTTAATCTGACTGATTTTTATGGGGGTGGTTATTCATAATACAAAACATAATAGTGTTGATATTGTTTGTGTATCATTTTGATAGTTTACATGTGAACCTTTTTACGTGTTTTTGTTTGTAAACTCAGTTTCATCGCCATCAAATTGTCTATAATTTTTTTAGAACATTACAAGCTAAAGAATGGTTTTTATTTATTTATTATTTCCATCCGACAATCATTTTAATAGACAATACTGTTAAAATATTTTTAACTCCCTAAACTAATAAATGGTTGGTTAAATTTTATATTAATTTCTCCATATTATTTTAGTAATTCTTTTGGTTTTTTTCATTAATTATTTTGGTCCTATGCTAGGAGTTGCGATTGTGAAATTCCAATTGCTTAATTGATATTCAAACAATTTAAATTCATGGTAGTGTTGGAAACATTATTTGCATATCTTTTCACTCTTCACCTAATTTGATTAGGGTCTTGAATCAAAGTTGTAGCTTAGGCTTCTAATTTTTTTGATATATAGAGCTTGATAACAAAGTTGTGACTCATTTTTAAACATATCTTATCTTTTCTTTAAAAAAAATTAGAATTATGTGTCTAGTTTTTACATTTGCTCATTTCATATTGTTATGATTAAATAGTTACTTTAACATCACATGTAAATCTTTCTATCGTGGATACATAAAACTATTTTAACAATAATGTTTTTATTATAAACTTGATGTTATTTATACATTTTTAGTAAAGAAATGGTTAATACATTCGAAATAAATATGGGGTTTCAAAATTCGATATGGCTTCGGATTCAAATCAAACAAAAATCAACTTAATAAAATTATATTTTTAAAAATAATTTCAATTTGGGAATTATTTTGGCTTTTGTCTACCACCTAACAATCTGTGATGTGTATTGGCATGCCATAGCTAAAGCTGAGGTTCTGCATTTATAATTTGAAATAAAAGTGATTTCACATTTGGGTTGATTTTGCAATGTATAAAGTTGAAACGATGTCATTAGCTACAACAATACTACCTCTTTTGTTTAGCTCCAACGGGTTGGATTTGAGGGTTGTATGTATTGCTCTATAAGAAAACCATTAAAAGGAAGTTTATAATGTAAATTAACGAATTTAACATTTAACATTTAGCGTAACTGCTTTTGGGTTTCCACCAATACCAAATTCCCATGACAACGGAAAAGTATTAAGCTAGTTAATGGTTAAACAATTTTGTTTATCCCAATGAATGATATTGGTTGCGCGCTTCAATTGTAACTTATGAATGAAAAAGCACAATTCATAACAATAGAGTGTTCCATAGTATTTGATTTGAAGGACACCACTAAGTCAAGAAAATTATTATTTCATATCATTTGAATGTGAAATTCATGATTAAAGGATGAATGAAAAATAAGGACAATAAGCTTATTCAAAGCAATGCATGAACAACCGCATGCATCTAAAGCAAATCACATTCAAAAAGAAAGAGCTCTAATTACTTGGTAGTTGTCATTTTGTCACACTTTAATATTTTTGTTAATCACATTTTCATTATTATTTTTTCCCCCGTTCACTAAACCTCCTCCATTCATCTATAATACTTTAAACAATTAAAATAAAATAAAATAAACGGTGCAGGACAGAGATTCAATTAGCATATAAAAACACCTAAAAAGAATTGGGGGATTTGTACCCTTGGCTGGTACCATCATGCAATGCTACATTATAGTTGTACCCAAAAAGAATACTGAAAATCATCCAAGTTTAACCATTAAAAATACAATCATGCAAACCAGTGCTAAATACCATAGAGCACAAAACAATTTTTCTACTTGACATATCCAAACAATACGCTCTACGGATATGAAGCTTGTCCATTCAAGTATTCTATGTTTATAAGACGCTGCAACCGAGGACAAAATCTCTTTAAAAAAATTCCAACTTTATCACAAAACAAGCTCACATTTCCATACTCGAAGTCGATACAAATTTCAACCATCAAAAACCCAATACTAGACGAGCAAAATTTGGCCTCCCTCCCGCTTGGTAACCTACAATGATATTCAACTCTAACCTTACTTACTATCAGTAAAATCAGCATCAATAACATCACCATCTTCAGCCCCCTTACCACCCGAAGTTCCAGAAGGTTCCGAACCAGGCACCGGTCCAGCTGAGTCAGCCCCACCAGGAGCTCCAGCGGCACCAGGCTGGTTATACAGAGACTGTCCTAACTGCATCACTTCTTGATTCAACGCTGCCATGGCATCCTTCATTGCTTGTGTAGAACCTCCACTTACAGCTTCTTTCAGCTCCGTCAATTTTGCTTCCACCTTCTCTTTCACTGGAGCTGGTACCTTCTCACCAAGCTCTTTCAGCTGCTTCTCGGTTTGGTACACAACAGAATCCGCTTGATTCTTAGTATCAATGGCATCTCTCTTCTCTTTGTCTTCTTTCGCAAACCTCTCTGCTTCACTCACCATTCGCTCCACCTCGTCGCTTGGTAAGGTACTTGCCCCTGTAATCGTAATATCCTGTTTCTTTCCGGTGCCTTTATCCACAGCAGTGACTGAAAGAATACCGTTGGCGTCTATATCAAATTTGACTTCAATTTGAGGAACACCTCTTGGTGCTGGAGGGATTCCATCCAGCCGGAAGCTTCCTAATGATTTATTATCACGGACAAATTCTCTTTCTCCCTGAAGAACGTTTATGTCTACACTTGTTTGTCCGTCGGCTGCGGTTGAGAAGACCTCCGATTTTGATGTTGGTAGAGTGGTGTTCCTCGGGATGATTTTAGTCATTACTCCCCCCAATGTTTCAAGTCCGATAGATAGAGGTGTTACATCCAAAAGAACAATATCGCTCACGTCTCCAGATAGCACACCAGCCTGAAAGTTTAGCATTCGTCAACGTACATGTAAAACGTAATGTTTTATTATTATTGTTGTTGTTATTATTATTATTATTATTATTATTATTATCATCATCTTAGACGATGGATGTTCTTGTTTAGGCACCACATTATGAACTTTCACAGTAAGTGGTTAATTCTTGACCTGGACGGCTGCACCAAGAGCCACAACTTCGTCAGGGTTGACTGTGACATTAGGGTCCTTTCCAGTCATTTTCTTCACAAGTTCTTGAACGGCTGGGATACGAGTTGACCCACCTACGAGGATCACCTCGTCCAAATCTTTGAAGGAAAGTTTTGCATCCCTTAAGGAGTTATCAACAGGAGTTCTAAGCCTATCATAATACAACAAATATAAAATAAACAGAATGAGAAGATGTTACAGATAGATAGGAAGAGGAACAACCAATATGTTCCAGCTATAAACAGTGTGGACAGAGCACTATTATCACAAACTACAAGAATTTATACGCATGTAGCAACTGAGTTGCAAACAGAATGAAAATCATACATGACCAACAATGGGCAACTTGAAAAGAATACAGAGCTCACCTGTCAAGAAGATCTGAACACAGTTCCTCAAATTTGGCTCTTGTTATCGTCGTCTCAATGTGTTTGGGGCCGTCAGCAGTTGCAGTGATAAATGGTAAGCTACAAAAACATAAATGCATCAGTCATTGTGGATTCACAGGGGGGAAAAAAGGTAAATATGTTTCAAAATAAAATACCATATGAACATGAATAATTAAGTTTATAAGTAGATCCCTGGTTAAAAAGTAGGGTTTCAAAAAGCACCTAATATTAGTCTGTGTTAGAGATGATAATTCCATTTTGGCTTTCTCTGCGGTCTCAGTGAGTCGTTGAAGAGCTTGTTTATCTTTTAAGAGATCAATGCCCTCATCTTTCTTAAAATCCGCAGCTAACCAGTCAACAATTCTCTGTAGAAAATGAAATTTGATTACCTAGTCAAACAAAATAAAAGGCTTTTCCAAGCTAGACGCACAAATAAATACATATAAGCAAACTTCAGAAAATGCAATTGTAGCATGAATAGTGTCAAACATGTTAAGGATAGATTGAGGGTCTGATGAATCTCTAAAGACTGGTCCAATTTCGCAGATAACAGACATCAATATGCAGATCTATCATAAGATCACCACAAAATTATTGAATTGGCGTTTACAGTATGAATTGCACAGTACATCCTTGAATAGGTGTGCAAGCACATATGCTAGTTAAATAACAACATTAAGACCAACCTTATCAAAATCATCTCCACCAAGATGGGTGTCCCCCGAAGTAGACAACACCTCGAACACTCCATCGCCAACTTCAAGAACTGCAAAAATAAAAAAATAAAAAATAAATGATAACAATGACGTAACAGAAAGTGCAGAGCAATAACATGATTATATCTTAAGTAAAGCTCGAGCCCATTAACTGCCAACAATAATGCATGATTCTAATAAATATATCATCATTTAAAGAAAAAAGAATTTGTGCCCATGGAGCAGAGTCCTAGTTGATCAATGGGTGCAAATTAGGATGTTCTGTTTAATTATTTGTGTAAAACTACACAAACCATCATTATTTGCAGCAATGTTACAGCTACAGCTAGGAGTCTGCACCATGAGGTGTATATTTATATACCTTTACCATTACTAGCTTTAATTCAGAACAGTAGGCTTGTGGTAAAATGACCAGATGTCACGCAAAGTCATTCATTGCTTGCAGTGTATGAAATAGACACTACTCGACAAATATCCCCATTTATTACATCTAAGATTGATATATTTGTTTTTCTATTTTTTGCTGTATAAACTTTCTGATGATAACAGATCTCACCTAATAACTAATTTCATATTTTTCCTGCCTGTAATGAATGCCTTAAACTATTTCATTTAATTCTAGTATTCATGCATATATGATGCACATATCCATCAAACAACTATTTGGTGCAATAAAAATATTAATTCTAATATTTAAAATTTTAATTTAAATTCAAGATTTGAAATTGAATCCTATGCTTGGAAATTATGGTTTAAAAATGTCATACAAGTTATAAATGTGTTTATATGGGTTTTAAACCATTTTAAAGTATTGTTTTGGGGAACTTGAATTTAACCCAAGTTTTATACTTGAAGTGCTTTACCTCGTGCAAATGTAATCGGATTTTTCCAAAACAAAAACTATTTGTTTTCAAATAATAATAGCTTTCATATAAAGAAGGGATTTCCAATTGTGTTGAAAGTTTTGAAGTTTGAATTGCAATAGTTTTGAAAGCTACAAATGAATCTTTGTGAAAGATCGTTGAACTTTGTTTGAAATCGAAGAGGATCTTAAAGGTATATCTTTTTTACATAAAAGATTTGAAATGGGAATTGTTTTGAAAGATATGAATGAATCTTTGAAAATGATTTTGAAAGCTATGGATTGAGTCTTTGATTTAATGATTGGATGAGTTAATCCAATTTGAAAAGGAAATTGTTTTGAAAGCCGTAAATGAATCTTTATGAAAGATTGGTGATCTTTGTGAAATGAATCTTTTTGTTTAAAGATTTGAAAATGGTAATTTGTTAAACCATTTGAAGAAAGGTTTTGGGTAATAAGTTGTGACTTAACTGAGATCTCAATATCCATATGTTTTTAAAATATTGCGCTCATTATTCGGTTTAGCCGGAAGAGGAATTTGTGTCATATAACACATTCCGAATAATGATACGACGTAAGAGATAGCATTTGAAGATCGGTGGTGAAGACCGGATATTTCTGAAAACTAAAGGATAAATCCGTCGAATGTCTCTGCACTGAGTAGCTACGGTATAGAGATCTCCATATGTGATGGGGAGTCCGATCGGGATTGTGAATACCCGGATTGCAAGGGCTTCTTTGGAAGTGTCTTCGGTTCTGTTCGAACCCGAAACAGACTTGTATGGATGTGTGTCTGACGTTACACTTTAAGATGTAAAGCTGGTTTATATCAAATACATTTCTATTTGGTTAAGCTAAGAGAATAAATAAATTAATCACCTCAAATTAATTATCCTCTTATTAATTACTTTTTAACATTGATATTTTGCTATTTCAATCATCTTTCCTTTAGATACCATAATTTTCATAAATCAAAACCTTAATTAAGAAATAAATCAACCTTTAATTATTAAATAATTAACCTTTAATTATTTAATTAATTATCCCCAAATTAATTACCTTGATTTAATTACCTTAATTAATTAATTACATAATTAATTATCATTTAATTAATTATTCATTAATTACCTGATTAATCAACTTTAATTATTAATTAATTGCATTAAGTAACTATCCCTTAATTTCTTATCCTTTAAATTAATTACATTGATCAATTAAATAGAAACGTATTATCTATGTGCATTGTGATATTTAAATTGAGGAATATGTGAAGCGAAAAGTAAATAAATAACACCTTTTATTTAATAATAAAATTTTCATATTCAAGGGTAAGTTGAGAAAGCAAATTTTATTGACAAAAGGGAACTCGTCAAGTTTATATATGTTAATACTCATCATTGTTTAATAATCAAAATCAACATATCAAGTAATTTGGTTGACTAACTGTCTTCGTCAATAATCAAAGAAGACGAAGTTGGACCTGAAACATCAAATGTGCCACCACCCAAATCGAAGACAAGAATGGTCTCATTGTTCTTCTTTTCAAAACCATAAGCTAATGATGCAGCAGTGGGCTCATTAATGATGCGAAGAACTTCTAAACCAGCAATTCTCCCGGCATCCTTCGTTGCTGTCCTTTGGGAATCATTAAAATATGCAGGAACTGTGACAACAGCTTTGGTGACCTTGTCATTCAAAAACTTGGATGCATCATCTACAAGTTTTCTTAGGACCTGTAAAAATACAAACATCAAGAGGTAAATGAAATTATACAAATTCAGGTCAAATAAAATAACATCCGATTGTAAAAATATGCACAATGGAAAAACATGTACAAACAACCTACAATATAGTAGTTGATGGTCCTACTGTAAAAGAAAATTCACAATGACAAATTTTTGCATAAACACATAAATTAAATACACCTCAGAGATGCACGGCATCATGCTAATATAACAGTTTCAAACCACTTATACCACATGCTCCACCAAAATAGATATGGTTATTTAAAATACCACTTTATCCACAAAAAGTCCTTGCTAACCACCAAATGCAATCTCGCTTCCTATTTTTATGGTCACGCCTAATTTGAACTTGCAACCATACTAGTTCAACATAAAAAAGGATATCTCTCATTTTGAAAGACCCGATTAAGATTTTTATTGGTGCAAATATTTGTAAAATAAGTGCATTTCAAATGAGAATTTGCAAAAGTAGTTACAATCACCTCTACTTTGAAATAGACAATGAATATTTACACTTATACCAATTGGAATTTGGTTTTAACAATTGAATCATAAGTTTTATAAATTTTCAACACGATTCATATGTCATACATTTTTGTAAAATTCGTCAAATATTCGCAATTCAACGCAAAGTTGAAAATATTTGCAATCACTTGCATTCTAAATTAGGCCACGCTGATATTTGCATTTATTTCACGTTTGGAACATCTGGCTGAAATTTCTTTTCACCACAAATTTTATGATCTTTTCAACAAGATCATTTGTCACATGTTTCGGTAAAAATTTTGTTGACATAAATATGTGCAATTTAAAACATAAACTGTAAATTTTGCAATCACCTGCATCTTGACTAACTTATTATAAATGATACATGGATCTTGATTGGCAAAAGCATAAACTTCTAATTTTAAGATTAAAACTAAAAATTTAGTGCCGACAATTCTTGCAAAGATATTTTGTGTAATCAAAATAACGGTGCATACATGTTATAAAAACTTTAAATGCAGACTTAGATTTTAATACATGCTTAGCAGATGTTTGACCAATTTAAAAGTTAATAGGGATTTGAGACAAAACTACCCTAAATAAATAAACACACATAAACACAACCCCAACACGTATCTATTCCTTTGACTTATTAGCAGGAAGTTTAATAAGCCCATCAAATTTTACTTAGGGTTATTAGTATCTTCATTTAGGTTAGTAGTATCTTCATCTATCTAAACTCCATAAACTAGAAAAATATAATTCCATGCCTCCACCAAACCTTTGACATCTCCATTATATTTTATTTCACTTAACCAGGCAGTCTCTTTTAGCAATTTCCTACATAAACGTTCATCTCTTTATTTTACTTACACTACCATATTTTTCCATTAGCCTAAACCATGCACGCACGCACACAAAACACAAACCCCAATATGTATTAATACCTTTGACAAATTATCATGAATTTGTTTGTAATAGGACCATTGAATTTTATTTAGGCACAGTGGTATCTTCTTCCATCTAAACTCCATAGATTAGAAAAATATGACTTTGTGTGCCTCTACCAAAACCATTACCATCTCCGCTTTAACTCATTGTCAATTGCCTAATCCTTCTCTTTAACTTGTTTCTTTCCTAAATACCCATTTCGTTATTTTGCATACCCCAACATGTTATTCTAGTAGCCTAGTTAAATGATTCTACTCAAATTAGCAACCAGATTTGACATATACTGCATCATCAAAATTATATAAACAAAGAAACTTCAGGCATAATTGGCCATGGAATAACAACTATAAGAGAAATAGACAAATTCAGTCTTAACTAACATAAAATCAAAAATATACGAAACCAATAAAAAGAGACTAAAGATTCAACCTGAGCAGAAATCTCCTCGGCAGCAAACTGCTTACCAATAGCAGGACACTCCAACTTAACATTTCCGTTATCGTCTCTTGCAACCCTATAACTAACCTGCTTGCTCTCCTCATCAACCTCACTCATTTTCCTCCCAATAAACCTCTTCACACTAAAAAATGTATTTTCCGGATTAACCACGGCTTGCCTTTTCGCAATTTGCCCGACCAGTCTATCCCCGCTTTTGGTATACGCCACAACGGATGGAGTCGTTCTTTGACCTTCCGCATTCGTGACGATGGTAGGTTTTCCTCCTTCCATGGCAGCGACTGCTGAGTTTGTGGTGCCGAGGTCGATGCCGACGACTTTTTCGTTGACAACTCGTAGAGGCCTGTATGAAGAATTGCGTCTGTACTTAAGACTGGACTGCAACCGGGTTGGGTGTAGACTGAAAAAGGGGGATCTGGAGGAGGAGAAAGGTTTTTTATTTTGGGAGGAAAGAGGAGAGAAAGAGGTGATTAGATTGAATTGAGTCGATGCTGCCATCTCTGAAATCCTAGCCCTAAGTTCGAGTGCTTGCTGAATTTGAAGAAGCAGCAAGAGGATAAGGGAGAGACGAAGATGGACGAACTTATGCTGGGAGGCTTCGCTGTTTAATGGTGACTGTAATACTTGCAGATAAGGACCTATTATATATCACTATTTAACTTATCATTATACATATATGAGTAGGACGGGTAATTTTGTAGGATTGTTTGATTCTCCTTCAAGTCCGTGGTCCAAAAACTATTCGAGTTCGTTCGATTTTCACTTAGAACGTGAATTAGAACAAGAAAATTTCTACGAACAAAAATCTCGTATGATCTGTATTCGTCCGAATTTCTTATAATTAAGTGTATACATAACGTTGTTCAAAATATTTGTGGCAACTGCTTGCTTGGTTGATTGAGTAAAGATTCATAAAATTTTTATACTTCATTACATACTGATAAGAATAATATAATTGATTGAAATCAATTAAAAAACATAAAATGTGATGTAAATAACAATGTTCGTCCAGGTTCGTTCGAATCCGTGGTCGAAAAACATCTGTCTGTGTCTATTCGAATTTATTTAGAACAGTAAAATTTATACGAACATAAATCTCGTCTAATGTGTCAGATCAAATTTCATTTAGGACAGAAACTGAACGCATCTCCGTCCAGTCCGATTCGATCGATTTACACCTCTATATATGACCAAGGATTAGTTAACATTTTGTTAACCCCGTTTGGACAACGAGTTAAGAACTGAGACGACTCACGACTTAAAGGAGCAGAGCGACTTAAGGAGTGGTCCGATTCAATAAGTAACCGACTTAACAAGTAAACGACTCAAGGGAGTTACACGACTTAACGAGTCAGGGATTGGTCGGCCTAAAGGAGTCAACAGCTTACGGAAGTGAACGACTTACGATATATAGGAGTCTACGACTCAACGGTTTAAGAAAGAAGGGATGGATCACGACTTAAGGTTCTTGCCGACTCAATGGGTCTACGACTCAAGGTAATTCACGACTTAAAGGTAGAAGCGACTCAACAAGCTGGCGAGTTAGAATTCAAGGCGGCTTAAGAGAAGCGGAACGACTCAAGAGGTTAACGGTTTATGAGACAGGCCGACTCAACGAGTTACCGACTCAACAAATTGAGGAGTTGCGCGAGTCACAGAATCGTGCAACCTACGACCTACCTTGAGTCGTCAGCGACTCAAAGAAGCGACTCACGACTCACGACTCAGCATGACTCACCTACAACCTAAAACCACTGAGTCGTAACCCGCAATCACAATGCTTATGTAAGAGAGTTGACTCGTGAGCGGCTCATGACTTGTAATTCTGAAGAAGTGAACCATTGAGGAACCAAGGGCTTAGTCAGATAGTCGGCCATGACCTCTTAACTCGTGAACGAGTTAGGACTTGCGCTATATCCAGAAGACCGAAGGCGCTCTGACACCAAGCATGAACTCTACCAGCTGAGTCGCCCACGACCCAACTTAACTCGGCCACGGGTTACCATGAGTCGAACACGACTTACGATCCAAAAGGAAGATTTTTCTATAAATACCGACCTACCTCAAACAGGAGGGGGACTTTTGGCCGATCACTTTAAGCGTCAATACTCTGCTGAATTCTCAACTCACCCGACACTTCAAGTTCGAAAGGCATCTCAACTAACTTCAAGGGAAAATCTAACACAATCTACATGGATTCGAGGAATTCTTCTCTACCAAAGTTCTAGTTGTTTGTCTCGTCAGAATTGTAATTGAAGATTGTTGTAAAGTTGTAATTGGTTCAGCAATAAAGAGAATTAAAGTGGACGTAGGCTTGCCTTAAGCCGAACCACTATAAAAACTGTTGTCTTTTCTGCTCTGTTTGTAATTTTTCTACTTGTTTTAGTTCCCGTGTTCACGGGTGGTGCTTTCGCTCAACTTCAATTTACACCGGGGTGTTAGCGTCTGATTTTCACGTTAACATTTTTGGTGTTTTCACTGAGAATTGAACTCAGGAAACTTCCACTATTGCTCCGCAAAGGATTGTTGAAAGGATTTCTTTTAAAATCAAAAGTTTGTTGGAAATAATGGCTCCTGGGAGAAAACGAAGTTCTGTAAGATCCGATAATGTTCAAGAGAATACTGCTACCTCTCCACCTTCAAGTCAAGCAGCTCCAACTGTTGGAGTTACTCGAGCAGAGTTGGACGCCGTAGTTTTGGGATTGAATCAACAATTGAATGCTCAGAATGCGCAGTTGGAAGCCCAGAATGCCCAGAACGCCCTGATCTTGAGTAAGCTGCATGATCTGCTTGGGGCAAACCGTCAACTGAGTAATAATGATGGGAACCCTACTGTGGGAGTTCAAGATGTTGAAGGGAACATTTCTCAAAGAGCCGCAGACCCTGTAGAAATGACTCCTCTTCAAGCTGGAGGGTCAGGGCCGCAGCCGACCCTTCGTGAACGATTGTCAAGGCAGAATTCAGAGAGAGTGGCTGATGCATGTCCTCCAGAGCCCCTAAATGATGAAGAGTATTTTTTGGGTATGGTTCGTCAAATCATGAAGAAAAGCATGCGAAGAGATGAAGACGAAAAAGAGTGGGGATTTGCTCCAAGCAAAACTCCATTTACTGAAAGGATCTTGAAGGCAGAGTTCCCAAGGAAATTCGTTCCCCCTACTATTCCGGCTTACAAGGGGACGAATGATCCTAACGAGTTTCTGTACAAATACAACTGGCACATGACTGGTGCCAGGGCGTCTGATGAAATTAAATGCCGATACTTCCCGGTTTATCTAGAAGGTGTAGCTCTATTATGGTTTACAAAGCTGCCGGTCAGGTCCATCGATCAATTCTCCGATTTGACCAGGAAATTCAAGGAGCAATTTCGATTGTATGCTTCTAAAGCAAAGGACATAATGTCGCTGTCAAGTCTGGAGCCAAATCCGGAAGAATCTATCAGGTCGTTCTTGAATCGCTTTAACATAGCATTGGCTGAGGTGGATAATGCTGAGCCACGCATGGTCTTGACTTTTACTTGATGAGGACAATTGACAAGTCAAGCGAATTTGGAAAATGGTTGAAAATGAAAGAACTAAACTCACTTGACAAATTCTACAAGAAAGCGGATGAATTCATGCGCTTGGAGAGCCTCCAATCACCAGCTAAGGTGGTATCAGGGCAAGCCGGGAACAATGGTGCTGCTACGAACAAGAAGAAACCAAACACTCAGAAAAGGGGAAACGATGGTGGAAAGAAACAGGGAGACGCTAAGAAAGGTCGTTCTTTCAATTTCACACCCTTGACCGATACCCCTGAAAACATCTACTTTGCAACTAAAGATGATGTCAATTATCCGGCACCACCTAAAATGAGAGTTGCAATTAAGATGGAAAAAAGTGGAAGGTACTGCCGGTTCCACAACCAGCCCGGCTATGATACCAACGAATGCCGCCAATTGAAAGAAGTAATTGAACAACTCTTGAAAGAAAACAAGCTCCAGCAGTATGTGAAAAGGAACAGAAATGCCTCCGCTTCGTCAACTCAAGAACAGCAAGTTCCCGCTCACCGTCCTGGCTCAAGTGAGAAGGCCGTGGAAAATGAATCGGAAAGGCCTGTCATCAATACAATAACTGGAGGACCTCACCGAGCAGGCAAAAGCTGGGGCGAGATGGAAAGGTATGCCCGAGCCTTGAAGCATGTACCAGCTGAAGAGAATGTTTTTGTTTTAGAGAATGATGCACCTTTAAAGCAACAAAAGACTTCCATAGATGATATTGTGTTCAGTGCCAGGGATTCTTTGGGTATCGAAGCTCCGACCATAGATCCTTTGGTCATATCCGCTGGTATTGGGCCGGCAACTGTAAGAAGAGTTCTAGTTGATTGTGGAGCCTCATGCAACATCCTCTTCAAGAAGACCTTTGATCAAATGAAAATTCCAATGGCTGACGTTCAAGCTTCATCACTTAAGATTGTTGGGTTTGTTGGAGAACCCAAACAGCCAATGGGACCATAGACTTGTTTGTAGAACTCGGAAAGGGACTGAGGAAGGTGGTTCGAAAGCAAACCTTTATAATTGTTGAAGAATTCTCTGCCTACAACGCCTTTTTGGGCCGACCAACTCTTGCTGCATTCAAAGCTGTTCTTGCTCCATGGTGCTTGACTCTAAAATTCCCCACAGATAACGGAGTTGGTGTGGTTAAGGGAGACCAAGATGCGGGGAGAGAATGTTATTTTGCAGAATTGCGAGAATCCAAGAAGAGAGAGATGGGAAAAGGTGCGGCGGCTCCAGTCCGCATCAAAGAACCAACCTTGTAGCAACTACAGGGTGGACCCTGCACTGGTGAATGTAGTGGGGCACGAAGAGAGATGGATCCAAGGAAAGCCAGTGTAGGGAAGAATAGAGTGGTACCAGTAGAGGTAACAGTACCGGTGCCTGTTGACCCAAAGGACCCAAACAAAGTGCTTAGTGTGGGTTCACAACTCAATCCGACAGTTCAGAATGTTTTGATTTCATTTTTGAAGGCTAATTTGGATGTATTCGCTTGGACTCATGCGGACATGTGCGGAATATCCCCAGAGATTGCAGTGCATACCCTGAACATTGATCTAAAATTTACACCTGTGAAACAGAAGAGAAGGACTCAGGGTCCTGAGAGAACGGCAGCGTTAAAAGAAGAAGTGGATCGGCTCATGGAGAACGGGTTCATTAGAGAATCTACTTATCCAAATTGGGTCTCAAATCCAGTGCTGGTTAAGAAAGCCAACGGAAAGTAGAGAGTGTGCATTGATTTTTCGGATTTGAACAAAGCCTGCCCCAAGGACTGTTTCCCGCTGCCCAGGATCGATCAGTTGGTGGATGGGACAGCGGGACATGAATTGTTATCTTTCATGGATGCATACTCCGGATATAACCAGATTATGATGCATGAGCCGGATCAAGAGGATACAAGCTTCATCACAGATGTTGGTCTCTACTGCTACAAAGTCATGCCTTTCGGACTCAAGAATGCAGGGGCAACTTACCAGAGGCTTGTTAACGCCATGTTTAAACCACAGATTGGCAAGACAATGGAAGTATATGTTGATGATATGCTAGTAAAGTCTAAGAAAGCAGTAGACCATATGGATCACCTGGCTGAGATGTTTGCAGTACTCCGCAAATACAGAATGAAGCTTAATCCCCTGAAATGTTCGTTTGGAGTGAAGTCCGGAAAGTTTTTGGGTTTCATTGTGAGCGCTAGGGGCATTGAAGCCAATCCAGCTCAGATCACTGCTCTGAGAGAAGTCAAGGCTCCTAGAACGAAGAAGGAATTACAAAGTCTCAATGGAAAGGTTGCTGCTATGAGCCGATTCATTTCCAAAGCCACTGATAAATGCATTCCATTCTTTGATGCTCTGAAGAAAGGAAAGAAAAACTTTGAGTGGACTCCTGAATGTCAGAAAGCATTTGATGAGTTGATTCATCATATGGAAGTGCCTCCGATACTTTCAAAGCCTGATAGTGGTGAAGATCTCCTCATATATTTGGCAATTTCGTCTCATGCTCTCAGTGCAGTATTGGTACGGGAAGACGCAATGATTCAGCGCCCAGTCTATTATATCAGCAAAAGATTCACTGGGGCAGAGATGAACTACTCAAGGTTGGAGAAGCTCGCCTATTGTTTGTTAATTGCATCAAGAAAACTAAGACCGTATTTCCAAGCTCATCCCATCAAAGTCCTCACTGATCAGCCTCTAAAGCAAGTCCTATTCCGTCCTGAGACTTCAGGCCGTCTTTTGAAATGGAATATCGAACTCAGCCAGTATGACATCACTTATCATCCTCGGAAAGCAATCAATGGACAAGCTTTAGCAGATTTCATCGCAGAATGTACGGATAAGGGTGATGGTGAGGAAGAAGTCACTGATAGCGTCCCAATCCAATGGAAATTGTATGTTGATGGCGCAAGAAATGATTACTGTTCCGGAGCAGGGGTTATCCTTGAAACCCCAGAAGGGCGATCGCTATGTTATGCGCTGAGACTAGAATTCCCTTCGACAAACAATGAAGCTGAATACGAAGCTCTCATCGCTGGTTTAAGGATCGCTAAAGAACTAAACATCAAGGCATTGCATATCTTCAGTGATTCTCAACTTATTGTTTGTCAAGTCAAGAAGGAATTTCAAGCCAAAGGAGGAAATTTACCAGCCTATTTGTCAAAAGCCTGGGAGCTCCTTCAAGATTTTGACCGTTATTCAATAAACCATATTCCTCGAGAAGAAAATATGAAGGCGGATTCTCTCGTAAAGTATTCGAGTACTGGTGAAGCTCAACTGTTGGGGTTAGTTCCCGTTGAAGTCTTGTCAGCTCCAAGCACAGATGAAATGGATGTTGATTGGATTATGAACATATCCCAAGAGCAAGAATCATGGATGACTCCGATACTGAAATATCTACTCGATGGTTCTCTGCCAGAAAATTCAAAAGAACGACAAAAGCTGATAAGGAAAGCCTCCAGATATATAGTTCAAGATGGTCGTTTGTACAGACGAGGATTTTCAATGCCATTACTCCGATGTGTAACAAAGGAAGAAGCTAAGACAATTCTAACTGAAGTACACGGAGGGGAATGTGGGGATCATACAGGTGGCCAGACTTTAGCAAAGAAAATCCTCCGTTATGGGTACTTTTGGCCAGAAATTAATCAGGATGCTGCTGACTATTCCCGAAAGTGTGATAAATGCCAGAGATTCGCTAAAATCCCTAGAGCACCTTCCACTGAGCTAACACAAATGGTCAGTCCATGGCTATTTGCCATCTGGGGAATATATCTCATTGGGCCTTTGCCGACTGCCAAATCAGGGATTAAATATGCTATCGTTGTTGTTGATTATTTTACTAAATGGGCTGAGGCCGAACCCTTGGCCACTATTACCTCTAAGAAAATGATAAGTTTTGTGACTAAGAATATTATTTGCAGGTATGGTGTGCCTCAGAAGATAATCACAGACAATGGTACTCAGTTTGAAAGTGAGGAATTCCAAGATTTTTGCAAACGATTCAAAATCCGAAAAAGCTTCCCAGCAGTGGCTCACCCACAGGCAAACGGGCAAGTGGAAGCAGTAAACAAAATCATCAAATCAACCATCAAAAAACAGCTGGAAAAAGCAAAAGGTGGTTGGGTCGACAAGTTATCGCTTGCACTATGGGCATACAGGACCACTCACAAAACTGCGACTGGGCATACTCCATTTTCATTGGCATACGGATCAGAAGCGATGTTTCCGGTGGAAATTGAAGTCCCCTCACACAGAAGGATCCATTTTGATCAAAGCGAGAATGAAAAATTGCAACTGGAAGCACTTGACCTCCTTGATGAAAGAAGAGAAGAGGCAAGGCTTAGAATTGCAGCTCACCAGCAAAGAATAGCCAGGCACTTCAATTCCAAAGTTCGTCAGCGCAGCTTTGAAGTTGGAGACTTGGTCCTGAAGAGAATTATGACAGCCATAGGTGTGTTTCGGCCAAACTGGGAAGGACCATATGTTATTGGTGCAAAGCTTCTTGATGGCACATTCAAACTCACGACTGTCGAAGGAGAACCAATGCCAAGAGCTTGGAACAGCAATCATTTGCGTCCCTATTTTACTTGAGAGCTTTGCTGAAATATTGTAAAAGAATTGCAAATATATGATTCTTGTATTGAAAGCAATTGTAAAGCAAGTGAATAATGAAAAGCCATAAAGTGGATGTAGTCCCAGTTTTTGGCCGAACCACTATAAATTTTGTGTTCTCTACTATTATAAACTGCTGTGTTTTATTTCGACATATAAAATACATTAATTGTGTCATTAAAATGTCGATTTAATAATGCAGGTCATGAAAGAAAAGCTTACCCATCGCAAGACCAAGCAATTCCCGACATCACTCAGCAAACAAACACTAAACCATGCAAAAATTCCATACTCAAATCCTACAAAAGAAGTGCTTCAAACAAAAGTGGGCAATGAGGATGGAAGTGGACCATCTCTAACTAACTGCAAATGTTTGAACAAACAGCCAGTTAAATAAACTGTGTCCACCACCACCAACTCACTTAACTATGAAGTATACTTCTCTAGATAAGGGAAATTATTAGCAACTAGAAAGTGAAAACACTTGCAAAAGACAACGGGGATCGCCGGCATGAATCGATGGCAAAGAGATATGGGCGAGCAAGCATCAGTCAGCAAAAGACCTCTTCGGAGGCACAAGCCCTCTTCGGAGGCACAACTCTTCGGAGGATAAAGACCTCGAGCGGGCCTAGCCAGAAAAAGAGAGATCTTTCTCGTTACAAAGTTGCGGAATGATCGGTCGATACACTCCCGTGAATCCGTCCAACCGAGAGAAAGAAACTCCAAACTTCCAGGCAAAAGCCCTACTCAGAGGCACACGTTTCACCGAGATTGAAATAAAACTTCCAGGTGTTGAAACGTGAAAAGCCCTCTCCGGAGGCCCATTTCACCACAGTTGGAATGTTAAAAGACCTCGAGCGGGCCAACCAGAAAAAGAGAGATCTTTCTCGATACAAAGTTGCGGAATGATCGGTCGATACACTCCCGTGAATCTGTCCAACCGAGAGAAAGAAACTCCAAACTTCCAGGCAGTAACCCAGCTCAGAGGCACACATTTCATCATCGGTTGATACACTCCCGTGAAATGAAATGTGAAAAGCCCTCTTCGGAGGCCCGCTTCCCAGCGAACAGGGAAAAATAAAAGCCTCTCCCAAGGGGTAGAAACAAAAAAAAGACCTCTTCCCAGAGGCACAATAAAACAAAAAGACCTCTTCCCAGAGGCAGAAATAAAAAGACCTCCTCCCGGAGGCACAATCAAACAGAAAGACCACTTCGGAGGCACACGTTTCACCAAGATTGAAATAAAACTTCCAGGTGTTGAAACGTGAAAAAAAACCCTCCTCGGAGGCACAACTCTTCGGAGGCACACGTTTCACCGAGATTGAAATAAAACTTCCAAGTGTTGAGACGTGAAAAAGCCCTCCTCGGAGGTGCAACTTTTCAAAGAAGCAAAAAAAAAAACCATCTTCAAAGGCACACTTTAACTCTCAAAGGAAGAATGATCCACCTATTCTGGAAAATACTCTTCCTCAAAAGAAGTTAAAGTACCCTTCAGATGCCCACTTTACCACATAGAAGAATTCACTTGGTAAAATGTGTATATGCACAAAAGAAAAAGTGATATCTTCGAAGGATGAAGCATAAAAACTTATACGGAGGAAGTTGTACTCTATTTTTAACAAGATAATATTCCTCCAAGTATGGAATAATTATTCTCCAGAAAACAAGAGTACAAGTCCCCTAAAAATACAAGATATTGCAACAAGCTTATGGTATAGGGGCAACATGGTGTAACTATATTGGTAGAATTACGCTCGAACAACATACCACAAGCTCACTGCAATATCATATAAAGAGACTTGTACAAAAATGAATAATAAATGCATTCTCAGATACAAACATAAGTTTGTACAAAGAACAAGAATCATTTTATTCAACACTGCTAAAATTTTGTACAGGTACAGGTTTCAAAGTAAAAGAAAAGCGGAGGCCGGTACCCGCACAATCTCCGGTCAGTACATGCAAAAAGCAAAAAGCGATATGAAAGCCACAGAGCCAGAGCCATCATTTCTTCTTCCGTCCACCTTTTGAGCCCGCACCTGGCCAGATGACCAACTTCTTAGGCCGGCTTGTAAAAGTAGGGGACGAAGGAGAAAGGGGCACGGTCGGACTTTCTTCCGTTTTTTCTTCGCCAGTTGAAGACTCCTTCTTCTTCTTGGAGACTCCCTGCTTTCCTCTCTTCTTGGAAGAAGACCCACTCCCTGGAGAAAAAAGTTTAGCTAACGGTTCGTCATCAGAGCCAGTTGGTTCTGGGGTCTTCTCGCTTCCTTCAGTTTCTTCTCCTCTCGGATCTTGAGAAGCAACAGGATCATCTAAGCCGTGAAGAGCTTCTATTTGCTCCTCTTGTGACCCGGGTTGAGAGGCGGACGGAGGAGTGACTTGGAGAACCCAAGGAGGATAATTGGAGGAGGAGAAGCTTGAACAATGCTCGGTGCTTTCTCTACAGAAGAAAAGAAGTTAAAGTCAGTAAAGAGAGGAGATAAAGGCTCGCTGAGGTTCATAAAATAGTCAAGAAGCTCATCAAGCTCGTAAGAAACAGATGAGCAGTCTACTTAGGCAAGATTAACAGTAGAGTTACCTGGAGAAGTCGGTTTCCTGACATCAACCTCATAAGCCTATGCCTCGGCACTCTCATCGCCTTCATCTCCACCCTGTATACTTGTGATCTCGGTGGTAACTTTAGTAGGGGATAGAGAATGGGAACTGGAACCGATGATATCGATTTGGGCCGAAGGAGAAGGCTGAATCGGAGCAGTTAAGATAGTTTTTCCTGAATGTTCCCACCGCCATTTTGGCCCTTAATTTTGCAAGTTGTTCCCTTCCCTTGGCGAGAGCGGCGCGAGCATCGTCATCAAAATAATGGTCCTCAAGAGCTGGTTCGACGTAACCAGCACCTTTAGCACCGAGCATATCAAGTGCGGCTTCCCATACCTCAGCCAGAGTAATTTCGTACTTGGGGCCTAGAAAGGTGAGGCTACCGCGCCCCAAGACGCTATGCAGGTAGAAGTCAAATAATGTTGAGCTGATGTTGTCTTCGTTGCCTCATGAGATTCTTCAGCTGCAATTTTGCCGGCAACGACCTCATCACGCTCTCTTTCAGCTTTGGAAAGTTGAAGCTTAAGCATTTGAATTTCCGTCTCCTGAGAGCTGACTTTCTCCTGTAGTCCTGTAACCTCAGCACGATACATTCCTGCTGTTTTCTGCTCAGCTTCAAGTTGTGCCTCGACATGTCGCTGAGCTGCGTGAGCATCGCGAACTTGCTTCTGAAATACTTCTTCTTTTTGAGTATATATGGTAGAAGAAGTAGCAAGCTCTTGTTTAAGCTCCTCAACTTTCGCTTCAAGCTCTTCATTGTAAGTAGCGATGCTCCTCATTTCAGTATCATGCTGCTCAAGAACCTTCTGCCATTCGGCTTTATCGTTCTCCATAGTAAGCATGGCCTCTATATTTGCACGGTTGACCCTTTGAAGCTCGTCTACAAGCTTTTGCCAGTTCGACATCCTTTCAATATCAAGCTTGACGGCATCGAGATTTTGTAGCATGCCAGGCTTGTCGATAGGGACCAAGTCAAGATCGAACCGCACTCCCTTCAGGCACCACTGTGGAAACCGGCTTTGCAAAGTGGCTGGGCCCAGTCCAACTTGAAATTTAGGCCTGCTAATTATTGTTTGGATGTCTGTCTTCCCGAGAGCGGGAGAGCCGGAAGGAATGTCAAGCGAGACGGGGGCAGTGATCTTTTCGGGAGTTGTAGAAGTATGCTTCACACCGTGTCGGGCACGTTTGCTTAGTTCCTCAACCACATGACTTTTTCCCCGGTCATCGTGGGATTTTGTCTTATGGGAATCATCGCCTCTATGGGAAGAATCGTGGCGCTCCTCCCTCACTTTTCTCTTAGAACGCTCTTCTTGCGCCCTCCTCTCCTGAGCCTTTCGGGCGGCTCTCTCTTCATCGGATTCCCTGTAAGAGGGGAGGTAGCGCCTATAATCATATTGGCTACGCCTCCCGTAGCGCTGGAAGTCATCATAGTAGGATCCGCTGCGTCCCATCGGAGGATCTGAAATAAAAAGAGATAAGTTTTAGAAGTCTTCAAAGTATAAAGAGTCAGAAGCATAAAAGTGCCGAAAGATTCTAAGTGTGTGTGATGTGCAAACTACGCGCAGCAAACTACGGACCACTCTTTAATTGTGGAGTAGTTGTGGGTGTAGTAGTTAGCGTCAACTCTTGAGTCGATGGAGTCTGTTGCAGAGTAGAGGTCACCTCAGCTACTGAAGAAGAAACCCTGGTGGTGATGGGGTCGTCTTTAAAGAGCTCCTGTGAAGTGACAAACAGGTCGCTCAACCCTTCGAAAGTGTCATCTCCACTCTGTTTGACGGGGCTTGTTTTCCCAGCTTCTTCGTCACTAGACTTCTTCGAATGAGGAGGAGATTCCTGAAGCTCTTTTTCTTTAGTGACCGGGGGAAGTTTTCCAGATGACCTCGCGACATCAACAGAAGTGGAGCACTTCACTAGAGAAGCCTCAGAGGCAGGTTCTTTCGGTATGGGTGCATTGGTAAAAACTGGGGCATCCAGTGCTTGGGTTGGGGAGCCTGGGACTTCATGAGGGTGTGTAGAGCGAGAGGCATGCAAAAGCCCGTATTGATGCAGAAATTCATCCCTCAACAAAAATTTTACACTTCTCTCTTCCGCGGCCACGACACTCAGTCTCTCAAAAACTTGCTTATGGCCTGGATCTCTAGAAGGGGGAGGAAGTGCTGAAAAAGGAAAGAGTGAAATTAACGATTAACAACTCGAAATTCGAAAAGCTCGGGAATGGAAAATAGAAGCAGGTAATCTTACTTCCTACTCTCCAGATGGCATAATATCCTGGGGGGCAGCGAACAAAGAAAAACTGATTTAAAAATCCATGAGCACTCTCGGGAAGGTCAGTCATGAGTTTGCGATTCCTAGCACTCCTTATGATGACAATGGAGGGATGGTCTTTAGTCTTGGTGAAGGAACATAAGTAACAAATTTATCCGAAGCTCGGTAGCCGACTCAGGGTTCTCATGAATAAAACACACAACCCCATCAGAATGGCGTAACCATTGGGGTGCAATTGAAACGGAGAGATGGTCAATCGAAGTAGAAATTGCTGAAGAAACTCGTTGAAGGGAGGAATAGCACCGCACAAGCACATTTGGCGGTTGATAGCGACGAAACCACGGGGAGGTCTATCAGCAAAATCATTTGGCCCGGGCAATATAGCATCCGTTTCAACGATGCCAAATTGAGCGCGCAATAAGCTAAACGTCCGATAGTTCAAGGAAGTTGAGACTCTTTCCGGTGGAGTAGTCAGTGGAGCAGCTATTGGAAGAGCCTCTCCAATCTGTTCCGCTACTTCTTCTTAATGTGAGGCGATTCTACATAAGCAACTGGATATTCAAATTTGAAGGTGCACATTTCCTAAAAGTGTGAAGTGTTGTGCAAAACTAATAAAAATAAACAAGTAAATATAACTGGAGTTAAGTTCGTCGACAACTGATCGATTATCAAATTTCAGGACTTGTTAATTTGAAGTTCAAGCACAGTGTTAGTGCAAACAGGAAAGTTTAGTTGACTATTCCAATGTTGCCTTGATACTTTGCCTGAATTCGTTGTTTTAAAGCACTTCGTTCACACAATCTGTTCAAGTTGATTAATTGTTATTAACTAATCTATCATTTGATGTGGGCAGTCAGTGGCAGTATATTCGTCCCAATTTTCTATGAATGTTGTATTAGACAGATTATTAGCTTGCAAGAGTGACCTGTGAAAAAATGCAACAAAGTTTAACAAGTTAAAGTCCAAACAATTCAGCACTCAGGCAGTTTATTTCAGCAAATCAAGTTAAAGTTCAAAGTTCAAGCAAAATTGTAAACTGCGACTTAAGTGTTGACTCGGCGACGACTTAAGTGTTGGCAACGACTTAAGAAATTCTTCCTACGGGTTAAATCAAATCATTGGTTATCTGGCTAACTCGTCCACGACCTAAGGATTATGAGGCGAGTTAAGTTAGGTCGTTTCAATCTTGAATTGTTAGTGTCTTAAGTCGGTAGTGCTCTAAGTCGTTAACCATGAAAAATAGAAAAGGCTTCCGTCCAAAGCAACGTGAAATTTCTCAAGTCCTATCCCGGCTATGACTTAAGACTTATGTCATGAAGGTTGGTAAATCGCTCAAAATTATGGCGCTCAAAATTACTGAATCACGTCCAAGTTAACGTCATGCTTCCTCCAACCGACCAATCCCTTCTCAAAACTCCTAACCCATTATCCTCCTAAACCTTAACCCATTATCCTCCTATCTCCTAATCCGATAAGCCATACAAGACAATCTCATCTCCTCTAAATTCATGGATCAATTGACTCGAAATATAAAAAACCATCGTCTCCTCCTTGTAAATCGTCTACAAACTCAAATCAAACCGCTCCAAGCTTATCAAAAATCAATCATAGCGTGACTCGAAATGAAGCATGGTGCGAGGATTTGGATTGGGGTTAGAAAACGAGAAGTCCAACTCCATGGTCGAGGGATAACGGCAGTTGTGAAATTGAGCGGGCAATAAGTTTACTTACGTAGTGTGGCGACGAAGATCAAAGAAATTTGATTGATGATGAAGTGAACTGGTTGAGTTCGTCTTTGAAAGCTTCGAAGATTGTTAATGGCGGAAATAAACGCTGAAGTAAGAAGGTGAAGAAGAAGGGGCGACTTAAGCCATTTATACACCGAAGCGATGGAATACGAATCGGCATCAGCCGACCTAGTCTCTTCCTTAAGTCCTTCGCGACCTAACAACCCATCAGGACACGAGCTAAGAAGATCGAAGCACACGTCCTACGACTTAGGCGTGCACTTCGAGGGGCAAATGTTAACCCCGTTTGGACAACGAGTTAAGAACTGAGACGACTCATGACTTAAAGAAGCAGAGCGACTTAAGGAGTGGTCCGATTCAATAAGTAACCGACTTAACAAGTAAACGACTCAAGGGAGTTACACGACTTAACGAGTCAGGGATTGGTCGACCTAAAGGAGTCAACAGCTTACGGAAGTGAACGACTTATGATATATAGGAGTCTACGACTCAACGGTTTAAGAAAGAAGGGATGGATCACGACTTAAGGTTCTTGCCGACTCAATGGGTCTACGACTCAAGGTAATTCACGACTTAAAGGTAGAAGCGACTCAACAAGCTGGCGAGTTAGAATTCAAGGCGGCTTAAGAGAAGCGGAACGACTCAAGAGGTTAACGGTTTATGAGACAGGCGACTCAACGAGTTACCGAATCAACAAATTGAGGAGTTGCGCGAGTCACAGAATCGTGCAACCTACGACCTACCTTGAGTCATCAGCGACTCAAAGAAGCGACTCACGACTCAGCATGACTCACCTACAACTTAAAACCACTGAGTCGTAACCCGCAATCACAATGCTTATGTAAGAGAGTTGACTCGTGAGCGGCTCATGACTTGTAATTCTGAAGAAGTGAACCATTGAGGAACCAAGGGATTAGTCAGATAAGTCGGCCATGACCTCTTAACTCGTGAACGAGTTAGGACTTGCGCTATATCCAGAAGACCGAAGGCGCTCTGACACCAAGCATGAACTCTACCAGCTGAGTCGCCCATGACCCAACTTAACTCGGCCATGGGTTACCATGAGTCGAACACGACTTACGATCCAAAAGGAAGATTTTTCTATAAATACCGACCTACCTCAAACAGGAGGGGGACTTTTGGCCGATCACTTTAAGCGTCAATACTCTACTGAATTCTCAACTCACCCGACACTTCAAGTTCGAAAGGCATCTCAACTAACTTCAAGGGAAAATCTAACACAATCTACATGGATTCGAGGAATTCTTCTCTACCAAAGTTCTAGTTGTTTGTCTCGTCAGAATTGTAATTGAAGATTGTTGTAAAGTTGTAATTGGTTCAGCAATAAAGAGAATTAAAGTGGACGTAGGCTTGCCTTAAGCCGAACCACTATAAAAACTGTTGTCTTTTCTGCTCTGTTTGTAATTTTTCTACTTGTTTTAGTTCCCGTGTTCACGGGTGGTGCTTTCGCTCAACTTCAATTTACACCGGGGTGTTAACGTCTGATTTTCACGTTAACACATTTTATTTAGCATCATTTGTAGTCGTCCGATATCAGCCACCAATTTCTATTTGAATATTTGTTCTTTCTCTTTCCTGTCATATGGACCAAACATTTAAATATAAACTTTAGTGCTAAATAAAAGGGACTGTTGATCATAGCTCATTATATGTGTGTGTGTGTGCGCGCGCGCCCATGCTTGTATGTGCGTGTGTGTGGACCGGCTATTTGGACACAAAATAAAACACAATTTGTGACACAATAAATCTAAACCGTTGAATCTAGTTGACTTCGTATATAGGGTTGAATTCATGAAGGAATCTAATGGTTGAGTTTCATTGTGTCACCAATTGTTTCCACATTTTATGTCCATATTATATGTGTGTGTGTGTGTGTGTGTGTATTGCAACCGATGTTTTCTTTCCTCCATCCTCGGACCCGTTTTGTTTCATTTTGAGTTTTACGTCTTGGGGTTTTCAACGTTCGTTATAAAATACAAGGAGAGAGGAAAAGAATACTTAAAACAGTAGCTCATTAGGACGATGAAGATGGTGGAGGAGATGAATTATTTTCTTTGCTTTTTTATTTTCCAAAAATAAAAAAAGTTCTATTTTGTTCCAGATTGGTTATCTTTCAAATATACATGTGTCGTGAATATTTTTGTTTAAGGGAAACTTAAAAACTAAAAATGGCAAATTAAACAAGGCTTAAATTTTTGATGGAAAATTACATTTATGCCCTTAAATTTGCTAAGTTCACCAAGGCTCACCACCCAGGACAATCAAAATCAGCGCTTAAATACAATATCTAACTTGGATGTCGTAAGTGAAAACCTCTAGTTAAATCAAACCGAACTATCTAAAATGAACTGTGCAATGTTATTCATACCAAAAAGAAAAAAGGTACTAAGATGTATTGTAACAACCGCATATTTGGAGGCCCAAAACTAACGGCTATGGATGCTGTAGTCATCCATAGTTATTAACCTTCGACGACCAAATACAGCGGTGATAGATTTATTTATATACTGATCACAAGAATATGGAAAAAAATTAACAATTTTAGAACATATTTCCACATTCCATTCCAAACATTTGATGCTCATTACATAATCCCAAAAACGTTAACCACGTTTAGTAAAATATAATTATTACACATATGTCAAGAGCGACATATGAAGATGCCCCCTTGGTTGATCAGAGTATATAGTAAGGCTACTAATTCTGCCTTTACATCCAAATACACAACGGAAAAAGAAAACTCTAAATAACTAACCGCCTCCTACACGACTCTGGAAGCTTTATTCGTCTAAGAAGAGAACATGAAAAATCTTAAATCCTAAACTACTCAAAAATCAATTGAATACCCGAGAGTTTAAAGGGAAAACAAAAACTTCAAATCAGACATAAAGCCTGGTATGAATAATAATCTAACATCTATATCCTTTTAGATATTTAGTGGGACCACGTCGCATAGCGGAATGGGTTTTCCCCTCACTAATATCATAAAACCTTTATAAAACCATATACTGTGCTTCTGCATCCACAATGGTTAAAAACATACATTTTTAAAATATTATAATGATATGCATGTATAAAAACATTTAGGATTTCTCATCCCTAGTTTAAGCTGATACTCTGTCATAAATCATAGTTTCTAGGGTCACTATTAACCATTTAATTTTTATGGGTTTACTAATAATCTTTTTCATTACACACGGACACCCTGCCTTATTCATAGTTTTCATATGATCACCAAGAACCTATAGGCCCCTACCAGCTAACTTAATTGATTCATGGGTCCCCTAAACCCATTAGTCATTCCAATAACTAATCTCTTATCCTATTTTTCATGAGTTGACTAGGAACCTATTATAACGACCCGGAATTTTGGATATTTGAAATTGGAATATTTAATTGATTTTAAATATTTAAAATTTAATTTTTAACTTGAATTTCAAATATAACCAGTTATTGGATAATTTAATTATTGAATTTAATTATTGGAAAATTGGTTAAAATAGTGAATCTTGGGTATTAAGCCTGTTAAAAATAATTTGAAGGCTTATAAAATTATATTGATAATACCGAAGATGATTAAAGTTTTAAAATTGAATTTGGAAGTGATTTGTTCAGTTTTGAAAATATATCGTTTAAACTGACATTTTAAAAATAGCCCTCCGAGCCATAGTCACGGAATTCGACGAAACTGGATCCATTGGATCCGTAATAGTGTTTATTAACGAATTCAAATTTCGTAGTGTTTGGAGTTGTCGTGTGATCATACGGTAGGTAAATACGCTGAAATCTATATCAAAGATTAATATGATAACTGGGTCCAAAAAGTTATCTTCTCCATACGATCGAATTTGAGATCGAAATATTTTTCATTACGTTCGAAATGGGAGTATAACAGTATAAACGCCTAGTGACATGCCTCGATAGGACATCGAGATTTTAAGTTGCGAATACAAGACGATTTAAATTTAAAATTTAAATATGATATTATTATCCCGCCTTTTGGCAAGGCCGAGATATCAAAGAATTGAATGAAAACAAGGATCACTCATCCCGAATGTCGAATAAGCACAGGTTCACTATAGATGCCGATGAATTTTTCAGAGTCCGGATCAAGCTACAATTGATATGACATGACAAGCAAAGCTATGTAAGCCAACGTCCCAAGTTTCAAGTCGATCGAAGTCTGTATGTTTAAGAAATGATCGATGCCGTTCGAGGAAGTCAACCATCACTTTGTACCCATCTAGTTCGTTTCGATCAAAAGGGGCCTCTATTCGTGTCCATCATCTCGCAACAATTCTATTCACATCTATCAAAGCGCATCATTTCGTATCCATCGGCTGAAGAGCCTTGTTCGAACCCATCGGCATACGGGTGCACTTCGTATCGATCGACTATTGCCTACTTCGCATCCATCCACTACAACGCGGAAGTCCACTTCGTATCCATTCAAAGGTGGCCTTCTTCGTATCCCTCATGTTCGTATTGATCCAAGTGACCATATTACATATCCATCGTCATCAACTGGTTTGTATCCATAGAAGGATTGTCGCTTTGTATCGATCGCTTCATTTACTTCGAATCGATCAGTCTATTCATGTACTTCATATCGATCAACCATTGATCGGTATGAAAGATACTAAAAATCGATGTGAATTTTGACTTTTTGATCGATGCGAACCAATCACCGATAATCGATATGAACAAAGCTAGTTCTGTTCGATACGAACAGAAGACTACACGATCGATATGAAGTGTGGAACTTCCATCGATACGAACTGTGCATCCTCCACCAATGTGAACAAGGCAACGTCATCCATACGAACTAGGAAAAAATATTGGGATGACCCGGTCAACTCGACGTAGAGAGCGGATTGATCCGAAAGTCGTGCGCCACCTCAACACATGAACACGTGCCCAATATCGAGTCGAAGTAATCGATGCGAACGTGTCGATTCGAACAGAGCAGCCTAAAGAAAATGCAATCTTGCATTGATCATAACTCACAATCCACAAGTCCAAGTGCTATGGAATTTTCACAGGAGCTTACGTACAACTGAAAGAATGTTCCTGCCAAATTTCGACTCGATTGGATCAAATCTTGATCGATATGAAATTCGTTCGTATCGATCACGGATCAAGTCGAAATCGCCTGGGATCGAACGAGTGGGCCTACCCACGTGCCAGAAGAAGTCTCTTGAGATTTGAGCGAGATATCAGCCTCCTATGCCTATAAATAGAACTCCAGGGCCTACAAAATAAGGATCTTTTGGCTCTTGGATGTCCAGACTCTACCGAATTCCACTTTGCACTCCATAGCTGTTGTTGTACTCAAATTTCAACACTTTAATCTATGGTAATCTATTGAAATCATTTGTAATTGGCAAGTGATATCAATAAAATCATCAAATTTCATAGTGGACGTAGGCAATAAGCCGAATCACTCTAAATTGCTGTGTTTCTGTACATTTTCATTATCAATTCTTGAAGTGTTTGTTCGATAGTCCTCATTTTACATTTCTATTCTTCATTTTTATCACTTCAAATACTTCCGAAGAGTGTTATGCCCATTTTTGGTACAAACACTTTGGTGCTTTCACTGAGAAAACATAGTTTCTCTCCTACTCGTTGGATCTACTATCGATACTGGATTGCACAAATCCAAGAAGAAGATCCAGATCTCAAGTTTAGAATCCTTCCAACCTATTCAGATTTGCATAAAATCTAGGAAAGGACTTCATGATCTACCATGGTTAGCACAAGAACCGCCTCCACAGCTGCAGATCAGGAGACGGGATTGACAGAATCCCGCACAATTGCCTCCGTCCAACCAGAATGTTGTCGGACCTTCAGATCCATCAAGCCCGGTCACCAGACAAGAGTTTCAGATGCTGCTTCAAGAGTTGACCCAGAATCGGCAATAACTAACTGAACAACTACATGCCAACGCAGAGTTGACTAACCAGCTAAACCGCCAAAGGCGTAGGAGATCCAGGAGGGATCACGCCTCTTACTCATCCATCGATAGTTCGGCTTCATTTGACTACCATCACAGATCTACATGCCCACGACTAGACGTAAGCTACATTCAAGCCACCGGATGTCAACCTACTCTGAACGTTGGAAAATTGAGAGTTAGCCCATCGACAAGCTTCCAGGCTAGACCCTCCTCCCAGGGAGGTACTATTCCTTATTACACCACAGACAAACCATGCTACCACCGCCACTGTTGAACCGGGGGTTGATACCTGAAATCAGCCGGATCTGAACCATCATTAGTGTGGACATACTCTCGAGCTATATGTACCTGAAGACTTGGAACGAAGGAGGCAAGACATGGACCATCGACAGCGTCCGGTCAAGCCTCGTGTTGTGGAACCCAACCACACCTTGCCTCAACGTTCACAAAATGTACATATGCCAGATATCCCCACTATGATTCGCCAGATGATTCGAGAGAGTCGAGGCCTCACAAATGACGACGGGGGAATCTCCCAGAGTCATACTCCCTTTACATATGAGATACTATATGCTGAACCCCCTCGGCGAATCACGATGTCGGCTCTACCAGTCTATGAAGGAAGTTTTGATCCGAACCAATACATTTTGAAGTACGAGTGGCTGATGAATGTTGCGAGAGCTGATGATGTAGTTAAATGATGTAGTTTTCCCATTTCTTTGGGGGTATTGCTACTATGTGGTCCATACGATTGGCACCTCGATTCATTTCTTGCTTCGACCAATTGGCCACTAAGTTTGTAGAACAATTTTGAATGCATGTTGCAAGGCCAAAGAACGTTAACACTCTATATAGTGTCACTCAAGCTCTTGGAGAGACACTCAGATGCTACTTAGAGAGATTTCATGCTGCGTGTGCAAAGATAAGCAATCCCAATGACAACTCTATCTTGATGGCATTGACTAAGGGGATTGATCCTAATTCTAATTTCGGAAATTGGTTGGCTGGAAAGCCTCCCGCATCATTGGACCATTTCTACTCCAAGGCAGCCCAATTCTTGGAAAGGGAGGATGCGAAATAGTCTAGGAAACAGGATGACACGGGGCCCAGTATGGAATGGATCTAAAGTAATGTTGCGATTAGGTAGTCCAGGGAGAGCTCTGGAAAAGTTCAATTAAATATCAAGAATAAACAAACTCGACAGAATGGTGGAAATCAGATAGAAAATGAGATCAAAACCGTGGTCGTCGACGTAGAGCTCCAATGTTTGATAATTACACTTCATTGAATACGTCTCTAGAGAATGTATCTATAAACCTGCAATACTATGCGGTACAAGAAGCCTACTCCGAAACCATCATCGAAGAGGCAGATCTAGACAGGGATTTTGTAGGTTTCATGAGAGTTATGGCCACAACACAAATGAGTGTTGTCATTTGCAAGATCTCATCAAGAAGTAAATTAGAGAACGGAAGTTGGATCAGTTTGTGTGGGTGTCACAATCAGGAGGTGCAGGCCCATCAACTTAGAAACGTGTACCAAACCAAGAAAGGCAGGAGGAACCTGCTCGTACCGGCGGAAGGTAGGTGATAAATACAATAAGTGGTGGTCCTCATCCAGCAGACCGAAGCTGGAGGGAAATGGAGTCGTATGCCAGCCCTATCAGGCATGCGGACTTCGAGTGTTGTAGTAGTTGTGATGATGGGGCTCCGGACAAGCAACAGAAGACGATGACCGATGACATCGTGTTTCGAAACAGAGACGCTAACAAGGTCGAAGCCCCCACTATTGATCCACTTGTCATATCTGCTCAAGTAGGTCTTGCTTGGATGAAGAGGATCTTGGTTGATAGTGGAAGCTCCGTGAATATCTTGTTTAAGCGAGCTTATGATCTGATGAAGATGGAAGCCAAAGATTTGAAATCCTACCAGTCTCGAATCCACGGCTTCAATAGTGTGCTACTATACCCACTGGAGCGGTGGAACTACCAGTGGAGTTGGGAGTTGTAGAACACTAGATAGTCCGAATATTGTAGTTTGTTGTGTTGGACATAGACTCCACTTATAATGCTTTCTTGGGCCAACCGGCCCTTGCTGAATTCAGGACAGCCATTGCCATATGGTGCTTGACTCTAAAGTTCCCCACCGATCGAGGGGTTGGAGTCGTGCAAGGAGATAAGGCTACTGGATGGGCCTGTTATGTTGCTGAGCTGCGGGGGCATGGCGAAAGGAGAAAGGGAAGGGCGTAGAGGAATCTCTCTGCGTCCGTTTTGCTGATAATTGACAATTGGTGCTTGGGCCCAAGCCCGGGCACCCCCAACCAATTCCAGAGGGATCTTGACCCGAGATACACTGAAAGTAAAGATGAAACTAAAGGAAGTCAAGCTTCCCCAGCCGAAATGACAATAGATGTTCTGATCGATGATGATGACGATTCAAAGATGCTAAAGATTGGATCTCAGTTAAGCCAACAGATGCAGCAGGAATTGGTTGAATTTCTTCGAATGAATCTCGACGTATTCGCCTGGACGCACTCTGACATGTGTGGGATCTCATCGAACATTGCGAGTCATACCCTGAATATCGACCCACGGTGTATCCCAGTCAAGCAGAAAAGGTGTGGTATGGATCTAGAGAGATCTGACACCCTTAAAGAAGAGGTCGATAAGTTGAAATCGAATGGGTTTATCCAAGATGCTTTATACCCGGAGTGGGTATCCAATACCGTACTTTTCCGAAAGCCAAATGGGAAATGGAGGACGTGTTTTGATTACTTTGACTTGAACAATGCTTGCCCGAAAGATAGTTTTCCACTTCCTCGAATTGATCAGCTCGTAGATTCAACGGTTGGGCACGAGCTATTATCTTTTATGGATGCTTATTCCGGTTACAACTAGATACCCATGCACTTACCTGACCAAGAACATACCGGCTTCATGACCAATATGGGACTCTATTGCTACAGAGTCATGCCCATCGGACTCAAGAACGCTGAGGCAACGTACCGACGACTCGTCAATCGAATGTTTGCCAACCAGATCGGAAAGACCATGTACGTATATGTGGACGACGTCCTGGTAAAGTCACGGTTCTCCACTGATCATATCAAAGACTTAGAATCGATGTTTAGCATTCTTTGAGAATACAGGATGAAGCTCAATCCACTGAAATGTCACTTTGGAATTGCATCCGGAAAAATCCTTAGGTTCATCGTCAACGTTCGAGGGATCGAAGCAAATCCTGGAAAGATCTGGGCAATCAGAAATCTTGAAACTCCGAGTACCATAAAGCAAGTCCAGAGCCTCAATGAGAAGGTAGCACCAATGAGTAGATTCATTTCAAAGTCCACCGACAAGTGCATTCCCTTCTTCGATCTGATCCAAAAATGGAGACGAAACTTTGAATGGCCCACGGAGTGTGAAGGCGCATTCCATGCACTGATTCAACATCTCTCCACACCGCCAATTTTGTCAAAGCCCATCGACCATGAGCAATTATACCTTTACCTGGCGGTCTCAGAGAATGCAATTAGTGCTGTCTTAGTTTGGGAGGAAGATCGAGTGCAGAAACTGGCCCACTATGTTAATGAACGGTTAACCAGAGCTGAGAGAAATTATCCAAAGCTAGAGAAATTGTCTTATTGTCTCGTTATTGCCTCAAGGAAGCTCCGTCCATATTTACAAGCTCATCCTATCACTGTTTACACTGATCAGCCGTTACGACAGGTCCTTACGCGGCCTTAGACTTCTAGTAGGTTACTCAAGTGGAACATTGAACTGAGCCAGTTTGATATAACTTACACTCCGAGGCGAGCTATTCAAGGACAAGTCCTAGCAGATTTCATAGTAGAATTCACCGTTCCAAAGGACTTGCCCGAAACTAGTGAATCTTCCGAATACATCTGGAAGCTGCATACCGATGGTGCATCAAATGAGCGATGCTCGGGTGTTGGAATAGTACTTGAAACCTTCGAAGGTCATTCCATATGTTATGCTATGAAGGTTGATTTTCGTGCGACCGATAATGAAGCTGAATATGAAGCCTTGCTTGCTGGATTGAAACTCGCCTGAGATTCAAGAATTATTGTTGTGGAAATTTATTGTGATTCGTAGTTATTCGTATGCCAAGTTTGGGGTGAATATCATGCCAAAGATCAAAGACTAGCTGCTTATCTAGCACGAGTCCAGAAAATACTTGATTAGTTTGATTATTATGCCATCTTCCGTGAGCGCAACCAAAAGGCTGATTCATTGGCAAAGTTAGCAAGTACGGGCGAAGCATAACAAATGGGACTCGTTCCTGTGGAGACATTATCTTCTCCAAGCATTTATCAGATGGAGGTGGACTTTGTACTTGAAAGCACTCCTAGTAAGGAGTCGTGGATGACTCCGTACTGAAATTACATCGAGCATAGAACGCTGCCTGAGCGCAGGAGTGAGAAGAGACAAATTCTTCGGAAAGCTTCCCGGTTCACCATTCAGAATGGAGTCATATGTAGAAGAGGATATCCCATTCCTCTCCTCCGATGTACCGCACATGATGAAATTAAACGAGAGTTACATGATGTACACGAAGGAGAATGTGGTGATCACACTGGGGGGCAAGCTCTCGCTAAGAAAGTACTTCGATACGGGTATTATTGGCTAACTGTAAACCGTGATGCAGCAAACTACGCCAGGAAATGTGATAGATGTCAAAAGCATGCTCGATTTCCTAGAGCCCCACCTATTGAGATAACCCAAATGGTCAATCCATGGCCGTTTGCAGTATGGGGCTTTGATATCATTGGCTCTTTACCTCTAGCCAAAGGTGGTGGGAAGTACGCCATCATCACAGTTGATTACTGTACCAAATGGGCTGAAGCTGAACCCCTTGCTACAATCACAACAAAGAAGGTGATCAACTTTGTAGTTCGCAACATTATCTGCCGATTTGGTCTTCCTCATACCATCATCACTGATAACGGGACCCAATTCGACAGTGTTGAATTTAGGGATTTCTGCCAGCTATTCCACATCCACAAAAAATTCACTGCAGTTGCACACCCTCAAGCGAACGGCCTGGTTGAAGCTGTTAATAAGGTTATCAAGTCTATTCTGAAGAACCGATTAGAAAAGGCCGGGGCAAGTGGGTTGATGAACTTCCTATGGATTTATGAGCTTACCGGACAACCCGCAAGTCCGCAACCGGACACACTCCATTTTCTCTATCCTATGGTTCAAAAGCCGTTATTTCAGTCGAGATGGAAGTACCTTCTCGTCATGTGACTTATTATAATCCAAAGACAAATGCCATATTACTTGTTGAATCTTGGATTTGTTAGATGTGAAGCGTGAAGAGGCTGATTTGAGGGTAGCCGCATATCGAAGTCGAGTCTCCCGATTATATAATGCCAAAATCCGACCACGAACCTTTGAACTCGGCGATCTCATCCTTAAAAGAATTTATCTGGTTTCTTCGCACATGAAACCAACTCGTGAAGGACCGTATGTGATTGCACGAAAACTCGAAGATGGCACATTTAAGTTGTCAACGATTGACCGTCTTACTTTGCCGAGAGCCTGGAACAACGAGAGTCTCCATCGCTACTACACATGACAGGCTTTACCTATTTTAGTCTAATTTTCATATGCAATTTGTTTCTACATTTCGAAATTTAAATTTGTAATAAGGCAACTGACAATTGCCATATTTTCTCATTTCAGCAATAAAATGTCATCTCTTCAAGCCAGAGTTGTGATTTATTGAATGTGACATACAACCATCACGACGCACGAAGAGCTAAGTTCCATCATACGGTAGAATTTATTTAAATAGGGAGTGACCGTGATACGACCGGCCACTCTCTAAGTGAAACCCGAGCTCGAGGGCAAGTCACTACACTAAAGCCAAAAAAGGATTGATACACTACAATCCTTTAACTAACTCCAAACTCCCAGAGCGGAGTTGGAGTATAAACCCATAAATACGGCTCCAAAGAGGGCGGACCCATCGACCTAACGACTTTGACCGTACCCTAACCAAGTTCGAGGAGGATGGATTCGTCCATCTAATGACCTCACTTGTTAACTCGGGGTGGATATGAACCGACCATCCATGATCCTGATAAATCCATCGTTCCCGGAGTGCGAACGAAATTCAAATGCTTAAATAGATGTGACTGACCATCTATCGGCCAACTCCAAATTCCCAGAGTGCGAATTAGAGTATAAACATTAACTCCAAATTCCCAGAGTGCGAATTGGAGTATAAACATCAACTCCAAATTCTCAGAGTGCGAATTGGAGTATAAACATTAACTCCAAACTCCCAGAGTGCGATTTGGAGTATAAACATCAACCTAATCCAAGTTCTCAGAGTGCGAACTGGAGCACAAATGTCAGCTATCTCCCGGATTCCCAGAGTGCGAACCAGGGAGTCGACCGCGAATAACTCTGAGTTCCCAGAGTGTGTCGGAGTATAAACATAACTTGAGTGTAACTGACCACTCGCAAAATAACTTAAATCCCCGGAGTGAGGACACATACTTAAAAATTAAAAAGGCATGATCGATCGCCGACATATGAGTATAGGTCCCCAGAGTGTGAATCTAATCATTATTGAGTGAACAAGTGTGATTCGATCACTCAAATCTCACCTGTTTTAGCATCAATTCGACGATGTTAAGCTTAAAAAATGAAGGCGAAATGCAATTACTGGCCAATCTTTACACCTCATCCCTGAAACTGGGGGCATGGCTTAAGTGTCAACCATCAACTGAAGCAGTGCAAAATCGAAGTTCAACGTAACCCCCTACCGCGGCTTGTGTTTGTGATTTCATACTTGACAAATAAAAACAAACTCGACTCAGAGGTTGAAACTCCACAAGTGCACTAAACTGAAATTCAAATACTGGAATACTTAAGCATAAAAGACAGTAACAGAGTTAAAGCCAAAAATAAAATTTCATTTCAACTAACTGTGAAAGAAGTTCATGTACAATTTTTTCCAAAATTTCTACTAGTAGGGACCGAATCCGCATCTATACACGGCCTACGAAAGATAAACAAAAATAGACTTCTATTTATCTACCCAAAATAAATCAAAGAAGAACATCTATTCTTTCTTCTTCCTCGGCTTCTTCTTCGACGTGGACCCATCGGAACCGTCGGTGACTTTCCTCTTTGAGCCTTTACTTTTCGACGGCCGATCTCTAGGTGGGGGCATGATTTCAACATCTTCCTCCGAACTCGAGTGTATCGGGATGCTTCCAGAAGGTGGAGTTGGAGGAACTGGATCGACTACAGGAGGTGGAATAGACATGTTGGTGTCAGTAACTGTACCGTCGGGAGATATCTTTCTCAACGGAGCCAGACAAGGCGTTGCCATTCCACCTCCAAAGTTGCCACCACGATTCACCGCCTCCATTTCAGCATTGATTTCGACCATAATACGTATCCACTTGGATAATACAGTCCTTCTGAGCAAGCTCATTCTCTAACTTCTCAATGACTGCTGCCCGCTCAAAGGTCACCTTCGATGCCTTTTTCACGGCCTTCCCCCACTCCATGTACCGAGTATAAATGTCATGGATGTAATTGTGCATCATGTTTTAGCTTCTGTTGGAATTCTCTTTAAGTGCGGGAGGGGGGGAGGGAATATAACCATCAAAGCAGATATCTGGAAATTCCTTCTTCAATTGGGCAAGTTTAATTGCTCCTTCCCCTATGGGCTTGGTAAAGACCTGCTCTTCAATTATGGAAGCCGCTATTTCAGTTCTATAATGGTGAGTTTCATGTCTTGAAACATGAGAAGATGGCTTGTGTCGTGAAGTTTTCGGAGGACATGAGACATAAACAGGAGGATGAGTAGGGTTTCTAGGAGGGGGAGAATGAGATCGAGATTGGTGCCTGTACTCCCTATCTCTGTTGTGTCGCTCCTGACTAGAGTATCCACGGTCATAGTCCCTATCCGCCTCTCTCCTGCGCAGCTCATAATATGTTGAAGATCGACGAGCTTTTCGACTCCCTAACATCGAGCCTCGGTTGGACATCGTGTCTACAAAACGGAGTTAATAATCTTCCAAGGTAAGCAACTTATGGTCGAGAATTGTATAGTGCCATGAAGTGTATATGAATGTGCAACCTCCCGACCAATGTGCAACCTCCCGACCAACCGGAAGTGTCGGCCATGCTTGTGGGCAGAGATTCGCTTAAATCTAACGCACATTGAAGCTCATCCAACCTGGCGTCATCTTGGAGTGACACATAATCCAGAATTGGAGTATCGGCAAGCCTTTCGAAGAAGTTTTCCACCTGCGAAGGAGGAGCCTCTAAAATTTTAATCCCAGGAATAGGGAAAGACACGACCATAAATTTCTGTCTTCCAGATTTAAAGCGTTTGAAAGCAGCTGCCTTGCCTTTTCTCTTTCCTTCAGAACCCTAAAAGGAATCCGAAGGCCCAGCCACAAGTTCATCATCGGTGGGTGTTCTTTCTGGATCGACCTCCTCGGTTATAACAACTCCGAACGTCTTACGCTTAGCTTGTTTCTTCCAGACAGCCCTTAGCGTTCTCTCGAGCCTTATATTTTGGTTACGCTCGATCAATCCAACTATTCTCAAATTTCTATCTGTCAGAATAGAGTCAATGTCCCTCTCTTCACTCGGAACTTCTTGAAGAACTCGAATTATCTCTTTGAAAAGCGCCCTCGGGTCGCGGAATCACAGCTGTAAAGGAAAAAGAGATATAAATTTGGCATCAGTTATGATCATCTTATTAGCTACTTGAGAAGACTGCGGTACTTACGTCTGAATAACCATTGACTGGCGAATCCTGATGGGCATCGAACATAAAACCATTTCGTTTTGAAGTAACTTAATCCGGTCCAAGAACCCGTTACTTCTTGACAATTTCTGACCACTTCCAGGAATGTAAAAGAACGTCTATCACCTCAGCTCTTAATGTTGAATAAATATCTAATCTCGATCGGTGTCGGGGGTCGAAAGAGATGCTCCATAAATAAAATGAATAAGCTATTCAACAGAGCATATCCGTTAGGGTGTAATCGAGATGGCGCAATTCTAAGAAAAGATAACACTTCCCTAATGTATTGGTTGGATGGGGGAAGTGTTCCAGCTGCGCAAGCATGGCGATTAAATGCGGTAAACCCATTCGGTGGATAGTGCGGTCTATCATTCGGTCTCGGTAATAGCACATCGTCTAGTGACATGCCATTCCTTAAACATATTCTTCCCAACATGTCTTCAGATACGTTGGACGCTACAGAGTCTGGTGGATTATCAATAAACGTATCACCTAGTAACTCATCCAGAGTCGGATCTATAGCTTCGGCCGCGATGGCCGGTATCTCGATTGTTGGGAGGAGTGAACTCTGAACTTCCTGCTGTTGCGAGCTTGAAGGTTCCATAACTAACTAACTTATGAGAATTCATCATTAGACGATAATAAGCCCGTGCATCCCCAGTGTGAAGTGTGTGAATGTGTTGTGCGGTGTAGTGCCGTGTATTACTTGAAAAATAATATAGTGTTTGAGAAAATATTCAAACACCAGAATTAGAAATTCAACCAGAGTGACCATCATCGCTGACCATCACAACCGTGCCATCCAGACTTTAGCGACCAATCCAAGATTAAAGTTCATTTGGTTCGTTCAAGTTACAGTTCCATCGACGAGCTTCGAAGGATAGTCAAATATGTTATTCAACGATAAGTCCAATTATGCCAAATTGAAGCTCGTCGGAGTTAAATGTTCTATTGATCAAAATTTTCATATCCATCCAAGTCAAGACGTGGATCGATCACCAGAGATGCAAGTTGTATCAATCCATAACACATTAATTCGTATCGATCAAGGAGGCCTCAACTTCGTATCGATCGAAGGTCGACAGTTTCGTACCGATCAATTTGTATTAACTTCGTATCGATCGTCAAAGGCTGATACTCTTTGTATCGATTTCAAAATCCACGGTTTCGTATCCATCATCTTGGATCGATACGAACCCCCCATAGATCCAAATCGATACGGGATAATTTCAACCATCTACTATCGATGCAAAACCGATACCAGAGATTGAAGATCTGTAATTTTCGCATCCCCACCGATTACCCATCTTCTTCTCTAAGCCACCGAGGCGCCATTGGAGAGCGCCTCTTCGACCTCACTTAGGCTTCATCCCAATGTCAACAACAATGGAATCTGCCACGAATACAAATGGGATGGCAGTCGAACTCGAGTCTCATTGTTCTGATGTAAATTTATGGGTTAATTACCTAATTGGAGCAATCGGTTCGAGGAATTAACGAATTAGATAGCTCAAAGGTGAAGGCTGTTTCGTTTTCGCTTTTTTCCTTATCGATGCGAAGACTAAGGGAAAGTAAAATGAGCAAGTGAGAAAAAATTCTAAGTCCAAAACGCTTTTATATGGGTGCTAAAACAGAAGGAAAAAGACGATTCGGCTCCCGGTCATTTTAGCCGGTTCCAACAAGTCTCTCGTTGTATCGATTCGAGTTTGTTATTCGTATCCAACAACTCATGCTTCATCGACACGAAGTTGGCAATACAGATTTTCTGAACTCTCGGATTTCATCGATGCGAATTGCACTGTTCATCTCCATCGAGCCACGGTTCCTAAAGGTTTGTATCCATCGATACGAGTTGGCCGAGATGAAAGTTGCAACGAAGGTTTTTTTGAAGCGCCAGGTTTCGTCGATACGAAGCGCTTGCTTGAGTCCACTGTTTTTAACTCCATTTAGGTCCGTCGATACGAGTTTTACTATTTGTATCCATCATGATGCAACCCATGATAGCATGTACCGATCGATACGAATATACCCTACAAGATCAGCTACCCTATTCGTATCCGTCATGGGTCAATCGATACGAAAGCATAACCTAAAACCCACTGCAACGGAGTCCACTGAAACTCGTATCTATCGATGCGAATGTCTATTTCGTATCCATCATTATGAATTTCATCAATACATAAACTGTCTTTCGACCTTTTACATCAATCCAGGAGAGGATCGATATGAAAAAACGTTTCAAAACAACTGTCAAACATTGTTATGACTTGAATTTCGCATCGGTTGAGGAGAGGATCGATACGGAATTTGAGGCGGGAAAACCGACAATGACTCATGAACGTGCGAAATTAACGAGAGTCAGGTTAACATATATGCATGTATGTCAGACTAATATTCAATTTTCAAAATTCATAGGAATTGAATACTCGTCTGACGATAATTACAACGAAAAAAGGCTGATCGCTATCATACAACAATCAATTATAGCAGTACACAGTACAACAATGGGCAATCTACGGTTCATAATTTATGTTTCTATGGATCAGCCAAAGATTACAACTTTTGACGGAAAAATAAGTAGCCGTTTAACAAGTCAGATGAAACTTCTCAGAATGAAGATTGCAGCTTTTCAAAGCACGTCATTTTCACACAAGATGTACTTTGGGGGGCAAATGTTATCCCGCCTTTTGGCAAGGATGAGATATCAAGGAATTGACTAAAAACAAGGATCGCTTATCTCGAATGTCGAATAAGCACGGGTTCACTATGGATGTCGATGAATTTTGTCCGAGTCCGGATCAAGCTACAAAAGATCTAACATGGCAAGTAAAGCTATATAAGCCAACATTTCAAGTTTCAAATCAATCGGAGTCCGTATGCTCAAGATATGATCGATGCCGTTCAAGGAAGTCAACAGTCACTTCGTACCCATCTAGTTCGTATCGATCAAAGGGGCCTCTATTCATGTCCATCACCTCACAGCAATTCTGTTTGCATCCATCAGAGCACATCAATTCGTATCCATCGGCTGAAGAGCCTTGTTCGAACCCATCGGCATACGAGTGCACTTCGTATCAATCGACTATTGCCTACTTCGCATCCATCCACGACAACATGGAAGTCCACTTTGTATCCATCCAAAGGTGGCCTTCTTCGTATCCCTCATGTTCGTATCGATCCAAGCAACCATACTACGTATCCTTCATCATCAACTGGTTCGTATCCATAGAAGGATTATCGTTTCGTATCGATCGCTTCATTCACTTCGAATCCATCAGTCTATTCACGTACTTTATATCGATCAACCATTGATCGATACAAAGGACACACTAAAAATCGATGTGAATGTCGACTTTTTGATTGATGTGAACCAATCACCGATAATCGATACGAACAAAGCTAGTTCTGTTCGATACGAACAAAAGACTACATGATTGATACAAAATGTGGAACTTCCATCGATACGAACTGTGCATCCTCCGCCGATGTGAACGAGGCAGCGTCATCGATACGAACTAGGAAAAATATTAGGACGACTTGGTCAACTCGGCGTAGAGAGCAAATCGATCTGAAAGTCGCACGCCACCTTAACATATGAGCACGTGCCCAATATGAGTCAAAGTAATCGATGCAAACGTGACGATTCGAACAGAATAGCTTAAACTAAACGCAATCTTGCATCGATCATAACTCGCAATCCACAAGTCCAAATGCTATAAAATTTTCACGGGAGCTTACGTACAACTGAAAGAATGTTCCTGTCAAATTTTGAATCGATTGGATCAAATCTTGGTCGATACGAAATTCATTCGTATCGATCACGGATCGAGTTGAAATCGCCTGGGATTGATCGGTGGACCCACCCACATGCTAGAAGAAGTCTTCCGAGATCTGAGCGAGATACCAGCTTCCTACGCCTATAAATAGATCCCCGTGGCCTATAGGAGAAAGATCTTTTAGCTCTTGGATGTCCAGACTCTGCCGAATTCCACTTTGCACACCATAGCTGCTATTGTACTCGAATTTCAACACTTTATTCCGCTGTAATCCATTGAAATTAGTTTTAACCAGCAAGTAATATCAATAGAATGATCAAACTTCATAGTGGACATAGTCAATAAGCTGAACCACTCTAAATTGTTGTGTTTCTGTGCGTTTTCGTTATCAATGCTCGAAGTGTTTGTTAGATACTCCTCATTTTACATTTCTATTCTTCTTTTTTATCTCTCAAATACTTCCGAAGAGTGTTGTGCCCATTTTTGGAACAAAAATATATATACATGGTTTGACCAGTCAAAATTTTCTTCAGCCAAAATTTCATCCCGTCAATGCTTTTTACGTTCACCTCAAAAATTATTGTAGCCCATCTGCTACATTCAACCATCTCTTTGTGTCCCCTGTTCTTTCTTTTTAAAAACCTTATCCTTATCGTTCAAAATCAATAGCTGAAAGGAAAAAAAGAAAGGGCTGATACTTTGGGAGAGAGAAAAAAATATGTAGAAGGGATTCGACGACCAAAATTAAGTAAATCGCGTGTATCATCTTCCTTTCGCCCTCTATAAATCAAGAGCCTTTTCAAAAAAAAGATTTCAATACTCGATTAAATCGAGACAAGCTCGTGGTCATAGGGCACGCGAGTATGAGGAGCATGGCACAGGCTGGTGGAGGCTCGCGAATAAGGAATCATCGCGATCGAATGGGGCATAGCTTCATCGTGAAACGCGATTTAGTCACAATACGCTTCGTCGTCGGACGCAAAGCAAAAGGGGAAGGCACTGGCAAGTCGTGGCCGAGGGGTGGGAGGTGCGGTGACATGTTTGGGATGGGGGCAGATGCTCGGTAAGGCTGGGGTTCGACGGAGTGAGCAGCGATGGACGGCGAGGTGGTTTAGGAGGACGGTGTGGCCTGGAGTTAGTGTGTATGCAAATCACTGTAGGAAGGTTATCAATGAGGTATATGTCAGTTTTATCTTTAATTCAATTTAAAAATATATATGTGTGTATATAAGGTTTGAACAAATAATATATACATATAATGAGAAGATTTTTTACAGAAATTTAAAATGTTTTGATTCAAAAAAAGTAACGGTAAAGTAAATATTTTTGTGTGTTCCTTATTGAAAGAAAGAAAAAGAAATACACAAGTTTTAAACTTACTATTACATTTAAAATAATGTATTGGTGATTAACGTGTTTAATTAACTCATTTAATTATTTTAGTTACTAAGAAAATAATTTACCATAGGGAAATTTATTTAAAATTTAAATTACTGGTTTAAATTAAAATATTAGTTAATTAAACTTACTTAAAAGGATAATTGATTATTTGATTATTTTGAATATTAATAAACCGTATAATGTTTATACAAGGTATAAAATCAGGGAGAGACAAGCCGGTTTGGGTCAGATTACGAAACAAAAATCAAAGGTGAATTAATCTCACTCAAATTGGGCTACTGGTTAATTTAAATAGTTAAAATTTAATTATTGGTTGATTGATTGAGTGTGATAATTTATTATCAGCCTGGATGTGATATTATATATATAGTAGTATATAAATTAGCATTGGAGTGATTGATATTCCCGCATTATATAGCAGATGAGACCCTATACGCCACGCATAATAATGGATGACCCTATATACCGCGACATCCCCCTCGAAGCGGGATTGGTATTTTTATATTGTGTTAACATTAGTGGATGCAGGGAAATAGGTTGGAGGGATCCAATTGGATTTCTCAAAAATATTGAAATTTATTTTCATATTCAGTGATATGATATATTTGATAATCTGTGATAGGTTATATTGAAATTGAAATTATTGAATGCTATGGTCTTGCTGAATATATTTTGGTATTTTAAGATATCAAAAATATAAAGATTGGATTTTTGAAGTAAATAAAAAGGAAATTTTTAAGTAAAATAATTATAGTGAAGTTGGATAAATATAAAGAATGAATTTGGGAGAAAGAGTAAAAGTTTGATTTTAAAGTCCTATTAAATAAATTCCAAGTATGAAAAAAAAAGATTTTTAATAAATGGAAATAAAAGAGTTTTAAGGACTTAAGCGATATTGTTTAAGAATTAAATGCTTAATTTTCAAATTCAAGAATTAAATGAGTCGGTAAAAATAAAAGGAGAATTTTGAAATAGAGTATGAAATTGATATTTCAGATTTAAATAAGGTTTTAAATCAAAATAAAGGAGTGAATTTGGAATTAATGGATTATGGAATAAATTTGGAAAAATCGAGAAACAAATTTTAAGGTAATTTAATTCAGAGAATCAATTTTAAAATCGATTAAGTGTTTTGAAATAGTGATTGAAAGGAGAATGAGACTATGGAATTTATAAACTAGGTTTATAAATAAAGTGAAATATTTATCAGTGGATAGTTTGAAATTATAAATTCGCGATGGAATTTATAAGGAGATGGTAATGTGTTTTAAAAATAAACAGTGGTTTTATTTTTAAAAATATGGGAAAGAAAATTACGGGATTGGGACGTAAATTAAACTGAAAATAAATTTAGAAGGATTTATAAATGATTAGACGTGCTATATTGGGGTGGAAAGTGTATTTTCCCTCAAGAGCTAAATATATTTTCAAAGAAAGATTTTATGTATAAATTAGAAGTTCTAAAGATGTTTTAAAAGAATGTTTTAGAAAATTTTATTATTTAATTGTTTTAAATTTTTTAGAATAAATATTAATTAAGTTGATTATAGTGGTTAATTATTTTTAAAGTTTAAATTAGTACTATGATTTAAAGGATAATTATCAAATATTTATACTTTATATAATAGTTTATTCTAAAAGAAGTTTTTGGCTAAAGTTTTACTTGGAGAATTATTATAGAATTTTATAACTATTATTCTGAATAAAGTGATTTAATTTATTTAAAGTCCAAATTAAATATAAGACTTAGTGTTTTCCAGTGAGTATGAGATATTTGGTTGAAATGATTGTTTATTTGATAGTTTAATAACCGACTATCAAATCTGGACTGAATATAAATTTGGAAATATCTAGTAGAAGTACGAGAATTATATGGTACAGTTACCGTTCGAGGTGCTACACTGTACGTATAAACTCTTCTGTTCTTTTAGGACGTTATAAGGAAATCCGTCCACAAACGGTTAAGAGGTGATCTCTGATCTTATTCTCGTCTATTTATTTTCAAAAGAACCGGGTTGAATTTATCAGGAATAATGAACGTTTTTTCGAAGAGACCGAGATTGAATTTGTGATTCGAAAACCACTTCGATCCAACGAGTACGTTTTCGTAAGGAAGACAAGAGCTTGGAGTCGAAGATGGAGCAGTGAAGTGCAAGGGCTAATCGCTACTAATCCTAAGGATGATTCCAAAATGGGTGTAGTAGGAGTAGTGCCTTCGATTCCATTCGAACCGGGAACGGACTTGTATGGATGAATGCTATCAGTACATTGTTATTGGAAGACAATGAGCATTCTAAGTGAATATTTCTAAAAAGATAATGCTTAGTCTCGAGCCTCATCAAGCAGGAATGGCTGAAAATCAGGGGATATGTAGAAAGGCTAAGTGGGTAGCTTCCGAGTAGGGTAAGGTCATCCTTGTCTAGAGTCCCTTATTTCGGCTGTGTGGACGGTTGATAATCCCAACCGCGGTGTGATCTTATTCGGGCTATCCAGTAAGCGGTAGTCCGGTCTTGTGTTGCGGAGGATCGGGAGTGGTCCTCGGTATGCTGATCTAGACCGAGTACCGTGACAGATGATACCCTAGTGCCTAGTCATTAGATGAAAATCCATTCTTCCTGTGTGCCCTTTACGGTTTTGATTGTAGAGCTTAGTATTGCTAGAATTTAATTAATTTAACAATTTCAGCTATTTGATTTAAGTATTTGTACTTAGGCACTATTATAACATTAGAGGATTTTGATATGAAATGTTTTGGTTATCGTAAGGTAAAAACCCGACATGTTTATTTGTGGCGTGCTCTTACGAGATACCTTTGATTTTCAAAGGATTTTGAAAACTTTAGTAATTAAGTTTGAGTGTATTTTCTCACGCTGATTTTCCAGACTGACTCCGGTATTTATTATAATGCTCAGGTCATACCGAGTATTACAAATTCAGAATAGGATGCTGTGAAGCTCAAGAGATGAGTTGGATGATGGAGACGTATATAACGTATCTGACTTATATTCTGTTGTGTATGGTATGCTGTATATTTAGCTTTGTAAGGAAAAGTTATTATAACTGTCTGGTATTGTGCTATTGATTTGTGTATACTCTGATGTTGTAATGTATAAAACAATAATAGTTCTTTTTGTATAAAGATCGATTGTTATCTATTATACATTATTCTCCTATGATTGTGGGATTCTTTTGATGTTGTTTTCTATTTCTTCTTCTACCTCCTTCTTCTTTTCCCTTACGGACTGGTTTTCCGGTATTCGATTGTTCGCCATGTAATACAGTAGACGTATTAATGTCGACTTTCAGAGGTCGAAAATTCGGGTCATGACATTATGATATCAGAGCTGAAGGTTAAGCGAAAACCTTGGCTCTGGTGGGGGTTACTCATTAGAGATAGAGTCAAAAGTACTCTAGAATTAGTTGAGTTAATAATAGATATGAGTACGTATTTGTTAGTTAATATAAATTGTTTTAAATATTGTGTTGACTTATCGGTTGAGTGTATATAAATTCTGGTCGGTACAGTCTGGACAACTGTATCGATAGGTATTTCTAAACTTTTAATCTAGGCAAACCGACACATCATTGTTTTAAAATGAGGTAAAAGAAATAATTTTACCCAAATTATTTTTATATATGAAAGAAATAATTTTTTGTAAACTATTATAAGTTATATGGTTGCTTCGTTGTTAGGAAATGATAATATTAAATTATTATCACTATTGTTGTGGAAACTGGATAAGGAATTGAAATTATAACCAAAAATTAAGAAATTAACCCATATGACAGAATGGAATTTGTAAATGTAAATTATAAATGTGATTTAAAAATTAAATGGGATAAAATTCAAGAGGAATATTTAAATACAGATTTGAAAGGATTTGAAATTCGAAAATTTGTGAAAAAATTAATTTTCTATGAGTTTAAAAATGATTTTCTAAGGGCTTTGGAGGAATAATAGTGATATGGATCGGAAATATTTTTGAATTGGATATGAAATCTGATGAGATTTGGAATTAAAAATATTTGAAAATGTTTTTAAAGAGTAAAAGCACCGAACTCAGTTCGGTCACTGGAAAATAATTCCGATGATTATCGCAACATCAATGGTGTTCATTTTTGAGTTTTCAAGGGAGGAATTGCTACATAAATGTGGTGAACTGGAACTTGTTTGCAAAAGTTGGGTTTGGTTTTGAAATTCAAAGGGATAATTTGATACACTAAGGAATTTTGGATATAGTTGATTTCAAAGGTGATTTTGAAATGATGAGTGATTATTTAAAAACTCTAGAATCTTATTTAAAATATTTATTGGATATAAATAAGTTGAAACTTATAAAATTTTGAAATGTGATTATGGGAATGAAACTTAACTTAAGGTTAAAAAAAGTGAATCTGGAGAATTTGGCCTAATTAGGCTAAATGGAATAAGTTTTTGAAATAGAATTTATTAAGTTGGAATAAAATTGTGAATGAACAAATTTATTTAAATTTGGAAATCAATGGAATTGAAACTAAATATTAGAATGATATTTAATTTGAGTTATTTAAAATAAAGTGAAATGGAAAATTTGTTCAACTGGACTAAATAGAAAAAAGTTTAGGAAATGAAATTTGATTGGAAATAAGGTTCATTAAGTTTTGAAATAAATTGGTAGATGAAACTAATTAAAGTAATTTGTGAACTAAAAGTAGTCGAGAGATGATTGATAAACTGAACGTTTAGAGACTGGGAAACAAAGTGAATTCAAATGGAATTGACAAAAAAAACGGATATAAACTTCATTGGTGAAGTGGAAAATAAATACTGGGAGTTATATAAAATATTTATATTGGACTTAAGAAGATTGAGGGGAAATTCTTATGTACGTATATTAATTTATTCACATAGCGATTTGATCTAGATTCGAGCACAGAATTTCGAGATAGTTATATCGATCCGATTTGAGATTTTTATTTGATTTTCGACGGCGAACCCTAGATATGGATTTTGATTGATCCTGAAATTCTCTATCATAGTATATGGCTATGAAATGTAAGGAGAATGACGGTTTCTAATCAATAAACAAGATCTGAGTCCGCACTAGGAAGTCAGGTGGACGATGCTAGCGAGGAAGTGAAACTGTATGATCGAGTGAGCGACCAGAGCTGGTATTGCGTACGGATGATATATGTACAGCGTACGGGCATAAGAAAAGCAAATATTGAAAATATAAAAAAAAATGAATGAAATGATTTTGAATTCTGTGATTGGATATTATTGTTGGGTAGGGTGCAGGTAATTAAAAGCAAAGCAAAATTGATGTTTTGATTTCATAAGATAAGTTTAAGTTTCCCGATAAAAGGTATGTGTTAAACTACCATATGAAATTTGATGGTTTTCTGATCTAGACACTTGGCTTTTGTTTTCTTTTGAGAATTTGTGGCCATAGAGGCTGTTTTGTAGTTGTTCTGATCTAGCCATGCAAAGGAGACACCGGCGAAATTTTTCGAAAATTTTGAGAGTTGGAAAATTTTGAGAAAATTTTGATCGTTCAAAATTTGGTTTTAAACTATAGTTTGAATTATTGAAGGGATAATATCATTTAGAACAGATGGATGAGTTTCGGGAGTTGTTAAAAACTGTTTGGTTCAGGAAATAGTAAACGAGTTGTGGACCATTCTTCTTAACTAGCAATTTCGGAGACGAAATTCTTATAAGGGGAAGGAATGTAACGATCCGGAATGTTGGATACTTGAAATTGGAATTTTAGTTGATTTTAAATATTTAATAGTTAATTTTTAACTTGAATTTCAAATATAACTAGTTATTGCATAATTTAATTATTGAATTTAATAAATGGAAAATTGGTTAAAATAGTGAATTTTGGGTTTTAAGCCTGTTAAAAATAATTTGAAGGCTTATAAAATTTATATTGATAATACTGAAGATAATAAAAAATTTAAAATTGAATTTGGAAGTGATTTGTTCAGTTTTGAAAATATATTATTTAAATTGACATTCTAAAAATAGCCATCCGAGGCACAGCCTCGGAATTCAATGAAACAAGTTCCATTAGATCTGTAATAGTGTATTATTAATGGATTTCAAATTTTATAGTGTTTGGAGTTGTCGTGTGATCATACAGTAGGTAAATGCACTGAAATATATATCGAAAATTAATATGATAACTGGGTCCAAAAAGCTATCTTCTCCATACGATCGAATTTGGACTCGAAAGCTTTTCCATTGCGTTCGAAATGGGGGTACAACATTATAAATGTCTAGCGACATACCTCGATAGGAGGTCGAGATTTTATGTTGCGAATTCAAGACGATTTAAATTTAAATATAATATATATATATATATATATTGTTTGACTAGTCAAATTTCCCTTCAGCCGAAATTTCATCCCGTCAATGCTTTTTGCTTTCCCTCAAAAATTACTACAGCCCATCTGCTACACTTAACCATCTCTTCATGTCCCTCGTTCTTTATTTTTAAAAACCTCATCCTCCTCGTTCAAAATCAATAGCCGAAAGAAAAAAAAAGGGCCGATACTTTGGGAGAAAAATATATGTAGAAGGGATTCAGCAAACAAAATCAAGTAAATCGCGTGTATCATCTTCCTTTCCCCCTTTGTAAATCGAGAGCCTTTTTAAAAAAAAAATTCAATACTCGATTAAATCGAGGCAAGCTCATGGCCTTAGGGCATGCGAGTATGAGAAGCACGGCGCAGGCTGGTGGAGGCTCGCGAATGGGGAAACATCGCGATCGATTGGGGCATAGCTTCATCGCGATACGCGACTTAGTCACGATACGCTTCGTCATCAAATGCAAAGTGAAAGGGGAAGGCAATGGAGAGTCGTGGCCGAGGGGTGGGAGGTGCGGTGACGTGTTTGGGATAGGGGTAGATGCTCGATTAGGTTGGGGTTCGATGGAGTGAGCAATGATGGTCGATGAGGAGATTTAGGAGGACGGTGTGGCCTGGCGTTAGCGTGCGTGCAAGTCGCTGTTGGAGGGTTGTCGGTGAGGTATATGTCAGTTTTACCTTTAGTTTAATTTAAGAATATATATGTATGTGTATAAGGTCTGAAAAGAGAATATATATATGATGATAAGATTTTTTACAAAGGTTTAAAATGTTTTGATTCAAAAAAAAGTAACAATAAAGTAAATATAATTTTTTGTATTCCTTATTGAAAGAAGGAAAAACAAATATACATGTTTAAACTTACTATTACATTTAAAATAATGTATTGGCGATTAATGTGTTAATTAACTCATTTAATTATTTTAGTTACTAAGAAAATAATTTATCATAGGAAAATTTATTTAAAATTTAAATTACCGGTTTAAATTAAATTATTAGTTCATTAAACTTATTTAAAAGGATAATTGATTGTTCGATTATTTCGAATATTAATAAATCGTATACTGTTTATACAAGGTCTAAAATCGGGGAGAGACAAGCTGGTTTGGATCGGATTGCAAAACAAAAATCAAAGGTGAGTTAATATCACTCAAATTGGACTACTGGTTAATTTAAATAGTTAAAATTTAATTATTAGTTGATTGATTGAATGTGTAATTTATTTTCAGTCTGGATGTGATATTATATATATAGTAGTATATACATTAGTATGGAGCGATTGATATTTCCACATTATACAGCTGATGGGACCCTATACGCCCCGCATAATAGCGAATGACCCTATATACCATGACATCCCCCTCGAAGTGGGATTGGTAAGTTTATATTGTGCTAACATCTATGGATGCAGGGAAATGGGTTGGAAGGATCCAACTGGATTCCTCAAAAATATTGAAATTTAATTTCGTATTCAGTGATATGATCTATTTGATAATCAGGGATATGTTATATTGAAAATTGAAATTATTGAATGCTATGGTATTACTGAATATATTTTGGTATTTTAAGATATCAAAAATATAAAGATTGGATTTTTGAAGTAAATAAAAAGGAAATTTTTAAGTAAAATAATTTAGTGAAGTTCGATAAATTTAAAGAATGAATTTGAGAAAGTGAGTAAAAGTTTAATTTTATAGTCCTATTAAATAAATTCCAAGTATGGAAAAAAGAGATTTTGGATAAATGGGAATAAAAGAGTTTTGAGGACTTAAGTGATATTGTTTAAGAATTAAAGGATTTATTTTTAAATTCAAGATTTAAATGAGTTGGGAAAAATAAAAGGAGAATTTTGAAATAGAGTATGAAATTGATATTTAAAATTTAAATAAGGTTTTAAATCAAAATAAAGGAGTGAATCTGGAATTAATGGATTTTGGAATAAATTTAGATAAATCGAGAAATAAATTTTAAGGGAATTTAATTCAGGGAATCGATTTGAAAATCGATTAAGTATTTTGAAATAGTGATTTTGTAACGACCCGATATTTTCAACCATTCGCATCCTCACATGTCGGACTTGAATTGTTCAAAATACCGAATTGTATTTAAATTTGGCAAAACACAGCATAAACAATAAATAAATAGTTACAGAGTAATAAAATGCGACGGAAGTAAAGAAATAGTAGTTCTGTAGCTACTATGTAAATATACATCAGAGTTAAGCAAGATACAACAGAAGTCTCAATATGATATCAAGTACAAACATAATCCATCAATGGACTCAACTGAATAACTGGAATCAACTGGATAACTGAAAGAGAAATAGATAGCTGGGTTTCCATATGAAGCTCCAACTCCAAAGGTGAGTCTCTAATGTTGTATCACTCAGTCTGACCCGAGCGTACAACAAAACACAAAACACTCAAGTCAGGACATACATACTTATACAATGTAAACCAACTCAAGTGAACTGTAATATAAGGTACAAGTAACTTAAAGGATGCTTGGGACCGCCCATCCTCTAAGGATCCGTTAAACTATTTACTATGTAGTAATATTTCGCTATTATACTAATATCTATAGTAAAATAAACTTACTTTTAAATAGCGTTAAGGGGTTATCCATATAGCGCTTAACACGTAATAGTGTCAATAGTCTATACAGTACCATAATACCTCCTGATCGGGAGGCTACCAAAGGATACTTCATATGCATGACACGAACAAACTCATACAAGGCACGCTAGGGTAGGTGACATGGCACAACTAGGCAATGCCAGGGTAGATATACCAATTATGCTTTTGGGCCGGTGGTAACGCATAGCCGCAGCTACCGCCCACCTCGAGCCACACCCCCAAAATCAACATAATCAAAAGTAGCCACCAAATCGATCTCAAAGTCAGGATATAATATCGAAGGGATGTGTCTGATCAAAGGTGTTATTTCATTAGCCCGTCAATCGCTCTTGTTTTAGCCACCTTATGCCAACTCACGGGAGTCGAGTCTACGTATATACCTCAAAGCAACGTGGCCGCCATCCTACTTCATTCTCGAATCTCCACCGCGTACATGGTTGTTAAAGTGGTTTTCAGTATCGACAGAGAGTATGCCCATATCCGATCCCGGTCTCTTTAACAACCAACCGTTATTATAACCCATGGATATTTCTTTCAAAATCATTTACACTTTAAAACCAAAATATCATATCCATTTCAAAACTAAATACTATATTATTTCCTTTCAAAATCAAATCAATATACCATTTCCCATTTCAAAAACCAAAGTAATAATATATCCTTTAAATTCCAAAGATCAAATCAATATCTCATTTAAATAAAACCCAAGTTTCCAAATCATTGAATATTCCTTCAATTTATTAAACTCGAAATATTGTTTTAAATCATCTTAAACGAAACCACTTTATAAAGGCATATTCTTAAATCTTCAATTTCAATAAGTTCAAATTTATATATTTAAAGCCAATCCTTAATTAAATACAATTTTCAATAATTTCATTTTCAAAGCCATATTACTTTCAAGTTATAACAACTCTGAAACCAAACACTTTGAAACCATAATACTTTGAAATCCTAACAATTTAGAAATGTTATCATTTGGAATTCATACTATTGAAATCATAATACTTAGGAATCGTAGCATTTTTGGAATGTAATACTTTCTACTTTAACATTTTATATAACCAAATTATTTATATACTTACAAATTTTGACATGGTCATTTTATCATAGCCTTATAGTTAAACAAACTTTGTTACCGTAATATACAATTTAAATCTGAAATTCTTATGTTAAGTTAAAAGTGCTTTATCTCAGATATTCCCTCTCTCATCAAAGCAATAAGCTATTCTGGAATGATCCTTGGATAAGAAATGGTCTAATCTTGTCTGCTATCTTATCCCACCAACAAATATATCAATCTGAAATAAACTCTAATGCAAAAACTATTGACTTCATTGTGGACAATAAGCTAACCCTCCCTTATACAAGTAATCAAAATTTGAGAGACTTCTGGGATAGCATTAGTGACTATAACAACTCCTTTCCAGATGCCGATGAACTTCTCTGGGATGGTAAGCCACAGTCAATAAAGCATGTTTACCACATAATATCTACAACTCGATGTAAGCCAAAGTTTCCATGGCACAAGATCATTTGGAATAAACAGTCCACTCCCGCCGATAATCTCATGTTGTGGAGAGTACTAAACAATGCTATCATGACTAAAGACAGGATGTTTGGGTTTGTGAGTGTTTCTGATATCATGTGTGTGTTCTACAAAAGTGAAATTGAGAGTGGAAAGCACCTCTTCTTCGAATGCAGTTATCTGCATCGTATTTGGGAGAGGTTTATGGACATTCTCGGAAGAACTTGTGTGCCTATTCAGTCATCATTCGAGTGGGACCTGATTCTTAAGTCCACAAGAAGGAGGGATGATGCGAGCGATTTACTTTTCTTTTGTCTTAAGAAATATATCCAACTTATTTGGAGGGAAAGAAACCAGAGAAGTTTTATCAGTGTGGAACGATCCCATTTGCACCCGTGGATTGTGCTGAAACAAACCATCATGAATGAGCTTCAGATTCGCAAGTCCTCTCTAATCCCCCTACTTCGGGATTGGTAGGTCTTCTTGTTGGCTTCGGGGTTCACTTCGGGCTGTCTCTCCTTTTTCTTCAAGTCATCGCCCTTGTCTTCCCTGTTTCATGCCTCGGGTTGATCTTGATTTTTCCTGCCTCGTGCTTGCAGTCAGCTCCGTGCTTTTTACGTTTTCCCTCGTGTATTTGTTCTTTTTTTTGTTTTCTTATGACCTGCTCTTTGTTTCCCTATTATTTTCTCCTACTCAAAGCATGTTTTGAGTAGTTTTCCTTTTCTTCGAAATAATATCTGGTGGGGGACCAGCCAACCTCGCTATCTTTGCTAAAAAAACTTACATTATTATTACAATAAAGAAACTTTATTATTTAATCATTTAAAATATGCCATTTACGTTAATTACAAGTTATATATCAAATGTACGTTTTAACTTACATTTTTTACAATAAAGAGCATTTATCATTTTAATCAATATTACACTAATTAAAACTTACATTATCAAATGTACGTTTTAATTTACATTTCTATTATAGCAAAGAGAATTTATTAATTTAATCAATACCACACTAATTAAAACTTACATGTTTCTTTCACTAATTAGGACTTTACACGTTTCTTTCATTAATTAAAATATTACATGTTTCTTGCATTAATTAAAAACTTTACATATTCTTTCATTAATTAAGACTTTACATGTTTCTTTTATTAATTAAAAACTTACACATTTCTTTCATTAATTAAAACTTTACATGTTTCTTGCATTAATTTACATGTTCTCTCACTACTTAGGACTTTACACGTTTCTTTCATTAATTAAAACTTTACATGTTTCTTGCATTAATTAAAAACTTTACATGTTCTTTCCTTAATTAGGACTTTACATATTTCTTGCATTAATTAAAAACTGTATTTCATTTTCTCAATTCAAAATACATCATTTATTATACAACCATGCTCATTTCAAAACTAAAGATTGATTGCAATTATCATGTTAGATTTTAAAATTCCATATTAATCAGCTTTAACTATTAAATTATTTATCAAAAATAAAAATCTTTAAATTTCTATATGAATCCAAATAAAGATTTTTAGATTACACTTTAAACCAATTATCAGCTTATAACATTTTAACTTATAAAACCGATAGCTCTTTATATTTCAAATCTTTAAATCAAAATTTAAGTTAAAATTCCATATATTCCAAAATTTCAAAATACTCAATAAATTTTTAGAAAAGTATTAATTTAAAATATTAATCATGAGACTATATAATATTTTCTAACCTACGTCAAGTGATATAGATATGTATCATTTCAATCCGTAATTTAAAAAGAAATATCCAGTTTCTATCGTTTCAAACCCGCAATCCCAAGAAGATTAAATAAAACAAAAATCAATAAAAAATCACTCGAGCCTATCATTTCAGCCCATAGTGATATTCCTTATCCTAAAGTCCGTTTGGGTATGTATCATTTCAACCCATAGTGATAGGAAACTTGCAGTGTGATAAATAGGAAATAAATATAACAATATAGCATATAATATCATAAAAGATGATGTAATAAATATATAAACATCATTTAACATCATATAATCAATCACAGGCATGTATGAACATAGCATAATAATTTCTACAATTCACTTGTCGTCATTTCACAATTATAAAAGTACGTTGTCTAGAGTGAAAAATCTCACCTTTTTGAAAGCTAGAATCAAAATCAAACACACATCCAAACTCTGCAAAGTACGAAAAAGCACAACAAAGAACGACTATATTTTTTGAGTGGATAAAGAGTCAGATCCGAACTTGTAAACAACACAATACATAATGTATATAAGCAATAATTCAACACAAAAGAATATAGATAAAAACAATGAAAAGATAGAAAATAAAATGACCTAACCTTGATAAATCAAAGTAAGGTGATCAATACATGGCTTGGTTAAGGTTTATTATCCACTTTGGTGATGTATGCTTCTATGTTGGTCAAGGCTAGGCTTTGGTGGTGAGAAGGAGGTGGTGTGGTCGGCAATAGGTAGAGACCAAGCCATGCTTGAATTAGAACAAAAGAAAAGAGAAAAGAAAATAGAAAAAGAAGAAGAGGAAACCATTGAATAAATAGAGCTTGCTGTATTTTTTCTTCACGCAAATGATAATGAGGAGTTTTGAGAATTTTTTGTGCGTGAGTTATCAAAAGAAATACACAGCTAAAGATGGAAGAAGAAAAAGAAACGGCTAAGGAGGAGTAAATGATAGGAAACAAAAAGGCATAAGCTAAGGAGAAATAAACTTGCATATATTTTATTCTTAAATGCAAATGAATATGAGAAGTGGTAAATAAATTTTTGTACGTGAATTGATAAAGTTTCTCACGGCTAATAGATGGAGTGGTTTGGAAGGCAAGCAAAGAAGTAAATGTTAGGAAACGAAAAAGGCATAATTAAGCAGAAAGGAACGTATATATTTATTCTTAATTGCAAATGAAAACGAGGAGTTTGAAATGAGAAATAAATCTTCTTGTACATGATTTGTGGAATGATTTCACAGCTAGAAAAAAATATACACGACTATGGTAGGTAATTAAATAGATAGGTAAATAAAAGGCAATAAATAAAGAAAATGTAACCTATGCCTAATTAAAAAAAGTAACGTATGTCTAATTAATTTGTTTCCAAGCCATTACATAAAAGATTATACACAAATAAACTCCAATAAATACAATAAAAGTCTAAACAAATAACAATAGAAAGATAAAATGGAGATGGATATAGGAAAAATATAAAATATGTATATAATAAAAGTACAGAAATTTATTGCGTGTAAAACACTGTAATTTATCCAATTTAAAAGTATAAGTTTTAAATTCCCAATAAATTCATATGCTAAACTCCATCTAGTTAATTAACCATTTCATTATACGGTATAATTATCATGGTTTATACCATAGTGCATTAATATTCCTATTTTATCTTAATTTCAAATAATGTAATATTTAATTCCATTTACTACAATAGATCCAATTATTAGAGATTGAATTTCAATACATAAATTTGATTCAATTCCAAATCTATTTATTAAGTCCATTACTACTCTACAAACCTAGTTAACCATTCATTCCTTAATATACTCCAATTTAACAACTTCTAAACATTGTATTACATTTCACATTAATGTGACTTTTGTTTATATTTATTAAATTACTTCTCATTTCAATTTAATAGACTAAATAAACATGTAACACATAATAATTATCACCGTTTACTTTTAACTACATTTATAAGTTTATTGTCTACAGACCAAAGTTACAATTACTTACAGGACCATGGTCTTACTCCATTTCCACTCATTATATTACACCTCATTCATAAATTCAACATTTACATTATTTCAATTTATTGTAATCTCCTTCAATCTATCAATAATTTAGCTTAAATTACATTCTTTACCATTCAAATTAGTTATTACATCCACACTAAATAACCAAATTCTATTTATTTTAATATTTTAATTACAAAAATCTTATTAAATCAACTATTTTTAATTACCAAAATTTACGAATTGTTACAGATTGAAAGGAGAATGTGACTATGGAATTTATAAACTGGGTCTATAAATAAAGTGAAATATTTATCAGTGGATAATTTGAAATTATAAATTCGCGATGGAAATTTATAAGGAGATGGTAATATGTTTTAAAAATAAATAGTGATTTTATTTTTAAAAATATGGGAAATGAAATTTACGAGATTGGGATGTAATTTAAACTGGAAATAAACCGAGAAGGATTTATAAATGATTATACGGGCTATATTGGGGTGGAAAGTGTATTATCCATGAAGAGCTAAATATATTTTCAAAGAAAGATTTTAAGTATAAATTAGAATTTTTAAAGATGTTTTAAAAGAATGTTTTAAAAAAAATATTTTTTAATTGTTTTAAAATTGTTAAAGTAAATATTAATTAAGTTATTATAGTAGTTAATTATTTTTAAAGGTTAAATTAGTACTATGATTTAAAGGATAATTATTAAATATTTATACTTTATATAATAGTATTATTCTAAAAGAAGTTTTTGGCTAAAATTTTACTTAGAGAATTATCATAGAATTTCAAAACTATTATTTTGAATAAAGTGATTTAATTTATTTAAAGTCCAAATTAAATATAAGACTTGGTGTTTTCCAGTGAGTATGAGATATTTGGTTGAATTAATTGTTTATTTGATAGTTAAATAACCGACTATCAAATCTGGACCGAATATAACTTTGGAAATATCTAGGAGAAGTAGGAGAAGTAGGAGAATTATATGGTACAATTACCGTTCGAGGTGCTATACTATACGTATAAACTCGTATGTTCGTCTAGGACGTTATAAGGAAATCCGTCCACAAACGATTAGGAGGTGATCTCCGATCTTATTCTCATATGTTTATTTCCTAAAGAACAGGGGTTGAATTTACCGGGAATAGAAAATGTTGTTTCGAAGAGATCGGGATCGGATTTGTGATCCAAAAACCAATTCGATCCAATGAGCACGTTTTCGTAAGGAAGACAAGAACTTGGAGTCAAAGATGGAGCCATGAAGTGCAAGGGCTAATCGCTACTAATCTTGAGGATGATTCCAAAATGAGTGTAGTAAGAGTAGTGCCTTCGGTTCTGTTCGGACCAGAAACGGACTTGTATGGATGAGTGCTATCGGTACATTGTTATTGGAGGACAATGAGCATTCTAAGTGAATATTTCTAAAAAGGTAACGCTTAGCCTCGAGCCTCATCAATCGGGAATGACCGAAACTCAGGGGATATGCAGCAAGGCTAAGTGGGTAGCTTTCGAGTAGGGTAAGGTCATCCCTGTCTAGAGTCTCTTATTTTGGCTGTATGGATGGTTGTTGATCCCAAACGTGGGGTGATCTTATTCTTGCAATCTAGTAAGGGGTATTCCGGTCTTGTGTTGCAGAGGATCGAGAGTGGTCCTCGGTATACTGAACTAGACAAGGTACCGTGACAGGTGGTACCCTAGTGCCTAGTCATTAGTTGGAAATCCATTCTCCCTACGTGACCTTTATGGTTTTGATTATAGAGCCTAGTATTGCTGGAATTTAATTAATGTAAAAATTTCAGCTATTTGATTTAACTATTTGTACTTAGACACTATTATAATACCAGAGGATTTTGATATGAAATGTTATGGTTATCGTAACCAGACATATTTATTTGTGGCGTGGTCTTACGAGATACCTTTGATTTTCAAAGGATTTTGGAAACTTTAATAATTAAGTTTGAGTGTATTTTCTCACGTTGGTTATCCAGACCGACTCTGGTGTGATTTTGTTATAATGCTCGGTCAAACCGAGTATAATAGATTCAGGATAGAATGCTATGGAGCTCAGGAGACAAGCTGGATGATGGAGACGTATATCACGTATCTGACTTATATTCCGTTGTGTATGGTATGTTGTATATTCAGTTTTGTAAGGACAAGTGTAACAACCCTAGATTTTGCCTATATATTTTAAATTTGACTTTATTTTATTTTTATTATTTTAAATTTGTTTTATTTCAAACATTTCATTTTTTAAATATAAATGTTGATTTTTATGTGAATTATAGTTTCAAACTTGTATAAATTGAATATTTTACTGAAAAGTGTTTCTGGTCAAACTGGTCAAACTTTGACTTTTAAACTTCAAACTTAAATTATTTAAAATATTAATTTTTTTTATGAAAATATATGAAATAAATTGAATATTGTTTTTCGTTTCTTGAAAACGGATTTAAATTGTGAAAGTTATACTATTTTCAATATTGTGTGTATATTAAGTTATTTAACAATATTCTTTGTTTTAATGTATATAAATGATATTTTACTTGATATATCTTATCCTAATTTGTATATTTATTTTATTGTATGTATATTTTTGTATTATAATAATTTTAAAATGAAGTAAACAATTTTCCAAAGTCAACGGTGATTTATTTGTAATTTCTGGACACCGTTTTGGATTTTTAAGCAATTTCTTTAAATCTTTTTCTGTTTTCTTTAAATTTAATTTTTTTTGTGTTAATATGTTATTTTAAGTATATTTTGTCTTTTAAATATTTTTAAAGTGAAGTTTGAATTTTTCCAAAGCTTATTGAATTTATTTCCAAATTTTAAAGCCTAGTTTCCATTTTTCTGCTATTTTATTTATTTAAATTATATTTAAATTAAAATTTATATATTTATTTGTGAATGCATTTTTACTTTTATGTTGTTATATTTGTTATAAATATTTTTACAAGTCCATATAAATTTTCCAAAGTTCATTCCGTTTATTTTCCATTTTTCTAGACTAGTTTGCAATTTTGTGCTATTTTCTTATTTTAACCTTATATAATTAATAAATATTTATATATATATCTTATATTTTGTTATATTTTCTAAATTTTGACTGGAATCATTATTACTTTCAGTAATATAAACTTATATGAATAAATTAAGGAAATACCAAAGGTTTTAAAAGCTTTTGAAACGTAAGTCGTTTCTTTTACCGTTTCCTCATTTACTCTCTGGCGGTTTTTATTTATTTATTAGCCTTTACTTCTTTTGGCTGTATATTAATTTGTTTGGCCATGTATTCCAGTCTTCATTCACTAAAAAAAATTCCACTTCTCATTCATTCACGGCTAGGAGAAAAAAAATTGGGTAATGGCCTCCTCTTTTTGCATTTTTTCTTCCATTTTTTCCATACATTTGTCTTGTTTCTTTCTTCTATTTGCATGGCCTCCTCACTATTTTCATGGCCACCACTCTCTACATTTATTCCCTGCCATCATCACCACCTACACTCCAGGTCATGACCATATCCGAGCCAACCATGGTGACAAAACCCCTCAAAATCCAACATATGCCTTGAAAACATGCTAGTTTGAGCCTTGTTGCTGCACCACTTCATTTTCCACCACCACCACTAGCCGCCACCACCACCTCTGACCAGACCACCACCCCAACATCCTTCCAGATCTGAAATTGAATGGACAAGCCAAACCACAACAAGGCCGAGCCCTTTTGTTGACCAAAACATGCTATTTTGCCTTAAACCCTTAACATTCTCAAGTTGTAACCCCTCCACCTTCAATGCCATGTAGCCGTGCATTCTTGTGTTCATACCTGAGCCATGCTATGTCCAAACCTTAGCCAAATAAACCCCTAGGCCATGCAAAACAATAACAGAAAGCAAGGCAAAAGATCGTGTGTTCATATTGCTTTTTTAGTCCAAAGTTATTTCATTTCAATCGGGTATTGAATCTATGTTTATGTTTGGTTTTGTTTATGGATTGTGACAAGATCATTGAGCTTGGTTATCTTCCCACTTGGATCTATTGTTGTGTCAACTTGCCTTTTGGAATCCGTTTATGTCGTTTGTATTGCAATCTCCAGCTAAAAAGGTGAGTAAAGCTCACACGACATTTATACCTATGCAGTTGTGAAACAACAACAACTGAATGTGTAGAAAAAATATGTGATGATATAACTGCCTGTGATTAATTATATATGATGTTAAACCTGTTAAATTTCATGCCATATCATCTGTTATTATATATATGTTGTTACTATTCATTTTTATATATGTTTATCACACTGCAAGTTCCCTGTAGATTAGAAATCACTATGGGTTGAAATGATGCATACCCGAACGGACTTTAGAATAGGAAAAATCGTTATGGGCTGAAATGATAGGCCTGAACGTTTTTTATTTATTTTATTTAACTTGGAATTGCGGGTTTGAAATGATAGAACCCAGATTTTTCTTTTTAAACTGCAGATTGAAATGATACATATCTGTATCACTTGACCTAGGTTAGAAAACTATATACAGACCCATGGTTATTTTATAAAGTATTTTGAATAATTTTAAGTATTTTAAAATATAAATTTATGAAATTTGATTTAAATAGGTTTTTTAAATATTTAAAATAAAGAAATTATGATTTTTCTATGAGTTAAAAATGTAATTAATGAATGGTTAAATGTGATTATTAAATGTAACTTAAGTTTGGAAATTTGGAATTTTGGTTAAAGACGATATTTAGGTTATATGAATAAAATGGAAATTTAGTTTTATTGGAAATTGGTAAATATGATAATTTGATTAAATTTGGAATTTAAGTGATTTATTAGAGTATTATTGATTTTTTTATAAATTTAAGTGGTTAAATAAATGAATGTTTAAAAGTGATCTTTTAAAAGTATAACTTGACTTGGAAATGTAAAATTGGTTTCTAGTTAAAGGTTTAAGTTAATTAAAAAAATTAGTTTATTTGAGAAATGGAGGAAAGATAAGTGTTAAGTTGCTTATTTAAAATATGAAGAATTGAAAAGCTTTACATTTGAATTTATTTAGTAAATTGTTGAAAATTGGATGTAAGTATAAGAAATTTATTGTATAAAAATAATATGTTAAATGATATGTTAATGAGCATTTTAAATGTTAAAATATGATTTTAAAAATGTTTATTGGGTTTAAATTGAAGTTTATTATTGGCTGGAAATACACTAAAACCTGGAATTAACTTTTAATAGCATTCAGAAATGCTATAATTTTCTGAATTGAATTAAAATTGTGTAAAAAGAGCTATTACAGCATTTCTGAAACGCTGTAGTTGCTGTAATTGAACTTATAGGCTAATATTGGACTCAGGTCTATTGTAGCATTCTCTGGAAATGCTATAGTGGTCTGTAGTCTTTGGTGAAATCAAATTTAAAACTTGTTTTGAAATCTGAGCTACCGCAGCATTTCTGGAAAGGCTGTCTTTGCTGTTTTAAACTAAAATTTAACTAAAACTGAGTTTTAACAGCAGTTTTAAGAGCTGTCTTTGTTTAATTAAAATGTTTTCAAGTATAACTTATAACAGCTTTTTTCTAAATGCTACGAAAGGCTGAAATTTTAATAAATATGATTTTTGACTTAGTAAATAAGCTCAGAATGACTTGAAACTTTGAAATTTGAATACTTGATTTGGAAGTATAATAATTACACTTTTAAAATGATTTTAATTGAATTAAATTGATGGAATATAAATTATTTAAAAGGTGATTTGAGATGATAATAAATGAATGTTATCTTTGAATTTAAAGATGTTTAAGATATGATATATTGAATGATTTGAAATGAAGTTTTGAGAAGATATGATATTTCGATATATTAAATGTTTGAAATAAAGTTTTTGAAAGTTATGATATTTTGAAATTAAAATGATTCAAAAATGAAGTTTGAAAGATATGATATTTATGTATTAAAAATGATTTGAAATGACTTGATATTTATTTTGATAAATATTTGAATTTGAAAGATATGGTATATTGATATATTGAAATGGTTTAGAAATGACTTAATCTTGCTTTGATAAAGATTTGGATTGAAAGGATATTTTATTTTGAAATATGAAAATATTGTTTTAAAGTTATAACCACGAGTTATAATGACGATTGGTTGTTAAATAGACCGGGATCGGATATTGTCTTATAGCCGGCCAATTCCGAAAACCACTTTAACAACCGTGTACGCGGTGGAGATTCTAGAATGAAGTAGGATGGTGGCGGCGTTTCCTTTGAGGTAAATACGTGGACCCGACTCCCGTGAGTTGGCATAAGGTGGCTAAAACAGGAGCAATTCTCGGGCCAATGAGGTCATTCCTCTGATCGGACACTCCTCTTCGATACTATGCTTTGACTTTGGATTGATTCAGTGACCACCTTTACTTTTGATTTTAGGGGAGTTTGTTTCGAGGTGGGCGGTAGCTGCGCGCTGCGCGCTTCCACCAGCTCGGATAGCAATTGGTATATCTACCATGGCATTGCCTAGTTGTGTCGTGTCACCTACCCTATCGCGCCTTGTACGAGTTTGGTTTTCTCCCGTAGCCCGTGTGATATCCTCTGGTGGCTTCCCGATCAGGAGGGACTATGATATTGGATGGACTACTGGGACTATTACGTGTTAAGGGCTATATGGGTAACCCCTTAACGCTATGAAAAAGTAAGTTTATTTTACTATAGACATTATTATAATAGCGAAATATTACTACATAGTAAATAGTTTAACGGATCCTTAGAGGATGAGCGGTCCCAAGCATCCTTTAAGTTACATGTACCTTATATTATAGTTCACTTGAGTTGGTTTACATTGTATAAGTATGTATGTCCTGACTCGAGTGTTTTGTGTTTCTTCACGCTCGGGTCAGACTGAGTGATACAACATTTGAGACTCACCTTCGAAGTTGGAAGCTTTGCTTGAAGATCCAGCTATCTATTTCACTTTCGGTTATCCAGTTGATTCCAGTTATCTGGTTGGTTCCGGTGATGTATTATGATTCATACCTGGTTATCATGTTGACACCTCCGTTGTATCTTGTTATCTCTGTTGTATCTTGTTTGACTCTGATGTATTTATATAGTAGCTTCATGAACTACTTTTTTTTACTTCCGCTGCATTATTATTACTCTGTGTCTGTGAATCTGTGATTTTATTTACTGTATATTCTGAGATTTGCCAAATTTTTATCTACAACGCGGTATTTTGAGCAATTCAATTCCGGCATGAGTGTCTACCTATACACTTAAAATGGATGCGAATGGTTGAAAATGTCGGGGCGTTACAACAAGTTATTATAACTGTCTGGTATTGTGCTATTTATTTGTGTGTACTCTGATGATGTAATGTATAAAATAGTAATAGTTCTTTTGGTATAAAGATCAGTTGTTATCTATTATATATTGTTCCGCTGTGATTGTGAGATTCTTTTGATATTGTTTTCTATTTCTTCTTCTACCTCCTTCTTCTTTTCCCTAACGGACTGGTTTTCCGGCATTCGATTGTTCGGTGTGTAATACAGTGGACGTATTAATGTTGATTTTCGGAGGTTGAAAATTCGGGTCATGACACCTGTGGATTTATCCAGTAATTCATTTCTCATCCTAGTTTTTATGGGTTGACTAGGAACCTAGTGATGCCCCCGTTAACTTCTTTCTTATTCTAGTTTTCATGGGTTGACTAGGAACCTACTGACTGATGTCAATTCTTAATTCGAATATAGTTTTGACGGGTTCACTACAAACCAATTTGCCTCTGCTAACCTACCTTAATACATACTTTTCATGGGTTTACTATGAATATGTTGGTTACCTCCAATAATTACATAATCATACTTTTCATGGGTTCACTATGAGCCTATCTCCAAGACAACTTAAAGGTTTAGGCATCCTATATTTTGATCTCCCTGACTCCCTGGATGCAATTCTACTCATTCAGGAGTTTAATCAAATTATATTCACTACTGGGTTAACCTAGCTATTTCTACTAATCCTTCATTCCCTAAAATACAGTTATGGCTTCTTTATCATGTGAATATATTCATATTTGAAGAAGCAAACATAATAATTTAACAATACCACTCCTATGGGTTTAAGGTCCTTGAAATACATTTCATATGTAACATAGATAATCCCTTTAACTTATAATTTTATCATGGCAATACATCTTCAAATTCACATACGTAAAGTCATTTCAAAACTCCTTTATTTAGCCATAGGTTTTTCTTTAAAAAATTGAGTTTGGATTTTAAAACTTTTCGACTTCTTTGAAACCTTGCTTTTGACCTCATAGTATGATCCCCTTCGAAAGTATTAAAAGCTAACTTTAAAACATCAGGCTCCTACCTTTTGAATACTTTAAAACAATTATTTCGAAACCTTTCGACATTGTTAAAGTATTATCACATAAGTATAAGAATATAGCTTTGAACTCATTTGAAAGTACCCTTTCGAAACCATTGAAGGTTAACTTTCGAAACCATTGAAAGACCATCTTTCAAAAGTATTGGGTTTATACTTAAACATTATTTTTGGGTCAAAATGAACATAGGCGAAAGCATCTCCTTCAAAACCATTCTTTATTTCGAAAGTACAGGGGAAGTTTGATGGCGTCAAAACTATCATTTCGAAAGCATTAAAACAACTGGGTAAACAATTGAAGGTTGGCTTCGAACTCCTTTCGAAATCATTGCCTTTGAAACCTCTAACCCCTTTCGAAAGCATTAGGAAGTTGCTTTTATTTATAAAAACAACAGTACCTTTCGGCAACATTGATGTCTTCAATGCCATCGGAAGGTCGTCAATTCACAAAAGGGTTTCGACTTGGTCGAAATTATCTCTTCCAAAAGCTTTAAACAAAATCTAAGTAACTCCTTCGAAAACTACTTTTTTAAAACATAGGCGACGGCTCTCTTTCGAAAGCCTCTTTGAAATACCCTTTCGAAAGCGTTGGTTTCGTCTACTTCGAAATCCATTTATAAACAGGCAAGCACTTTTCTTTTAAAACAAAATAAAACAAATGAACCAACCCCTTCGAAAACTACCTTTAGACACCCTACCTTCCGCCTTTCTCTAATCAACTACGTACCGTTTAAATGATACCATGTGCATTGGTTTACTGGTTTCGACTAGGTTGGAGGCGAAATGTCAGAGTCGAAGGGTCCTTCTAAAGAATATGGAACCTCTATTTATGAGCAAAAAGACTGTTACCAAATAAAGTAAACTTTTTGTAACTAACTTGTCCACTTATAAACACATGAATGGTTATATTAAGCTTTCAAATTATTTTACTAAATTTGTCGCATTTTCTCAGATCTAAAACTAAACAACATTTTACACATAAGCCCTTCCTATTAACAAAACAATTAAATCATTTGGGTCCTCCTTTTAAAATAATTTAATTTCGATACTAAATCACTTAGTAAAAATCCTCAAAAATTCCATAAATTCACTTTAATCATGTTATCTAACATATCAAAATTTAAGACCCAAATTCTCAATATATTTTCCAAAATAAATTTATAAACCCCAAATAACCATATTTTCCTTTAAAAATTCATAATTAGTTCTCGATGATTTGGAAAATTATAAAAACTGAAACCCAACTCAAAAATTATGTTTTCCATAACATATAATTTTTTCCATGGCATTTGAAAATCATTTAACTTCGGTTTTATCCTAAAATCGTGCATATCTCCATTTAAACCGTCTTGTTTAAACCACATAAATCATAAACCAAGCATATCATCATTCAATAAATCATAAAAAATGAATTTATCCCTTAAATCCGAAACTATATGATTATAAAACCAAAATAGAGATGTAATGATTATTATTCACCTTGGATTGGATAAGGAAATTGAAGATTGATTAAGATTGATTTCTTTTAGCTTGAATCTTAAGCTTTACATGAATTTCTCTCCTCTTCTATCTTCCTAATGGTCGGCCTTGCTCTTTCTTACCTCTACAATTTTGCTTGTGATAAAAATGAACGTGTATGGATAAGGGAAATGGTATAAGGATGAAAATATGGGTGGCTATTTACCATAATTCCCTTATGTTTAATTAGCTAATACTTAACCATTTATAAGTTCGTCTAATTTAATAAGCACGGTCACTACATGTTTATTAATAAATCTCAATCTCCCTATCTACATTATTTTAACTAGATCTTATGAATAATTTATTAAAAATCAGGGGTATTACATGTATATGCACAGAAAAATAATAAATATATATATTTATCAGACCGCATGAGAGATCAACTAATAAAATCGTAACTATTAATAGTCAGAGTACATCATGTGCATACCAATGGAACACTAAATAATACATCAAGTATAGTACATAATCACATACATAATGATTGTGTGTAACGTGCATAAAATAAATATTCAATGTATAAGAAAATGGTCATCGTGCCTCCAAAATAATGAAACTGGATCCGTACGCAGTGAGATAAATTGGTGAATTTAAAAAATAGATATCCATTTTTAAATCTTATTGGGACCATGAAGTCTATACTAATTTAAATACATTTAAATAATTTTAAATAAAATGTTTATTTTATTTAATTAATGCATATAAAGATTTGATTTATTTTATACATATATGTGTGTGTGTGTATTCCCATGTGTATCAAATACACACATACGTATATTGTGTACGTACAACATATAGGTTTGTGCATAATTGCCCGTCTATATACATATATGTTGTCTATAATTAATTTATTATACTTCTAATATATATATATACACACACATACGCACACACACATACATACATATGTACACATTTATATATTTAATAGTGTTTATTTAAAAATTTAACCACTTCAAAGTAATTCAAATTAATATCTAAAATATCTAAAGATAGATTTAAATTTAAAACAGATTTATATCTAGAATAAAAATCTATTTGAATTTAAAATTCATATTTCAAATCTTGATATTATATATATATATATATATATATATAAGCTCAAAAATTGACAAAGTAGCTCTTGGAGAGCATCATTCAATATGCGGCGAGTAATATCCATTTAAGCTCTTCCAACAAATATGCAACAATCATCGCTGTAATCAAAAGAACACCAGCTATTATTGTACAACTACCATATCTACACGATTTAACATATTTAGCACAATTTATTATAATTCAACAATGGTTTCACTACAATTCTTCCTATGGTTCATTAACTTGTTTATACATCGTCATGTAGGTTCACTAATGATAACGTGATTTAATATTGATATTCACACATACAATGCGAAATCCAAACTATACAATCCAATTCCCAAACATGTCAAACTTTGTTTAATCCTTTGCAATTTATATAATGATTTATGATAATTCATCTACTAGCTTATTAACTCATGTGTATATCAAACTATGGGTTCATTATTAGTAATGTCATCTTACTTTCTTGTTCAAGTTACTAATACAACTTCAAAATGATTCAAGTTAACTTTAAAATATAATGAACATGATTTGGTTCATTAGAATCCATCCTATGGTTTATTAACTCATTTACATATCATTATTATGGGTTCAAAGTAAGAATGTGATTATATAACCATGTTCATATCATCTATATAGCTTCAATTTAACCCATTTCAACTTGCTAACATTTTTGCTCAACTATGTAGTCATGTATATACAAGCTCTATTGTAAAAGTCCTTCTAGATTCATGCCTAGACGCTATGCTAGCCTTACCATCTAGGTATTTACCTAGTCCACCTAGATGAGACTTACCGCGTTATCTAAGCCTATAAACAGGTTTATAGGCACTATTTATGCACCAATTTAAGCTTGATGCCTTTTATAAGCATCAAAATGTTTTTTTTAAACGATTTTAAATTTTGTTTCCATGATTGCTTCCAAATACATGATATCCCATTGTAGATTAGTTAATACTAAACAAAAAACTAAACTTTTATCCAAAATGCATGAGTTTAACAAAAAATCGTAGCTACGATTAATTCTCGATTAATCACCGCCTTGGCGATTAATCCCTAGTCCATGCTTACTGCCTAACATCCACGTAGCGATTTTTACAAACATATATACAAGCATAAAAGGATATGAATAGTCATAAATAAGGTAGTCATCCTCACTCATATAAACAAGCATAGCATCCTATATTAGCTTAGAACTCACCCTCGAATGGTTTGCTTAAGATATGCCCAAATAATATCTTCATTAATTCGCCGGAAACAAATAGGGCTTTCTTCTCTTCTTCGATTTAGAAGTATTTGGTTTGAGAATAAGAATGGTATTTTATTCAAATAAAACACTCATTCTTTATACCTTGGATGTTCGGAGCCATGACCTTTACAACCTCAGTCTAAAGCGTTATACCGCTTACCACTTGAGCTAGAGGTTCTTAATAGAATTATAGTGATTTTTATTTGACTTCAGAAAATTTATTAGAGGAGATCCATGAGATTAGGGCTCTGAGCTTTAGGGTCCGCTTGAAGTTTCTTTTTTATTGGTTTTGACTGATTTTGGACGGCTTTGTATTTCAGATGTTGTCATAATCCTTACTTGTAAGTTTTTTTTTCACACTGATTATTGTTGGTTATAAACTCGATGAAAACCAATGTAATGTAATTTTGATGGTAATTCCCAACCCATCAAACTGGGATATTTTTTAGGGTTCTAACTTTCTTTTCCAATTATACCCATTGGAAAATTAATCTTCACAAAACTAAAAAATAAATATGAAGGTGTATATATAATGTTACTTTAGTGGGAATTTTTTAAAACCAGTGTATTTTAAAGTCTTATTGATCGGCTATAACAATACTTCAAGTAAACCAATCAAAGCCGATACTCTCAAAATCTCTGATTACCGAAGCTACAAAACTCTCAAACGAATTAAGTGAAGGAAGAGGAGTGAATAATGAGGAGTTTTCTGCAATAACATAGGAAGAGTAGGCAACCCCTTAAAAGCTTGGCCTGGTTCGGGACTTCGACCAACCAGTTTGCTCCCCTAAATATAGCAAAACTCATTTGTTTCATGTCTCCCAGTCTGTTACTTCAAATGACCAAGTCCTGTATGTTTTTCTTTGTCTAAACAACGTTCTGAACAGAATGAAAAAGTTTTCAAATCCAAAAACGTTTGCCTTCAAAGTTAGGTCTTCAAACTATTCGATAATTGGTTATCTTAACTAAATAAAATCAATTAATTACTAATGTTAAAAATTATGCTAAAAAAAACTAAAAGTTAGCAGAAAGAATTATGCAAATCTGTAGATAAAGGGTTGATATTAAGGGGCAACTATAAAATATGCAATTCTAATTTAATCTATGTTCATCTAGCTGTTAATGCAGTGATCAAAGTTGAATGTTCCAAGGTGAAATTGTCACATCTAGTTATCAAATTATAACTAAAATTAAGGCTGCATTTCTTAAAAATGTTGAATTTGAATATTGAGTGCTAAATTGTGTATTGTGAATATTCACTTGTTTGCTTGCATTTTAAAACTTCTAGTTCGAATTAATAATTATGTTTCTTTGGACTATAATGCCCTCTTTATCAATTATTATTTTAGCAATGATTATTAAATGGAGAAACTTTTAATAAATTTTAAATGTTTTTAACTACAAAAAAAATGAATTAAGAGAAATCGAAATGCTAGAAAAGGTTTAAAAAATGTTAATTTTGGAAGATTTCAAACTTATTAATTATGGATATTTCTAATGTTTGAAGTAATAATTTATGAAAATATTAAAATTTTGGACTTCTAATTTTATGTTTTATGTAATTTTGATTAAACAAATAGTTTTCAACATTTATAGTTTAAAATTCTTTGAATTTTCAAGAGTTTAGATCTGAAAAGTATACTAAATTTCTAAAATTCAAATTTTTTGAAATTTGAAATTAGAAATGTTGCCATCGAGATTTAGGATTTACATTAGGCTCATAGAATTTGTAAGAGGATAAATTGAAAATGTTATCATTCAACATTCAGACCTAATCATAAACAAATATAAAGGTCCGAATAGTTTTGTCTGAATATATTACTTTAATCAGAAGTCTGATTACAAAACAAACAAATATGTTCTGATTTAGTAATCAGAAATTTATTAAGAACTTCATAGTAAACTTGGAAACAACCATTAAACAGTTTCTAAACATAAATTACAGACAGTAGCTCAAGCAAATGCTCCGCTTATTCACGCATTCAAAGTAGATATTAGGATGAAAATAGTACATTTTAAGTCAGCAACCAAAGAGGAATTGTTGTTAAATATTTTTAACAGACGCAATGAAAACTAAAATTTTCAAACATTCTGTGCTCAGACCTAAATTAGATGCAGATTAAGACTTGCATATGCTACAACTACAATACAATCAGGTGGGAAAAATAGAAAAAGGGAAGGAAAAAAAAAAGAGGCCAGAACTTCAAAAGAACACACCGCATTACAATTAAACAAACTATTAAACGAATTTCAACTTTTAGGCAGCTTTCAGTTTCCTGATGACTCTTAAGTCTAACCTGTCTACAGACACGAATAAATGAAAAAACAATTTTTTTTACATACAAACCGTATTCCCAGAAGTTCAATTAAATATAAGTTCCCTCCCAAGGCTCTCATTTCAGAGTACAGTATATCTGAATTGTTTTGAAGCAATAAACAACATTTTAAAAATATAGATGTTTCTGCTTAGCAACACATCCTATAACTATAAAATCCCCTAAAAAGAAAGTCTATTCCTGAAAATAAAACTTCGAAAAATCGCCTGCTAAGTCTATATAGGTTTTACTCCATAAGTCTAAACATGTAAGGTACTCAAAATTGACATGTACATAGGAACCCAACATATTCAGTCATAAGATGAAAAACTAATTTGCCGTCTTCAGTTGCAATCGACTTAGCCATCATCCATGTTATTTGACGGAACACCGCTGACCCCACATTCATCTTCCTCTTCGTCGTCGTCTTTTCTAAACAATCCTAGTTGTTCCAAAGGATTACTGCCCCCAATGTTGAATCCCAACTGATCCGGACTAATTTCATTGACCGCAGATTGTACATGTTCGTCTCGAGCAGTTCCAAGTATTTCCAAGTCTTCCAAAACTAAGTTGCCCTCGTTGATCTCCACCGTCTTTTCCATCTACATAAGTCAACACAATGCATTCAGGTCCGGTTACTCTAGACTCAGTTGACGAACATGATTGATCTATAAAACTTGTATTTGCAAGATATTAGATGTGTTGCTTCTACAGTTAATACATGCAACAGGGAATATAAATCTAGGACACATTCTTATGAACTGAGATCTGATACAAAATTAAAGCTATTTAGGTACTGAATCGACACTCGATATATGAATTAGCAGATGTAGCCAATGAGCATAGTGAAGTTATGGTAAAAACTGATAATCCATAATCAACGCCATGATTATGCAAAATAAAATGATTCATGGTAGCTAAACAACAGGATATGAATTTGGATTTTCTGATAAGGATTGTTTGTTACTATTATTCTTTTCATTAATACAATGGCACAGCGTGATGCACGTACGCATACTAAGATCCTTGAAGAATATACATAGTTAACTGAAATAATCAAACCATAAATGTGCATGTATTATATAATATATTTTGTTTGGTGATTTTATGATAAAAATAAACTATATAGTCGAAGTAATTTCGAAACTGTTGAATATCAGATAGAAATTAGTGAATGTAAATGAAGAAACAATTTTAGATTATATGTTTCAAATTTGATTCATAATTGTCTGTTGTTCTAAATTAATTTTTGAAATATAAGAAAATTGGAAGTGGCAAAAATGAAAAATCTTTTCTAAAAAAATTAATTTTATTTAAGCTTTAAACTAGAATTTTATTTTATTTTTGCAAAAAAGCAACTTTCAAAAAACAAGTTAAAATTATATGAAAAACAGAATAACGAGTCCATTCATATTAACACCAAGTAAATCGAAATTTTGAAATCTAGTTTGACCGATATTCAACAAATGATCTAAACCAAATTTCAAATAAGTAGTAATTATTATTTTTTATTTGTTAACTATTAGTAAGAAACATATGAATAATCTGAACTTCCAAATTGCATAAATGTAGATAAATATGAAAGTTGTACCCCCCCCCCCACCCACCAACCCCCCCCCCCCCCCCAAAAAAAACCCCCCACAAAAACAAAAAAGAGGAAATTATAGAATTTAAAATATGAAATACAAGATTTAGTTTTTCATAGCATAGTTTGTGGCATAATGATCAAGTGCAGAAATATACATATCATTCATGGTTCACTGTGTATTTGGAATTCAACTTCTGTCTCTTTTATCAAGTTAGAAACGGTTCACTGTGCAGAAATATACATATCATTCACGGTTCACTGTGCAGAAATATACATATCATTTACGGTTCACTGTAGTTAGCCCAGATTTATCGATGTAATTTTTTATTGTTAAGAGTTTATCATCCTCTTCTTTGGTCTTACCAATTATCATCCCTAAATAAATCTTTGCTGTCATCCCCAGGTTACTGACCCAAATGATGTAACTGAAGAAACTTAGGGTTGATTTATGACCAATTACCAGTCATGCAAAGATGGCCATGCTTATGATGAACACATGTACAAACAATAAACTTGCCTGTAAAAGGGCCTGACGTGCTGCTTCTCTCTCAAGTTCCCTTCTCTTCTTAGCTGCTTCAGCTTCAGCTAGCCTCTGAGCTTCCTCGGCAACTTTTGCTTCTTTTGCCAAACGTGCTTTCTCTGTTTTTATAAAATCAATGAAGTTGATGTAAACACACACACACACAAACACAAACAAGGGAACTGTGTAATTCATACCCTCTTTTTTCTGGCGTTCAAATTCTTCCCTCTCACGCTGTAACTTCTCAAAATCCTTCTTTTCACTCTAAACTCCCAAACAATGTTAAGTCATGATATATTCGCCATAACAAAGCTTTTCAAAAGACAGATGGTTCTTTCACAAAATAAGGACAAACCTGGTTTAGAGTTTTCTCACGAGCTTTAAATATTGTGTCCGCAAAACGGTTCCTCAACTGAGCTGCACGATAAAGCTTATTTGGGGAGACCTGCTGCTCGGATTTTGGATATTCCCCTACTAGAATATTCATAGTACCATATCAAGGTCTAAACATTCAAAATGTGCAGAGCTTAATATCTCGCATATTTTTCATTGTCTTACCTTGTCCTGAGCCATTTACCTCTAAAGAAGCACTATTTTCTCGTTCGAATACACTATGTTCTCCTATAAAATAACAGCTACATTGTAACGATTCGCACAACAAGATCCCAAATAATTACTATGAATTATGTTAATCTTGCGAGTAGCATGGCAGATGAAATATGAAATATAAAAATAACTCACTGTTTGTGTCCAGTGGAGCCATAGAGACATCAGTTTCAGGGTGTTTAGTTACCACGCTCTGTTCATTTTCCTGTACAATTAGACAGGAAATGAAAACTATAACGTCAATCTAAGAACGTGGGTATACATACAAGAGAATACGAGAGTTAAAACAAATACTGTGATTTGGACCTTTGAATATTTGGTTGAAGCTGCAACTTTCTCATCTGAATCACTTTCTGAAGAACTACCAGAATCAGAGTCTTCAGAACAATCATGATAAAGAAAATATAAGTGTACAAAACAATCATTATACAAAATCAACCACATTTCATATCAATAAAAATGCTTACTGAAAGCAAAATAAATTCAGTAAGATTGGCAATCACATAATATGTATTGCATTTATCAATCAAAAATAAGGTAGAATCATGAAGGTACTACAGACAGAATTGAAGAAATCGAGAGAGTAATTTGTGAACTGACCGCTTGAAGAGGAACCAGACTCGCTGCTAGAACTTGGTGCAGTATCTTTCTCTAGTTCCACTGCAGGAAAGCTTGAAATAGGAGGATCATCCCCACCAATATCAATATCCTCATCAGCAGGCTCATTGACTAAACAGATATTATAATGGGGTCATTTTGAAGATGCTAATACAAACATGAGTTCATGTATATATAGGAAGGATATTTAGCACCTCTGTTTTCAGCCTTCATAGCCCTTAAATAATTATAATCAGATTGAGTAAATCAATCTATGTTTTAACGTAAATATCTAATACTAGTCCTTTATTCTTATATTATCTCTCTTACATCATCATTTATTTAGGAAATCGCCAATTTACCCAATTGACGGCCAATATTTAGAGGGTAAAAATATAAAGGCTACGGATCGTTCCACTCGCACGCGCACCGGGGGGTGTGGGGGGGGGGGGTGAGGTGGGTGGGGGGAGTTACCTTGAGGAGGCTGTACTGGTGAATTGCTAACTCCAGATTCAGCCAAAATCTGCATAGATAAAGAAGAATACGATAGAAATTATTTATAGACCCAAACTAAGTACAGACTACTGACTGCTTTCAAATGGAACACAATTCAACGAGAGCTTTGTAAATTTAAACATGGTATTTATCCCTCCTAATAATGCAAACTGTATTGGCAGGTAGTCTTCTAAACCTATATTCTTGAAGTTCTTTTCAAAAGCACCCTTATAAACAAATCTGGTGGTCAAATAATAACTTAGTAGGGAATTTGTGGATTTGTATTTTTTACAAGAAACTTAAATGCAGAAATATCATTAGCTTAATAATCAACATGTGTAAGATTCACTTGCCACATGACAACTGTTCTAACTTCTAACAAAACTATTGAATTTTGAAAATGCAACCACTTGAACATACGGATGTTTTTCATTCTTTAGCAAATATAACGTCTATCGGTTAGAATGAACATTCTTTTTATAACAAATTGGATGGTCAATTAACAACTTATATGGTACCTATGTATTTTCCTTTCTACGACGATTACATATCCAGAAATATTGTTAGCTTAATTAATAACAAACATGAGTAAGCTTCACTCCAGCCTTAACATGACAATGGTTCTAAGAAAAACAATTGAATTTTAAATATGCAACATCTACTAGTTGAAAGGTTAAAATGAATATTCATTTTTACTGTTAAAACATATGCATCGTGATCTATCCAACAATCTCCAGTTTGCATATGTCAAAGAATGACTGATATTTATAATAGTATTAGACTGCTACTATTATGTAAAGTGATAGAAGTACAGAAGATAAATGCTGAATTAATGCAATAACATACAAAACCACTGCACTGCAAATAAGATGGTCATTCATACATACACTTCTATTGAACTCTTTAATTCTACAACTGTTGTTAGTTTTTATATTCTATTTGTCTAGATAAATATGATCATCATTCCAAGAAAAGACAACCGTACTTAAACAATAATATCTACCTCCATTTCACAATGCTCTACTTTTTCTGGAAGTGCTGGTTGTTTCCTATCAAAATAGTCATCCAAAAGCCTCTGCAACTCAAATAGGGTCTCATCGTCGAGGCTCTCAATATCAATCTCAATCTCATCCTCGTTAGACTTATCATTATTGGTTTTCTGCCTCAAAAATTCAATAATGTGATTGGGCATTTCATCAATTTGGGATTGCAAGCGGTTACTTAGTTTTTGCTTCTCAACAAATGACATCTTAGGCTTATTATCAATGGAAATAGTAACCCCATTCTCAGTTGAAGCTTTTCGGTTTTTCGGCATTGATGATGATTCAGATTTTGCACTTTCCTTCTCTCGCTTCATTACTTCTGCTGCCGCAGCCAATTTTTGGTCAATAGGTTTCCATTTCTTCTCAAAAATCTTGTTTAGCGCATCAGCCATAATATGTACATCATTGCCAGGAGGGTTGTAAGTCATAGCATTGGTGAACGTAAGCCTCACATCGGAAGCAAAAGCCATGGGGTTTGAATAAGAACCCGATGCCAATCTTTTCTTGATGGTTCCAAGATCCATTGGATGCTTTATGATGTTGAAATAATCAGGAATGTTCAATTTTACAACATCAACCGGTGACTTGAATACCCAGCTATACTTGTGTTGCATCAAACTTTTTAACAGAGACTCACACTGTTTCAGTACCATGGCATTCAGGTTTACAGGAGGAGGAATTGGTGTAGGTTTTGTATAGCATCGACTCGAAACTTGATTAGTATTAGCTGGATATCGTGATTGTAATTTCATTTGTAATATCCGAACCCTCTCAAGATCTTCTGTCAATTTCATTTCCAGTTCCTTTCGCTCTGGACAAGACATAGTTGATGGTGAAATGAATTGAACCGGAACATTAAAACTGTTGCTTTGATCTGCATTTAAGTTCATGCACTTCCTCTTTTGGGTATGAGAATCTTCAGAATCAGCACGGAAAGAGTTGTTGAACCCTTCTGTTTCACCAACTGTCTCTACTGCATGACTGCAGTCTGTGGCAAAAGCAGAAGGATATTCTTTGGACAATATATGTGATTTTCCCATAACTATAGATGAACTGTTGCTACGATTTCGCTTTAACTTCTTCCCGTTAGAGCACTCGATAATTACTGTCTGTGTCATAGGGTTAAAAATAAAGGCCTCTGTAGAAGATTGCAAATAATCACCATTAGTAACTTTGTAATGTTAGATACTACCAGTACAGGATATATGTTATTCCAATCCATGCCCAGATTAATATTTAAATTTCAATTGCTTACATGATTGTGTTGGAATATGTTCCCATCCAAGGTTTAAAGGTTGCTTTAATATCAATTTCATAAGTTAATTTATTGAAGAATGAATAACGTAATATTATTAACTTTTTTTTTTTTTGGATATACATGTACATGTACGTATATTGACATCCGTAAGTGTGGGTACATACATAGTACATACATACGTGTGTGTACGAACCTAGGTAAATATATACATATATGTATATATATCGGTCCAACTATAGTATATGATTGTTTATGTGGTACTGATATAGTATCACGACCTTTTATCTATCAGGGTACAGGATTGGGGGCTTACAAGATTTTCAACAGGAAGGTTTTATCCAGTTTTGATAATAAATGTATATGTGCGTACACACAAGCACGGGTTGAGCAGAAATTACATCCATCTTTTGTATTCTTTTCTTCTTTGCCAAATTCAACAATGATATATGATTGGTATTCCAAAACAACAATTTATTATTACTTATTTTTAAATAGATAGTATGATTAAATTTGAATCCGGTGCTTATATTGTGAATTTGAATAGGCATTTTACTGTATTCAGAAATCGATAACTAGTACCAAAAGTTAACCTCAATTACATCAGATTGATGTCTATTCCAGCATCAATAACTGTCATTCAATTTGCATCGATCAAATTACCATTAAACGTTTTTCTCTTCAAAATATTATATCACTAAATTAACAAACAAGATCTTATCGCGAAATACAAACTTTTCTCAATCCAATTCGCAATTCAATTCAAACCGTAACCCTCTTTCAATAAATTGTCGAAACAAAACCAATGCCAAATGGCATCAAATCATAACAACATTGAAAATAAAATCCTCAAAACCGGAGATCATATTTTCCAATTGATAACTAAAACCCTAGATCTCTCTCAAAAAAGGAACCCTATATCGCTTCCAAGAAAACCCTAGACCCCTCCATTAGAAACCCTAAAATTAAAAATTAAAAATTAAATAGAGAATAAAAATCGATTACCTCTTATAAAGAGGGAGCAAGAATCCCAGAGGCTGAAAACGGCGCCCGGAAGAAATTAGCCCTATACTTATCGAGGTGTTTTTTCCTCCTTTTCTCTGATCCGATCTGGTTCATCCTGGCCGTTGGTCATATTGTACATATGTTAAGGCGGCTGCAATCGGACGGCTGGACATCTATGCGTTCCTGTATTTGCGTCCGATGAACAAGTTGAGTTTGATGCAATAGTATTAAAAATAAAATGACATTGGAGTTGAGTGTTACTTGTAGGTGAGCAGGAGAAAAAAAAAACAAAAATTATTCTTGCCTAAAAACATTCGGGGAAAAATTAAATAAATCATCGATTCTTCTTTTTGCATAGATGAAGCAAAATAATTAATTTATCGTATTTATTATAATGAAAATTAGGTCCACTCCTTATTTTCAAGTTTCATACACGAAAAATCGTTTTTAAAAGGCAAGTTTAAATTATATTTTTAAAAATAATTCGAATAACCTTTTTTTTCTTTCGAAAGTCTAATCTAAACTTAATCGCATGTTTTTATGATCAAAACTATTTCTATTTTCACTTTCTTTTTCGCAAAATGCAATATTTGCAGTTCACACTGCAAGCATTTGCAATGAAAATTGCAGATACGTCGTTATAAATATCTGTAGTTTTCACTGTAAATATTTGCACTTTAAACTTCAAATTTTTGTAGTTTAAGAAACTGCAAACATTTGCAGTTTGGCTAACGCTAAGAGCATAGGTGTTTTTTAAACTTGTTTGTGTATTTTGAAAATTAAAAATGATGTTTTACAAAGGTTTCTTTTATAATAATTCAATTTCTTCTTTTTATACCCTTCCAAAACTATCTCTCTAATTTTTATTTATGTTTGAAGGTTAGAAAATAACATTATATGGACACTACTTTCTTCCCTATTTTCAAGATTCAGTGGTGTCTTTAAGGACGTTTAAGGTCTTGAATTTTAACCATATTAAAAATTATTTTGTACATTAGTTCAAACAAATTTAGTATGAATTTTCAATTGAAGATAGAAACGGGAGAATAGGATCAATGAAAAACATATTTATCTTCTTAGGTTGAAGGATGCAGGTTTTAAAATTTATTCTGAAGGATGATGGAACGTTAAATTAAACTAGCATTATATAAGACAGAATATTAAATTAAACCAGCAGCTGATGCACATAATGCTAATTTTAATCAATTAATATAAATACCACGTGAATGTTATTCTAGTTCATCTAGTACTAGTTCATCCAATACTAGTTTAATTTAACATTACGTTCAACTGATGCTAGTTTAATTTAGCGTTAGATGTTAGTTTAATTTAGCATTCTGTTGTCCTTCAGATTGTTACAAACTGTGTTCTTGAGGCAAATCCGATTTGGTTTTTTTCTTTTTAACTGATTCTCTTAAATAGAAAACACAAAATTTACTATAATCCCTACCTGTTAATTTCCTGGATTTAACTGTAAATTTCACAAGGGAAGAGATGTATAATTAGTAGTATAATAGAATAATTTTTTGTCTTCTCGTTTATTGTTAGAGTTTTCTCCTGTCTCCTTAATACTCTCTTGAAATTTTACATTAAAATCCTTATAATAATTTATAATTTTCAATATTAATCTCAATGTTTTATTGATCCTTCGGAACTATTATACAATCAAATACCTATACTTTATAAATTTTATTATTTACATAGTTCTCCCCAATTCTCCAGATCATTTTATATTTAATTCCTTATATTTAAATGTACTAAGTAATCGTAAATTTTAGATAAAATTTATAATTTCAATGTATATAACATATTTATTTTACAAAATTGAAATTTGATTCGTATATAAAAATATATAAAAACACATAAAAAATTACATACATAAACTATAATAATAGTTTTAACTTAAAATTTGTTTATCTCTATAAATTATCAATATCAACATTTATTGATAACTCGTATCCCATTATGTTATATGTTGATAAATAATATAGTAAAACAGATGAATTTCCATATTTATCGTTAGTTTTATGAACTTCTTTCTTCATTTTCATTCTGTCCTGGTATTTTATTTTAAAATACATGAATTTTATTACCAACCACAATATTTATTAATTATCTTCAACCATTTTACATTCAAATGCCTACATTTGATATTTTTTATAGTTCTCATGAAATAGGGATAATATACTAAGTGCGCTATGGCGCTCGCCTAGGCAAGTCTCATCTCGTCACTTAGAAAATTATTTGAATCGTCGCAAAACTAGTCGAGAAATCCTTTCCTGAACCACCCCATGTAACCTTAGCTATATATTACACTAAAATTTACAATAACTAAAGATCATCCAAAATGACACGATGTCTGTTCCAACCATTAGTTTGCTCACAAGATTTCTTTGTTAAATTAGGGTCGGCCGCATGATTCTTCTCATGCGAACTTCGATCCGGTTTCTTGACCCGACTGCTAAAATCTCCTCGCACGATCAAGATCGGGCTTTGAAAATCTCATAGTTACCTTAAGAATCCGACTCAAATGCTCACCTACAAGAATTAAGTGAAAATCCTTTCCTAACTTGGTGCAAATCACCTAAAAATTCTATGCTCAAACTAGGGGTGAAGAACTAGTATTTAAATGGACCAATCTTTAGAAAATATGCCTTTCGGCACATGGGATTACTCACACCACCTAAGGTTTACTAACACAAAATGAAATAATAAAATTCTAACATTCGCTCGGTCTTTGCTCATTATTGGGCATCTACCGAACCCTACTTGGATACAAATCTAAGCCATACTTCATTGACCAACACCACTCAACTTGAAAGCTCATGCTTTAGTTCAAATGGTAGTACTTTCAGTTGCTTCACCTCATTTTTGCAACTAAGGTTACTCATAGAAGGTTTGTCTTTACATAAGAATTTACCTACTATGAAGGATGTCAAGTTTAGCCTTTCTACCAAGTAACTGGCAATAGAGGAATATATCGCTCAAATATCGAAAAGAACAGAAGTGAGTACCCTAAATATACAACATACCGCACTACATAAGCTCATTTTGTTTCTTCTTAGTAGTAGGCCTACCAAGACCTGGTGATGCCCGTAAGGCATAAATCATCATCACTTACCTACCCTCTACAATATAGGACAATCCTTCCTCAAGTGATCAAGCTGATTGCAATTGAAGCATAATTACTTAACTACTAATCATACATTAATTAACTTTAAGTAGTTAATTACCATTTATTTATCACTTAATCATTAATTAACCAATCTCTAATTACAATTAAAAAGTTAATCATTCTTAATTGCTTTCTAAAATAATCAATTAATATTAATTATTTACCTTAATTATTTACCTTAATTAACATCTTAAAGCTCTTCTTTAAACTTTTAAAAATCAATTTATTTCTAACTACAAAACTTTAGTATAAATAAATTTTATACTTAACTTAAATTAATTACTTAATTAAAATAATAGTTAAGAGTTAAAAACATTGTTAAGCATTAATTAAAATAATTAAAACTTGTATCTAAGTTTTAACTCAAATTGTTAAACACTTATTTAGTTTAGAGTGCTTAAAATTTGTTGAGAAACAATTTACTTAACTTCACTTTTATAATGTTGCAGTTGAAAAACCCACCCGAGAGCTTCCCTTGTTTAACTCGAGTAATACTTCGAGTCTCTCACCAGTTTCCCTCGAGTCCTCTCTCGCTCTCTCATATCCCTTCTTCTTCTCTTTTTTTTCAATAAGTTTAAGTTAAGTTTAAACTTAGATTGTATAAAGAAACCATATTCACGCACTCACCTATAACCCGAAGCAAACGATCCCCTTTCTCGAGTAACGACTCGGGTATCCCTCCAACAACGACACTGACACCCATCCCCACAGCGCCGTACATGTGCATGGCGACGCGTTGAAGCTCCTGTGAACTCCATCGCCTCAGGCAAGTCACAAAACCCCCATAAACTCGAAATCCAAACCCAACTCGACCCCAAAAATTTCAAAACAAAATTTAGCATTTTTGCTCGAAAACTGAAGCTCAACCCAACACACAAAATCACCTCGCCACCACCGCACAGACCACCGGAGACGTCCAAACTTCGTCCACATCACGATAACACACTAAGCAACCATCCTCCAGAATTACGCGAAGCTCGATCACGTAAAGAAGACGAACTCGTCACATTTTCTAATCATAACACAAACGAACCTTAAAGCATAAATTGGATTCGTTCGACCAATTTGTGCATTTGAAAAATTATTCAACAATTTTTTCAACATCAAAGATGCTCATACTAGCTTCAAACCAAATTTAAACATTTATTATTGGATCGATCACCAGAAATTTGTAAAAATGCAATTTTTGTTCAAATACAAACTTGATCACCAGAAACATTTCATAGCGAATTGCTCCCATTTGATGGGTGTGACATGCTAGTGAAGCTTTCTTCTTCGCATAAGCTCGATCTTCCTTGTATCTTGGTCTTTGTGCTTCGGTTGAAGCTTCGGTTTGGTTTCCACTTTCGCTACCTCCAACGGTACCTTGCTGGTGCTCTCACAGAGGAGAACCATTCCAACGAGACTTTCAAAAGTGGCTTCCAACACCGATAAAACTAAGCAATAAATCCCAGTTGATTTTTTAAGACCCAAGGAAAACTCCTTTGCCCACACTAATAGAGTACCGACCATCTCAAAAATCAACCCAAAATAATCAAACCAAAAGATTGAATCGATCAACCAACTAATCTACCAACAAGCTGCCCTGCACGAAATGGATGAAGTCCTCTAGCGATACGTCATTCTTAATCTCAGAAATTATCTAAGACCCAAAGCGACTATAAAATCACTCCAAGTCATGGACCTGCTTATCGGCTACTTCTAACACTATGTTCAACCCGACCAAAGTCTCACATCTATAGATAATGGGAAGCAATCTTCCTTATGAGAAGATTCTTTAGACTGAATGTTTCCAAGGTCATGTCTTAGCAACAGTCATTACTCAGATATGGCTTCCCTATAAGGCTAAGGAAATCTTGTATAACAACCCGTATTTTACATATCGAAGGATCGTAAAATATTTTTATTTTATTCATATGAGGTCATATGATTCCTTAGTTTTGGAATATGACTCTTATGGTAATTTTACATATCTATGATTTTTTTCGAATTTTGTTATGACCATTTTGACCCTGAAAATCTTGTTTGGACTATAATTTTTGATAGGAGTCAAATTAAGGTCTCAAACTAGATCCATTGCTTCAGAATGATGGTTTTCCATTCCTTAGAGTAGTCATCACTACAAGAAAACTTACTAACAATGGCATCTTATATTAGCGTTTGAGTTGTTAACGCTGTTGGAAGGGGAAAAAATAAACAAAAACCAAACGCCATTTAGTCGATTAGGCGGCATATTAAAGTTTTTTCCATTATGCTGCGCCACTCTTCTCTTCCCGCTTCTCCCATCTCTCATGACCTAATTCACGAAAATCAATTTTCCTCGCAATCCTAAAAGGCCAAAACCTCCTCTCAATCACATTGATTCCAAATTCATGTCATTGTCCTCCACTTTATCTCCCCTTTATCTCTGTTCCTCTATAAGTAGGTGAGTCCCCGCTTAATTTTTTCTAATTTCGAATGTTAATCTGTTCATCGTGATTTTAAGTAGGTAGAATCCTATCTCAAAATATTAACATCGAGGTCCATTAATTCCTCACCATAATTCGAATTCTGATACCATCGCCAAATTATCGTAAACGGCAACCCCTATAATGTCACATCCGCTTCTAGCGCTTTTCCTCTCTCCTTGACAAACTCAAGTTGTCACCCGTGCATACTTTGTGAGTAAATTGAGCTACCTTTTCTAATTGAGATCTGAACTAAATTAAGAACATTTTTTATTTTCTAAATTATTGAAATTTTAAATTCAGTTCTAACAGTTTTGAATATTATTAATGAGCTTGTGAAGCATGTTTGTGTGTTGTTAGGTCTATTTGTCTAACTTAGTGAAAAAAATCAAGATTTTACAATTCAGCATTCAGAGATTTGATATATCATTAGTGGTTGTGTTGTTTACAAATTTTATCTTCTTTTTTCATCGAGTTTTTTTTTTTTTTTGCCTACAATGTTTATATTAAGCCATAATAATTAGAGTATTAAGTTTGTTTTGGCATTAAGGCAAATTATTGTAAATGACAATGAACAGTTTGGTTTGTCAATTCATTGTAACATTTTGACAAGGAATTTGATGCTTCGTAAGCTTGGCTGTAGAAGATGCATTGAATAAAGCATGGAGATATGATTTGGAACTACCATGCTATGTTTTTATTCTAGTAGTGTAGATAATGATGTCATTTTACTAGGATGGAGAATAGGAAATTTAATATGTTATGGTTGATTGTGCTAGATGAATAGATTGGAGAGTGGAAACGATATTCCCATGTTGTTAGTGGCTTTGGAAATGCTTTGATGTGGTTAGAATTGAAAGTGATAGAATGTATTGTGATTTGGAGAACTTAATTATAGAAATGTCCAGCTTTGAATACGATATTGGAAACTTTGGTTATAGAAATGACCTCCCATGGATGTTGTAACGGAATCAAGTTATAGTAAGTGCGATTTATTAACTTTAGATATGTATAAATTTAGTTGATAAAAATAGTTGATTTTTTTATTTAGTTTTGTTTGTTCTGCATAGGTAACTATTGATTAAAGATTGTTGATTGGTAATGAAGAAGACACTATTTTGGGTTTTAGGATATCTGTAAGTATTTCTTTGTCTCCATTTTTGCTTATTTACGTGACTGGCAGTAAGGAAATAGTTATTCTTTGTTGTCTCAAGTTCACTATGTATTTCATTTGTGAATCACATTTTGGTACAAATAGAAACCCACCTTGGCTCTTCTACAATAAAATATATACAAAAAAATGTTTAAAACTTAGTTCAAAACCATCGATAATGCTATTGTGGTGTACATTTTGGCACTCTAGTAATCCATTTCATGCCGCCACATGGTAAAACGTTCCACTCTCAACCTCAATATCGGTGAAGTTGATTTTCTTTGCATTACTTATCATTCACCATGAAATTTTCTATTTGAATATGATAATTAAATTTTCACTTTTTAATATAGTAAAAGGATGATCGTTGTCCATAGTAGTATATTTTCATTTACAAAATGGCATTTTCAGAATTCTATGTTCATTTCAAAAACAAGGAGACTGCATTCAAACTCAAATTCAACAACTGCAGAAGTTTATGCTCTTAAAAATATTAACAATATATTCACCTGTAAAATTATTAATCGATAAAATACTAAGATCGTCTAACTTTCAGTTCCTTCAAATTGAGATTAATATTGTTGCTTCTAGCAAAATTTTAGTCGAATACGTGCATAAAACTTCTAAATGACCATTAGTTTCGTTCACTTGCGAAATGAGTTTGCTATAAATATGAGTTTTGTTTACAATAAGCAAAGAAAAAAATTGGTATTAATTGATTTGTTCCAACTTTTGCGATACGGAGGAAGCTGAAGCATGTGAGCAGGATGACAGGCTTGCACAGGATGAAAAGAAATATAAATTTAAAGTCTGAACTAGATAGCTTGAAGAACAAACTTGGGCAGTGAGTAGATGCATCTAACTTGAAATAGCAACACACAAATGTGGATAGAATTGACAGGCCATACGCTGAAAGGCTTGCATAGGAGAAGCGGCTGAAATGGCAAGCTGCATATGGAGCGAAATGAAAGGCTTTCACAGGCCGAGTACTAACAGGTACAGTACGGGAGGAAGCATTGTGTGCAAGTGGTCTGATGGAATCAAGCAACCATGATATGCTGAAGAACATGGCCTGTTGCAAAGAGGAATATGCTCGCATATGGATAAATTGCTACAGTAGCAACGCAGTGGATAGCTTACAAGTTAAATGAACAACATATAAATAATGAGAAGCAGCACCAATGGATCCTTTCTACTGCAAATCAAGGTACCTTTTTATTATTAGTGTAATCTTAATATAATTCTAGTATTTTTTGAAAGACTATTTCATATGTTAATAAAATAGAATTAGACGTACAAATTTATGAGTGAATGCATGCATTTTAACCAAAATATATGATCCAAATCAAACCAGAACCTTGAATGTGCTGGTTGAAATTGTAAAGATCCACAGTTGCAGTAGTAGAATCACTAGCTAGGTCTTGTAATCCCTTATTTCCTACTGACTAATGCTTCCTAGTGTACTTCCTACTTGCAATTTTGTTATTTACGGTATAACAAAACCTCTTTTTGATTAACTTATAGTTATGTTAATTTAGAATCTCTTTTCATATATGAAGTTCTTTCGTGGATTGCAACAGATTTCTATTTATGTTAATTCAAAACCACTTATTTTATAAAGCCATTCTTTAGTGGATTGTCATTAAAAAGTTTGCCCTTATTGAAGCATGGAAATCTATGGTTTTTGAAACACTGTCATCACCCTGGAAAATTTTAAAATGTTGATTCAATTAGTAGATATGCTGTGCTATTAGGACTTTATTACAATTTGTATTTTCTACTTCGAGTTATACGATAACTTATTTTCTATGAACATAGACACTGTGACAGCTTCTTTATTTTTCAACACTTAAAATTATGAATGCAATGAGCTGTAAATGCATGTTCTTACCTTTAATTTTTAGATGTTTTTCATACAAACTTATAATTATTCATTTTTACGTTGAAAATGCAATGGTGTTACAACTCAGTTTCCATAAAAAAAATATAATCTAAAAACCTAAGGGTTTATGCGACCATGTGTCATAAATTGCATTTAATTTTTTATAACTGTTGTAATAAAACTTATGCAAATGTTGGATCAATATGGTCTGAATGCATTGATCATACAAAATTCACTTCTAAGATCTTAGCTGGAACATGATGAACGTTAGATGAACTTTAATTTTATTAGCTGAAACACTTTTGAGATTCTTTTCTAAATGTCAAATGCATATCTAATTTGATTGCAGACAAACTCGCTTGCTATTTACTCCACTACAGTATGGTTGATAATGCTTATTTGTGCATTAGTTGTTTAGGATTGACTTCATCGTAGATTAAAGATCAAGTTACTACAGTATGGTTGATAAGGGTATATGAATTTAAGTTAGTGGGTGGTTATTTTGAATATCAATGTTGGTTGAAATAGTGGATAATATGCATATGGGTGCCAATCTAGGACATACTGCACACATAAATTTAGAAGAATTATTCGTAGTTTACTGCTGTCAGCTTTCATGTTGCTGTTTGCGGCTACCACAGTCCGTGACCAACCACCATGCAAACTTGTTTGGATCAGCAGTTGTTAGCTAACTGTAGTGCAAAAAAGTTTCAAAATATTCTGCATAGTGGCCGCTAGCAAAATCACGGGTGCTGATAGGAATGCACTGTTCGTAACATAGATTGATAGAATAACAGAAAACAATATACCTTTGTAACTGAAGCTGCAACTCTAAACAAGTTGCCTCTAGTTCATCACAGTAACTACTTTTAACTTCAATTTCAACATCAAGAGAGGAAATTTTCTCGCTTAGAGCATTCAGTTCAGAATTGACAACTGTAAGCCGTGTACCAAGTTCTTCTGCAATTGATATATCGTTTTCAATTTGATCTTCTATTAGATTCTTTGAACATTTCAGAGTTAACAGTTCTTCCTCTAAATTTGCTATTTTCATACTAGATTCTTTGGGTTGAGTACTTAACAGCTCATTTCACAGTTAAATAATTTTTTTTAAATTAAACTAAGTTAGATAAATTATAAAAATTAACTATGTTAACCAAGTTTTATAAAAAGTAAATAATTTTCTACCTTAACTAAATTTTAGAAAACTAAAAGTAAACTTATAAAAATTAACTAAGTTGTATAAAAATATAAATAAGTTAAACAAGTTGTATATAAATTAAATAATTATCTAAATATTGACAAAATTTTGTAAAGGTAAGCACCTTTATAAAATAATAATTAAGTTTATAAAAATTTAACAAAGTTATCTAAGTTTTGTAAAAATTAAATAAGTTTATAAAAATCAACCTATTTATAAAAATTAACTAATTTCTGAAGAAGTTAACTAAGTTTTATACAAATTAAGCAAGTCTATAAAAAATAACTAAGTTTATAAACTTTAATTAAGTGTTTAAAATAAATTAAGTTTTTAAAAATAACAAGTTAATAAGATTTAACTAATTATTATAAATTTAACCAAGTTTTATAAACATCTGACTTAAATTTGTAAAATTCATCCAAGTTTGATAAAAAAATAGTCGCGTTTTATAAAAATTTAACTAAATTAACAAAGTTTCTATAGAATTTATTATGTATCATAAAGATTTAGCTAAGTTAATTAAGTTGCCAAAAATAAAACCGGTATTATGGAAATAAATCAAGTTTTATAAAAATTAAATAAGCTTTACAAAATTAATGGTATATGTACTCATTTAAATACAATAGTGGTTTAGAATTGAATAAGTTCATAAACGTTATATATTGTTGTTCAAAAGACATTTTATATGCATATTTTTCATGGATCATGTCTATTATGACTAATTATGGAACTTTTTCTTTACAGGTAACTAATGCATTTGGTGCTAGCAAGTAGCAACAAGGTTATTTTAAGTAATATATAGTGTCGTGTGTATCTTTAGTGTTTTGAATAATTTTATGTATCTTTTTGGTAAGATTGCTTATGTATAATATTAGTTTTGTTTACTTGCATTTGTAATCTTTATACATAGTTATGGAATATAATGAACACATGTTGTTTTGGTGTAATTTTATTTGTTTACATATAATGTATTGGTAGTCAAATGTGATCTTTGTGATATTTGAATTCATAATACATATATGCAATGAAAATCTTATGTAATAAGATAATAGCATTAAAAAATGCTATAAAAGGTAACAGAACGTTTTTAAAGCGCTATAATATGCAAGTGTTAATGGCAGTCAAAAAATGCTATTGTTAAGAGAGTTTTCACAGCGTTGGTAACACGCTATTATTTGGAACTTTTTATAGCGTTTTATTCTTGCTGTCAAATAACCGGTCCTATTTGTAACATGTTTTTACCGCGTGTGCAAAAACGTCATTAAAACAATTTATAGCACTTTCCAAACGCCTTTGAAACACCTCATTTACAGCGTTTTTTGTGTTGCAATCGTAAGTCACAGACTTATAACTGCATGTTGTTATACAACATTCATAAAACACTATAAAAGACTTTAATAGTGTTTTTTGAACGCTGTTAAAAGTCCAAATTGTTGTAGTGCATAATAGAAAAACGAACTTATGTTTTAAGTTTTTAAAGCTGCTGGCCAAGGTTATCATGTAATTAATTAAGCCTGATAGCGAGCCCATTAACCTAATTAGAGAATACTATATATATAGGGCTGAAAAGACATGTTAAAACTTCTCCCTCCCATTCTAAATCAGATATAAACCCTAATTAGCCGTAGATCCATCCTAATTTCATCCAAAATCATTCAAATTGCTCTCTAAATCAAACCAGACCGTGGATTAGTGATTAGATAATGAACTAGAAGAAAGAGATCATCGTTCACTTAATTTGAAATGCATTCCATTGCTGTCAAGATTGGATCTACATTCATATTGGTTGAATTTGATAATTGATGAGTGGTTTATGTCTTCTCACTATACTATGCATGTTTGTATGGTAGAATCATAGGATTTAACATGTTTTAAATCATTATTTGGCCATAAAACCTTTTCTATCTTTAATTATATGTTAAACTATGTATATGATCTAGATTGACTAGAAATCACCCTTGATCATGCTCATATATCCATGCTATATGAAGATCTATGTTAGAAATTGACTTTTTTGTCTTATTTTGATGGATCGCATATTTGATTGGATGAAATTTATTGTTATTCTATATTGGATGATAGGATTTGATGTTGTCCATTAGTGTTATGATTGTGTAAAAAGTTAGGTCGGAGAATTGAGCAAATCAAAGGCAAAGTTGGTCAGAATTGGATGAAACTTGTAGGGGAAGCCCTAGAGTACGAGAGGAGCTTGGGGCTTAAGTTGCATATTCAGAATCTCTAAGCATAGAAGTCGTCACTAACATGAGAAGTCAGTACCGAGTTCTATAGGTTGGTCCAACAAGTCGATGGTTGTGGGGAGAGAAAGGATGTTACTAGTAGAGGTTGCCCATGGTGAGGGATAGATGGGGGCTCGTAAAGGGATGGGCCGTATGATCGGAGAATATGGAAGGGTGCCTCGTGAATAATAAAAACTGGATTGGGCAAGAAGGGCTCGGTATCCAATTGGAGCAAAGATGGGCTGTGCTAAGGAATTGTTGATGACTCGTAGAGTTTTCAGTTGTATTAGAAGCAGGGGTATTGTAAGTGGGAATGCTCGTGGTTAATGAAGGGACCCGTATACCCTAGACTTGTAGCTTTGGGTCAAGTGTCCAGCTTTGGGCTGCATTTTCGAGAGTACAATAGAGAACCAGGATTTCCATCAGTCCCTAACTTGAGGTCATACGAGTTATCATATATTTAGAGTGCATGGAGTGATAGTTAGGATTGTTTGATGGATGTTATGGTTGTTTTGGTTGCTCTCTATAGTAAGCTATCACTCGTAGATACCACGGGAAGTAGGTATTGGAGATAGGAATACCTGAAAGACTGATATCCTTTATTTGATTTGTGTTGTATCTTTATGATATTGTAGAGTAGCATATTGTAGTGTTGTATGCTAACTCTTTGGTTGTAGGGACATGTCAGGTATGGTTTGTGTACTCTTGTTCCTTACCATGTTTACTGTTTAGTATTTTGAGACTCATTTACCACTTACACCAAACTATTTTCTGACCTAAGGTTTCATGCTTTGCCTCTTATTATCTTGGGTACTCGTAAATGGATAGACTAGAAAATAGGTTTAGGTGACGTAGTAGTTGTTCGGAGGACGAGCTTGGTAGAGCTATCTCGTATTATATACATATATGGAGTCTACGCTTATTCCTCTGTGCAGCCCTGGGAAACCTTAATAGTGTTTGCTTACCATTTGTATTTGGGACAGTTTTTGAGTTTTTTTCATTGTATAAACTCTACTATTGATGTATAATTCTATGGATATTCTACTGATGATGATGTTTTATTACCATTGTTATTACGGTCTCCTTTGTGCACATGTGATATTATATTTTGACCATGCGCCGTGAGATATACGACAAGTTATATGCTGTATTAGTTCATTCTAAACCTTGATAATCATCCTATGTCGGTTGAGCACAACAGCAGTGCACTATTTATATACTATTGGTGCCGACGATATAGGGCGATCGTCACATTTGGTATTAGAGCTTTGGTTACACCATTGTTGATACCGTGATCTAGTGGAGATAGGAAAGGTGTTATCGCTTTAGACAAGACCGAGGGTATATATACACACAAGAGAGTGCGTGCTTGTTAAAAACTTGGTTTTCAAAACTATATAGTAATATATTATATAAGATAAGTCGCATGCACATGAGTACCTTGTACATAGTTTTCTTTATGAGAGACTGATCATTCTTATTACAAATAAGAATGAGCCGGCACATAAGAAATGCTATGAGAAATTCTACTTTAGGAGTAGAAGAAGGAGTGGGATTAGGAGTTGTTGCGCCTGATATCAAAGCCATGTTCAATACTATTATGGCTAATTTAATGAGGAATGCTCCTAGAGTGGTGATAGGTGGAGGTTCTCACATGTAAGCGCCTAAGGCTGGTTTCGCTAAGCTGAATAAAGATCATTCTAATCTTGGAGGGAAGCCATTCCAAGGTATGGAATTAGCCATAGAAGTGCAAGATTGGTTAGATACTTGTAAGCACATCTTTTGTGATATGGAAGTGGAAGATGCTACGAGGAGGAAGTTGGGTTCGAGACAGATTCAAGCCTGAGCCATGAATTGGTGGAATGCTGTTACTATTGCTACTCCAGAGGATCAGTTCAACTGGGATCGGTTTAAGGCAAGGTTCGAGGAGAAGTTTATTTTGTCTACTTAGAAGTCGCGATTCTGTTCAGAAAATTTATAGATCTCAAGTAGGGAGAGATGACAGTTTCTGAATATGTGGCTGAATTTGATGCTTTCTCTAAGTATGGGATGCTGTTCATCGACACTCCATTGAGGAAGAATGAGAAATTCATCATTGGTTTGGATGATTACTTGAGGGAAAATCTGGTGGACCATATATATGAGTTTTTTGAGAAGCTTGTAGAGAAGGCGCTTCACCATGAGAGCTTGTGCCCTAAGGCTAAGATTGCTATTGTTGTATCTGCTGAGAAAGAAGAGCCAAAGCCGCAATAAGGCGTTGAAGGAAAGAAGAAGTAGAATGGAAAGAGAAAGCAGTCCCAAGGAAAGGGTGGTAAAAATAAGGATAAATGAGAACCTACTTGCTTTAGATGCAATGAAAAGGGTCATTTAATTAAAGATTGCAAGATGAGTGAGAAGAGGAAATGTTACAACTGTGACAAGCATGGGCATTTGAAGAAGAATTGTCCAAAACCGGTGAAAGATAAGTAGGTAGTGAAGGCATATACTTTAGAAGTAGTCCCGACTTCGTCGAGTGCTCCCTTAGCAAAGGAGAAAGAGAAGGGAGTCGTCATTCAAGGTATGTTTTCTATTGGTGATGTTTCTGTTCGAGTTTTATTTGATAACGGTGCTTCTCATTCATTTATCTATAAAGACCTAATGGGTAGACTGGGACTGGAACGTAAGATAGTAGACCGAAACCTAATCATGACGAACCCTGTTGGAGGCTCTACTAGCCTTTGCATGGTTTGTCGTGGCCTAGTTTTATTGAGTCATGGATGTTCTTTGTCTGTGATTTTTTTATATTGAACTTGGTTGGGTTTGGGATAATCTTGGGTATGGACCGGCTTACGGGGTATGCAGCCATAATGGATTGCGAGAAGCTGTTGGAGATGTGGATGGGTGAACGGTGGTGACTATCTACCTACCAAAGGATGAGGAGATCGTTAGCTTTATATATTTTCTTAAGGTTCCAGTAAGGGACCGTCATCTGTGCTTGTTGCTAAAGAGTATCCGGATGTATTCGAGGAAGTAATTGGATTGCCACTACATAAAGGGATTGGGTTTCAGATAGACTTGGTAAAGGAAGCTAGACCAATAGTTATGCCTTTGAGGCGTATGGCACCTAGAGAGCAGAAGGAATTGGAGGTCCAAGTGACCTATTGAGGAAAGAGTTCATTCGAAGGAGCATATCTAAGTAGGGCGCACCTATAGTATTCGCAACAAAGGCGAATGGCACTTTGAGGTTATATATGGATTATTGTGATCTAAATAATGTGATTAAGAAGAACAAGTATCCACTCCCACATATTGATGACTTGTTCGATCAGCTGCAGGCTACAGTGGTGTTCTCTCAAATGGATTTGGCAATGGGATTTCACCAGTTAAGAGCAGCGAAAGAGAATGTGCCTATTACTGCGTTTTGTATGCCGTCAGATTTCTATGAGTGGTTGGTTATGCCATTTGGGTTGACCAACACTCCAACATACTTTATAGATCTCATAAATTGGGTTTTCAGAGACTAGTTGAATAATTTCATGCTTGTGTTCGTGGATTATATTCTGATCTACTCTAGAACTAAAGAGGGGCACAAGACACACTTATGGATTGTACTAGAGATATTGAGGAAGCACAAGTTGAGAGCTAAGTTCTATAAGTGTCACTTTTTGAAGAGAAGAAGTGAGATTCTTGGGTCACGTCATTTTGGGATAGGGTACAGTAGTGGATCCTATGAAGGTGACAGCGGTCCAAGATTGGAATCAGCCCAGGAATGCTACAAATGTGAGAAGTTTTCTAGGATTAGCGAGATACATGTGCCATAAAGCACTTCTCGAAGGTAGCAGCACCGTTGACCAATTTGAAGAAGAAGAATCAGACTTTTGTATGAGATGCGAAGTGTAAGCATGTATTTGTGAGTCTGAAGGAGAGGTTGTTGAGTACACTAGTATTAACCATTCCAAGTGAAAATGAAGGGAATGCAATCTCCGATGCATTGAGTAGAAGACATGCAAGGTTGGGAGCAATGTTCTTGGAATGGAAGCAGATAAAGTATATTATCAGATTTGATTTCAGGCCTCACTGCAAAGCTAGAACCTGAAATGTTGGCAAGTTTATCAATTAGACCTACCTTAATTGAAAGGATCGGTACTAGTTAGAAGCAAGATGTTAGGCTAGCAGAGATCATAGCGAAGATAGAAGAAGAAGCAGAGTGTGAAGATACAAAGCAATACGAACTCGACCAAGATGGTTAGCTTCATAAGGATGGTAGATTATTTATTCTTGATGTTAATGGATTGAGAGATGAAGTGCTAAGAGAGTGCCATCATTCTAGATTGGCCATCCATCCCGGTGGTAACAAGATGTACCAAGGTATAAAGTGAACTTATTACGGGAAAGGTATGAAGGGGAATGTTGGGGCATTCATCTCAATGTGTATAAACTGTTAGTTGGTAAAGATAGAGCAGAAGAAACATAATGGATTGTTGCGACCATTAGATATTCCTGAATGGAAATAGGAACAAGTATCGATGGATTTTACTAATAGACCGCCAAGGATCGAGTAGGATATGATGGCATTTGGGTCATAGTAGATCAGTTGACCAAGGTGTAAGATTTATACCAGTTAAGTCAAGTAGAATGGCATCCAAGTTGGTGGAGTTGTATGTAAAGTGGATAGTACGATTTCACGGTGTGCCATAGAGAATTGTGACGATTGAGATCTGTTGTTCAGTAGTGGGTTTTGGAAGAGCTTATAAGAGGCGTTAGGGATGGAGCTACATCTTAGTACAGCTTATCATCCGTAAACGAATGGCAGACCAAAAGATAAATCGTATATTGGAAAATCTCTTGCAAGCATGCATTATAAACTCTGGTGGATCATGGAATGACCACTTGCATTTAGTGGAGTTTACATACAACAACAGTTATCAGTCGGGTATTGGTATGGCTCCGTACGAAGCATTGTATGGTCGACCATGTAACACTTCTTCAAGTTGGTGGGATGCAGGAGAGAAACTGATACTTGGACCAGATATGATTAGAGAGACTTTAAAGAAGATTAAGGTCATTATGCAATGAATGAAAGCTGCTTAGGATCGAAAAATAAGCTATGTTGATAAGAGATGAAGAGATTTAGAGTTTTATGTTGGAGATATGGTATTTGTAAAGGTTCCTTCTAAATAATGTCGTTCGATTCGATAGAAATGGGAAGTTGGCACCAAGATTCGTATGTCTTTTTTAGATAGTCGAGAGAATCAGGAAGCTAGCATATAGGGTCGACTTACCTTAGAAGATGGCGGGCATGCACAACCTTTTTCATGTCCCTTATATATGGAAGTTTGTGCACGACTCAGGCATCATGATCACACCGGATCAGCTAGAAGATGTTGAAGTAGAATCATAAGTTTCTATATCTTGTAGACCGCTTCGTATTTTTGGGTACGATACGAAATAGCTTAGGAGAAAAATGATGAAGCTAGTTAAGTACAATAGAGAGGAAGTAAGGACGATTGTGTGCGGGAGATAAAAGAGAGCATGAGGACCTTTTATCCAGAGCTCTTTGAATGGTAAGACCCATCGTTTATAGTGTTTACTTTCACCATTGTATACTATATTGATAGGTTAGTATTCTGCATGCTAGGATAGATCACTTATACTATTGATTGCATGGCTGCTTGTTTGAGATATTTAATGCTTACTTAGGATTGGTAGACATGTGGGATGACCATGGTTTCTTATACTTTGGCTTGTTTGAGGATTTCAGTGGTGAAATTCCTAAAAAGAAGGAGAATGTAACGACTTGAATTTTACGTATCAAAGGATCGTAAAATATTTTTATTTTATTAGTATGAGGTCTTATGATTCTATAATTTTAGGGTATGACTCTTAGGACTATTTTACACACCTATGATTTTTTCTGAATTTCTATGTGACCATTTTAACCCTGGAAATCTTGTTTGTGCTATAACCTTTGATAAGGGTCGAATTAAGGTCTCAAACTAGTTCCATTGCCATTAAGATAATGGTTTCACATTCTGTAGAGTGGCCATAGTAGAAAAACGGATTTACGGTTAGAAAGTTATACTTGTTTTAAGTTTTTAAAGCTGCTGGTCAGGATTAGTGTGTAATTAATTAAGCCTATTAATGAACCCGTTATCTTGCCTTTGACTAGGAAGAATTTGGGCAAACTAGACAGATAAAAATTAGAGGTATCAAGGCAGAAAGCCCAGAGAGATAGCCCAAGAGTGCATAAACCAATCACAGATGAAGCTACAAAGTCAAAGCAAAAAACCATCAAAGACAACAAGAATTGGATCCCCCATTTTGGATATCGGTACCGACTCCTCTTGGGGATCGGTACCGACTCCCAAATTAAACTTGGGTGGATCCCATCTTTTACCAACATGCTTATCTCGGTGCTGAAAGCCTATTTCCAATGTTAATTTATTGATTCAATGCATTTCTCCACCGAACTCTATGGACGCTTGAAACTACAACTTTGTTTTCCTACAACTCCATCATTTAAGCTCAGAAACAAGCTAAGATTGGTGCAATAAACTATCATTTGAGCTCAGAAACAAGCTAAGATTGGTGCAAACAACTATGCATTCATGAAGCCTACTACAAGAAAATCCATGCCAAGTAGTGGAAGACTCAAGAATCATCAAACTTGCGGATCGGTACCGACTCCCACCTGAGGATTGGTACCGACTCCCATATATTGTTGAGCTATCACCATCTTTTTGGGAGAATGAGTCAATTTCGGGAACAACGACTAAGAGATATTACATGCGAGATCTTAGGCCCATACCTCTATAAATAGGAAGATATGGCTCATTTTTAGAGATCTTTTAGCTCTAGCTCTTTTATTTCTTATATTCTTTTGCTTTGAGATTTTGAGAGTTGGAGTTGTACCGACCCTCAATAACTTCTGCCTCCAAATCAGAAGCAAGCAATAAAACTTCAAAGTGGGCGTAGGCCTTGCTTTGCCGAACCAGTGTAAATGATCCTTTTCTTTCCTCTTTTTCATTTATATTTCTGTTATATTTCTTCACTTTTATTCTTTACTCAAATCTTTGGGTGTTTTCGACATTGTTGGTTCAAACAGAACCCACTAACCTAATTAGGAATACTATAAATAGAGGGCTAAAGAGTTAAGTTAAAAAGTTTCTCTCATTCTAAATCAGGTCTAAACCCTAATTAGCTCTAGATCCATCCTAATTTCACCCAAAATCACCCAAATCGCGCTCTTAATCAAACTATATTATGGATTAGAGATTAGACCATCAACTAAAAGATAGAGATCGTCATTTTGCTTGATTTTAAGTGCATTACATTGCTGTCCATATTGAATCTACATTCATATTGGTAAAATTTGGTAATTGATGAGTGATTTATGCCTTCTCACTATACTATGCATGTTTGACATGGTAGAATCCCAAGATATAACATGTTTTAAATCAATTTTTGGCCATAAAATCTTTTCCAACTTTTACTACATGTTAAACTATGTATATGATCTAGATTGACTAGAAATCATCATTGGTTATGCTTATATATTCGTGCTATATGTAGGTCTACATTAGAAATTGGCTTACTTGTCTTATTTTGATGGATTGCAGGTTTGATTGGATGAAATTGCTTGGTATTCTATGTTGGATGACATGATTTGATGTTTGTGCCATTTTTGGTTTAAACATTTTGGTGCTTTCACTGAGAACGACATATTCTCGGGCCATTTGGATCCATCGTCTACCATTGGATTTCCTATATCCAAGAGATAGATCCAATTTCTCCATCTTTTAGTTTCACAACTCAGATTTGCAATGGTCCACCAAAAGCTTTCTGCCATGGCCCCATCAAGAAGAGATCATTCTATCAATTCCATAGCTACTATTGATACTAAGAATCAGAATCATCAGCAAGGAGATGGAGTTGTCCAACTAACTCAACCCGAGATCCGTACTCCAGCTAACGTTGTGACCATAGTGGAGATGGATATGATGATGAAGCAGATGGAAGACAGATTCCAAGCTAGCCAATAAGAGACGAGCAATACAATGCAATAGAGCTCGAGGCTACTGAATGAGTTGACTCAAAACAGCCGCAGATGGAGTAGAAGGGATTCCAACTCAGAGTTAGAGAGTTCTTCTTCATCCAAGCGAAGATGGAGGGAAGGAAGGTAGAAGAAAGCTCTATATGCTATTGGAACTTCCGCACAAGGAAGAGGACGAGCCTCGGGCTTGAGTTCAGGGATCCGTACCGATCCCTACTTAGGACTCGGTACCGACCCCTAAAATAGAGGGCCCAGGGCCCATCCTTTGGAAGGCAACGTGGATGTCGTCCCTAGACGTGATGTTAACCCCTAAAATAGAGGGCCCAGGGCCCATCCTTTGGAAGGCAATGTGGATATCGTCCCTAGACGTGATGTTGAAGGTCTGAATCTGGAAAATCACAATATTGCCGATGATGCGCTCGTGGGAATCAAATAAGAGGAATGTTGGGTGAATGGGTCCCCCAGAGTTTGGGGAGCCTAGGCATTGAGAACCTTCCTGAGAGCGTTCGTTGAGCTGAACACTTGGGGCGGGACCCAACCATCACCGTTCAGTTGAACCTGTTGATTCAGATTATCTGTAAGATGTGTTTAAGATATTAGTTAGTGAAAACAAGTCCAGAACTAATGATGATTGGGGAACTTATGCGAGTCGAAGCCCGTTTACAGAGGCATCTTTCATATAGGATACCTACAAAGATTCAACATGCCAATGATGCCATTGTATGGAGGAACGACGGATCCTAGGCAACAGTTATTAAGGTATGAATGACACATGGATTCAGCCAGGGCTTCGAATGATTTGAAGTGCCGCTGTTTCCCAATTTTCTTAAAACGGGGTGGCTACCATATGGTTCGCTCGGCTTTTTCCAAGGTCTATATCATCTTTTGCAGAATTGTTATGGAACTTCATGGAGCAATTCCATTTTTATACCTCATGTCTGAAGCATTTGATGTCATTGTCTAATGTATATGAAGCCAAAGGAGAGTCGTTGCGAGACTATTTAAATCGCTTCCACATGGCTGTAACGGAAATAACGGATACAAAGGAAGATATGGTGTTGATGGCGCTTTGTAGAGGAGTTCATCCCAAGTTGGATTTTGGGTATTGGATAGGTTGGAAGCAACCGTCGATAATGGAAGCTTTCTATAGGAAAGCTAATGAGCATTTACGTTAGGAGGATGCGTGTAAACGCCCATGGAGAACTGACGCGGCAAGTTCAAAGAGAAAATTAAGAGTAATACCACTGTAAAGCAATCTAGAGGTAGCTCTGGAAATTTTGATATGTTAGTTCATAATCAGAAAAAAGGAGGAAACCCAAATAATGATGAGGCAAAGAAGGGAAAGCCAAATAAAATGAGTCGTTCCAATGGTCCCAAGTATGACAATTACATTGAACCAAACAACTTGATAGTGAACAACTATTTGGCTACTCAGAATACCAAACAGTACAGGAAGCTAGCTCCTAGGGGTTTAACTAAGAAGGAGAGGAAGTCGGGCAAGTTCTACAGGTTCCATGAGACTCATGGTCATAATAACGAGTGTAGGCACTTGCATGATATGATTGAAGAAGTAATAAGGAAAAAGAAATTGCAGCAATATGTGAAAGCCCCGGAGGATGGAGGGCAAGGAAATTCTAGTGTGCCTGGGTCGTCTTCCCCGTGGTGGTGAGCTAAGATTGGTGTTGATGCATTCAGGCAGCCAGAAAAACGATTACTGATAAACACAATCAACGTTGGGCCTTATCCTGCAGATAAGAGCTTTGTAGAAATGGATAGATATATTGGAGCCCTGAAGTATGTTAGGAACGAAAGTTGCTATGCTATCGAGGATGGAGCCCCGATAAAACAATCTCGAATTATGACGGATGATATTTTTCTGGAACAGGAATGCTGACGGACTCGAGGCTCTGATGATTGACCCACTCATGAACTCAGCCGCAATTGGTCCTACTGTTGTATGAAAGGTGCTTGTTGACTGCGAGAGTTCAATCAATATTCTATTCAAAAAAGCTTGTGGTCAAATGAAGTTAGAGGAGAGAGATTTTAAGCCTTATATATCTCGTACATAGGGGTTCAACGGAATCGCTATTGAAGCCATCAGATTTTTCAAATTACTCGTGGAACTTGGCAAGGGCGACCGTAGGCAAGTGCGGGTCATGTCGTTTTTAGTGTTGGATATTTATTTTTCTTATAACGCATTCTAGGGCCAATCGACCCTAGTTGAATTTAGAGAGGCCATCGCTCCTTGGTGTTTAACTATGAAGTTCCCTACAGAAAATGGAGTGGGGATTGTGCATGGAGATCAAGTGGCTGGTCACGGGTACCGTGTCGTTGAACTAAAGGAGAAAGGAAAGAATGTAGAGGGGGTCCCCTACATAAAGGCTTTGGATGCATAGCAACTACCGCCTGAACCTCAACTTAGGCAAATTAGTCAGGCTCTTATCATCGGTAGGGGATGACCTAAGTAAATTCCTAAAGGTCGGATCTTAGCTCGGTACTGGTGTGATGAGGGAGTTGGTTGCTTTTCTCCGGGCAAACCTGGATGTGTTTGCCTGTACACACTCGGATATGTGTAGGATCTCATCCGGGATAGTGAGCCATGCATTAAACATAAATCCTAAATGTGTTCCTATGAAATAGAAACACTGCAGCTTGGGTCTAGAGAAATCCACTATGCTTCAAGAAGAAGTGAATAAGTTAAAGGATAACCTCTTCATCCACGATGCCTTATACCCGGATTGGGTATCAAACCCTGTTTTGGTGAAGAAAGCAAACCGGAGGTGAAGGACATGCATCGATTATTCCAACTTAAATAAATCATGCCCAAAGGACAACTTCCCTCTTCCAAGAATAGATCAATTGGTGGACTCAACTTTTGGACATGAGTTACTTTCAATCATGGACACGTACTTCGAATACAATCATATCCTGATGCACGTCCTAGATCAGAAACACACTAGTTTCATCACCGACCTCGAACTCTATTGCTATCTGGTCATGCCCTTCGGACTAAAGAATGCATGAGCGACTTACCAAAGACTCGTGAAATGGATGTTTAAATACCCGATTGGACGATCGATAGAGGTTACGTCGATGACATGCTTGTGAAGTCACAATGTTCAAGAAACCATATTGATGATCTAGCAGAAATGTTTGGTGTCCTCTAATAATACGGGATGAAGCTCAATCCCTTGAAATGCTTTTTTGGTGTTGCGTTAGGGAAATTCTTAGGTTTCATCGTCAACTCTCATAGAATTGAAGCTAATCTAAAAATTAAGGCTTTGAGAGAGATCAAAGCTCTAAGGACTATCAAAGAGGTTCAAAGATCCAATGGGAAGTTGCCCCTTCCCAAGTCGATTCATCTTCAGAGCAACTGACAAATGCATCCCTTTCTTCGAGGTGATTAAGAAGGAAAATAAAAATTTCAAGCGGAATCAAGACTGCAAAGACACATTCCAGGCTCCGGTAGATCACTTGGAGAGACCTTCCATTCTCTCAAAACTGGTGGATGATGAGGATTTTTTCTTAGATATGGCGATGTTGGTACATGCTTAAGCGTCGCACTTGACGTGAGCAATCTCACGTCCATCGACCATTCTACAACGTTCGCAAGCAACTAACAGGAGCAGAAAGAAACTACCCAAGACTGGAAAAGCCCTCATACTATTAGTTGATTGATTCGAGAAAGCTCTGCCCCTATTTCCAGGCTCATCTGATTAATGTCCTTACCGAACAACTTTTGCGACAACTCTTGCAGCGACTTGGGACTTCCGAAAGGCTGTTTCAACGGAACATTGAATTGAGCCAATACAATATCACCTATCACCCTTGGAGTGTAATTTAGGATCAGGATTTAGCGGATATCATAGCCGAATTCACTACACGAAATGATCCTCTAGAGAGCAGTGAAGAGAAGGAAGTTGGATGGAAGATGTACACAGATGATGCATTTAACGATCGATGTTTCGGCTCTAGAATCGTGCTTGTTACTCCCAAAGAGCACCCGATCAGTTATGCCTGGAAATCAATTTTCCGCCAATAAACAATGAAGCTGAATACGAGACCTTAATTGCAGGACTCATAATTGCCATGGAGCTGGGAATAAAGACTTTGCATATTTTTTGTGACTCCCAACTGGTGGTATGCCAAGTCTGGAAAGAGTATCAGGAAAAAGGATCAAGGCTAGCTCCTTATCTAAACTGGGGTTTTGAGCTTCTTGATGACTTCGAATATTACACGATTACTCATATTCCTAGAGAGGAAAATGAAAAACCCGACTCACTTGCAAAACTGGCTATTTTCAGAGATGCGCAGCTCATGGGCCTGGTTCTAGTGGGAGTACTTTCAGCTCCGAGCATCGACCATATGGATGTCGATTGTTTTTTGGAAACTGAGCTTGAATGAGAACCATGGATGAATCCAATTCGAGATTATTTACAAAGAGGAATCCTTCCAAATAGAAGGAATGAACGACGCAAAATCCTTTGCCAAGCTTAGAGATACATCATGCAAGAAGGATCACTATACAGGAAGGGTTTCTCCGTCCCATGCTTCAGTGTGTCGCTCACAACGAGTTCAAACAAGGTCTAAGAGAAGTTCATGAAGGGGCCTGTGGCGACCATACTGGGGGCAAACCCTGGCCAAGAAAATCCTTCGTTATAGATATTTCTGGCCAACTGTCAATTGAGATGCAACCGATTACACCCGAAACTGTGACAGGTGCCAGAGATTTGCTAAAATTCTAAGGGCATCGCAGACAGAAATTAGCCAAATGGTTAGTCTTTGGCTATTTGCAGTTTGGTGGATTGGTATTGTCGGTGTTTTGCCGATATCTAAAGGTGGCGCAAAGTATGCCATCGTCGCAGTTGATTACTTGACAAAATAGGATGAGATGGGTCCCTTGGCCACGATTACCACGAAGAAAGTAATCAACTTTGTTGTTCAGAATACCATCTGTCGCTTTGGAGTTCCACAAGCAATCATTATCGATAATGGGACCCAATTTTATAACACAGAGTTTAAGGATTTCTGCCCTTGATACCCCATTTAGAAGAGATTTGCACCGGTAGCACATCCTTAGGTGAATGGACATGCTGAATCTATAAACAAGATTATCAAGTCCTTCCATAAGAAACGATTGGAGAAGGCCAAAGGCAAGCGGGTCGATGAACTTCCATTAACAGTCTGGGCTTATAGAACCACACATAAGAGAGTGACTGGCCATTCTCCATTCGTGTGACGCCCCACCACTATACCCGCGCTAGCCAAGGACGTTACGGTGTAATACCGTCAACTAGCACGGAGAATAAAGCTGTTGAGGAGCGACCATCCGTGTAATTGCTTTGTGCGAGCACCGATATGTCAGATAGTACAACATGCATTTGGTTTTAGAAAATCCGACACATCGGTACAAACTCAAAGCTACTACACAGTGGCTATATATATTCTTCGAAAACAAACATAGAAATAAACATAACACAAATCAGTCACAGATATCCATATCACAAAGGCGGAAAAAGATATGAATATAACACATGAAAGTGTACATCAGAGTTGTGGTCAAATAAGATCCACAATATCACAAAAGAATAGCTACAAGTGCTAGACAAAAGAATATGGATACATCAATGAGTCTATATCTCAAATGTATACAACAAAAACTACTGATCTAAGTAGTTAGCCAAAAGTCAGGATGATAATCTCAGATGTGAAGTCAAGCAGAAGCACCTGTAACATCTCGCTCTGACCCGAGTATTATTTAATAAGAAAATAATAAACAGATCAGTCTAGCTATGAATATCAGATAAAATGATATAGAATAAGAGATATGACATAAACATATGATAACCATAAATCCATACTGTGAAAAGTATGCAATTGAAAATCAACTAGGGATTAATCAATATCACAAGAATCTTCTCAAAGATCAAAAAGGAATGTCATACTCTATATTTTCATTCACCAAAACCATGAATATTGACAATAATATCAATGCCAATCACAAAAGTTAATGACACACAAATTCATCAATGCACAAATATTGATAACACATATCAATGTAAATCACGAAAATCGACGAAACACAAATTCTAGAAATCATCAATGAAAATCCAGAAATCACAAAAGGGGGAGGCCTATCACAAAACAGGAGCATGAAAACTCACCAACACGTGTATCACAAAATAGAACGCTATTCCATGGTTGCTAACCATTAATTTTGAGCCGACGCTCCACAAAACGGCCTGAAGACCATGGGTCGCTACCCTACCAAATTGAGCCGAAGTCCACAGAAACGGAGTTTAGTCTCCCTCGTAGACAAAGATACATCGCACATTTGCTAGTCTAAATCACAAAAATGATCATCAACGATCATCAAGAAGTGTCAATTACAGTAAGCTAGTAAATATAAAAGCTTAGCTTCATGTCCTATAACCACTAGCTTAACTTTAATATTTACGAACAAATTGTAGATTTCCACTAGAAAATTGTCACAAGAGATTCAATCGAACAAGTCCAAGAATTAACCGACAAAGTAAACGCAAGCGTTTCATACCATTTGTTTTACTACGCCGTTTAATTAGATTTCTCATACGAGTAGGGTAAAGGTTTGTATATTTTTAAAATGACAAATCACAATCACCAAAATTCACATACGAAGACGTGAATGAAATCCAAAGAATTCGATTCCAAATTCATCAAAGTGGAAATACCCTTGCTACACGACATGGTGCGACCTAGCAGATGAGAGACCTAAGGAATGGTGCGAATCAACAGTGCAAACGACCTAAGTGGTAGCGGCATAAGTGCAGGGCGACTTAAAAGGTGGCACGACCTAACTGCATGCGACCTAAGGAATGGCACGGCCTAAGGAATGGTGCGACCTAACGGTGCAAACAGGCCGAGCGACCTAAGGATGGTCAACGACCTAAGAGATAAGGAGGCTGAGCGACTTAGTGGGCGAGCGACCTAAGGATGGTGCGGTTTCACATATGGCTGAGCGGCCTAGGGACGAAATGACCTAAGTGGGAAGGTCGAGCGACCTAACGACTCAAGCAAGGCCGAGCGACCTAACGACTTAAGGGGTAAACAAGGTCGAGCAACGACCTATGGTGCAAGCGACCTATGGGGAAGGAGCGACCTAAATGCAGGCCGACCTAAAGGAGATAAAGCTGAGAAATGACCTAGCACGTCGCGGCCTAACCAATGCCGATCGGCTTAAGGAATTGAAGAAGGCCGAGCAACCTAGCGACCTATGATTACGACCTAAGGCCGTAAAGAAGGCCGAGCGACCTAGCGACTTAGGAGGAAAGAGGGCCGAGGAATCTACTGTCCGAGTGACCTAATGACCTAATAGGAGATGACCTAACTTGCCGCGACCTATGGAGTGTGCGAGCTAGCTGCAGGCCGAGGGGCTTATACGGTACAGGCCGAGCGACCTAAGGGTTTTGAAGCTCAAAACACACTCAATTTGCAACCGATTGAGCAGGAACGCTAGGGAATTATGCCTATCAGCTACCCGGTCCTATTGGCTTCTCGATTCATCACCAAAAACGTGTTCAAACATCAAAGATTGGATTTTTAAAGATTTGAACACAAAACACTAAAAATTGGGATTTTCACCAATTCAATCCAAACCATAAGCAAATGCACATGAATAAGTGTTAGGAATTCATACCTAACAATCAAAGATAGTTATAAACAAAGATGTGAGATAAAAATCTTACCTTTACACAAGATCAATGAAGAAGAAGCTTGAAAGCAAGGAGGAATCAATGGCTTCTCTTTGAATTTGGAGTTAGATGTTGGATTTGCAAATGAACTTGAGCTTGGAGTTTTAATTTCCCATTCCTTTCTCCATTTTTGATGAAGCTTGAGTGTTAGGAAATGAAAGTGAAGTTATGAAGGGAAGGGGGTTGAGTTAGAATTAATAATTTAGGCTAATGTGCTAAACCAAACCCAAAGTCCAAAGTGAAAAAGTGGCAAAATTCTACTAACTCCAAACACATCAAAGTTTATACTCAAAAAGATCGCAAACGATGTTTTGGACCCAATGGAAGTGGTTTCGAGTCCTAATTCGACCGTATGCAAAAAGTAACTTTTCGGACTAAAATCCGACTAACGATAGAATATTTAAATATTCAAATCGTAAAATATGCGGGTCGTTACAGACTCCCCTCCTTAAAGAAATTGCGTCCTCGCAATATTTAAGAAGAAAATACGAGGTAACAACCATGAAATCATATCAACACAAAAGGAATTTGAAATAAGAAATTCACCTCAAAGAGCATGGGAAAGTAAGTCTGGATGTGTTCGCTCGATGAACTCTCTAGATTCCCAAGAGCAATCCTTAGGATTTGAGGACCATTGGACTTTAACAAGCGGAACATCTTTATTTCGAAGGCGTTTGACCTCCGAAGCAATAATACGGATAGGATGTTGCTCATAAGTTAGATTTGGCGAAACTTCAATTTCTTCCACAACACTGGGCTCAAGAATAGAATCGGGGTCTCGAAGGCATTTCCGTAATTGAGAAACGTGAAACACGTCATGAATAGCAGAAAACTGAGCCGGTAATAAAAGGCGATAAGCCACGGAACTAATACGTTCGGTGATAGGAAATTGCCCAATATATCGAGGCGCTAATTTTCCTGATCGACTGAAACGTACAACACCCTTCATAGGTGAAATACGAATAAACACAAGATCTCCCACAGAAAATTCTAATTTCCTTCTCCGGTTATTAGCATAGGATTTTTGTCTACTCTGGGCTTCTTTCATCCTATGACGAATAAGGTCAATCTTCTCTGTGGAATCACGAATAAAATCTGGACCTAAAACCAGCTTTTCACCGGCCTCAAGCCAACAAGAAGGAGATCGGCATGGCCTTGCATAGAGTGCCTCGAAAGGTGCCATACCAATACTAGATTGGAAGCTATTATTATAGGAAAATTCAACAAGAGGAATATGATCTTCCCAACTTCCACCAAAATCAAGAACACATGCATGAAAAAGATCTTCAAGAGTTTGATTCACACGCTCGGTTTGTCCATCAGACTGGGGATGATAAGCAGTGCTAAAATTAAGCTTCATTCCCAAAGCCGTTTGAAGACTCTTCCAAAATCCACTAGTAAATAACTGATCACGATCACTAACAATAGAAGTAGGAACTCCATGCAATTTTACAATCTCTTTAATAAAGAGTTTGGCCAAGAGAGGAACAGTTCGATTGGGCTGAACAGGAATAAAATGGGAGGATTTAGTAAGTCTATCAACTATCACCCATAAGCTATCATGACCCGAACGAGAACGGGGAAGGCCGTCTATAAAATCCATAGAAATTTGATCCCACTTCCAAATTGGAATTTCTAAAGGTTGCAATAACCCACCGGGCCTTTGGTGTTCGGCCTTGACAAGTTGGCAAGTCATGCAACACTTAACAAAGTTAGCAATAGCAGATTTCATTCCCTCCCAATAATAAAGCCGCTTCATATCCGCGTATATTTTACTACTACCGGGATGAATGGTAAATTTAGAACGATGAGAATCTTCTAAAATATCTTTACGAAGATCACTAATATTTGGCACGATTAGTCTACCAAATTTTCGAATACTGCCATGAGAATCAATACCAAAGTCTTTCAAACCTTCAATATCAATTTTATCCCTAAAATTTTGGCGAAGAAGAGCCAATTCGGGATCTAGCTTTTGAACTTCAAGAATGTAGTCTATAAGATAAGGATGAGCCTCAAGGCTACATAATACAAGAGATGAACATAAATCAGAAACACGATCTCGAATCTCACAAGTGGATAAAATCTCGAGATCATTCCATTTAGATATCATCATGGAAACAACCGCTTGTTGCTTCTGTAACACGATTTCCCTTTCCGAGAGTATAAAGAATATCAAGATCATAAGGTGCAAGGAACTCGAGCCAACGTTGTTGACGCAAATTAAGTTCCTTCTGAGAAAATAGATATTTCAAAGATTTATGATCGGTGTAGAGAACAAATTTCTGTCCCAGAAGATAATGACGCCAAATACGAAGGGCGAAAACAATAGCCACAAGTTCTAAATCATGAGTGGCATATCAGTCTCGGTTGGCTTCAATTGCCTAGAAGCATAAGCAATAACGCGTTCTCTTTGCGTAAGAACGGCACCCAAACCAACGCGACTAGCATCGGTATAAACAACAAAATCTTGATTCCCCTGGGGAATAACAAGAATAGAAGCATCAGAAAGGAGTTCTTTTAATTTCTGAAAAGAAGCTTCATATTTGTCCGACCAAAAGTATTTAACACCTTTCTTTGTCAAACTAGTAAGAGGCATGGAAATTTTGGAAAGTCCTTTATGAACCGGCGGTAATAACCTGCCAATCCAAGAAAACTACGGATCTCCGTCACACTCTCTGGTCTCTTCCAATTTTGAATCGCTTCAATCTTTGAAGGATCCATGGAAATTCCGGATTCGGAAATAATATGACCAAGAAACTTCACACGAGATTTCCAAAAGTGGCATTTAGAAAATTTTGCTTTCAATTGATTGCTCCTAAGAGTTTCCAACACAATCTGGAGATGTTTTAATGTTCCTCCTCGGTTTTTGAATACACAAGAATATCATCAATGAAGATGAGAACAAACCGATCGAGAAAGTCTTTGAAAACTCGATTCATAAGTTTAACGAAATAAGCCGGAGCATTCGTTAAACCAAATGGCATAACAAGCCATTCATAAGATCCATAACGAGTACGGAATGATGTCAAAGGAATGCTATCCTCTGCAATACGAAGCTGATGAAAACCGGTAGCTAAGTCTAATTGTGAAAAGAATCTAGCACCACTAAGTTGATTGAATAGATCATCAATCCGAGGTAAAGGATATTTGTTCTTGATAGTAAGATCATTAAGCTTGCGGTAGTCAACGCAAAGCCTAGGTTTACCATCAGATTTCTTTACAAAAATAGCCGAACCTCCCCAAGGCGAGGAACTAGGGGGAATAAATTACTTCGTCTCCAATCGGATAATTGCTTGCGCATCTCCTCATTTTCTTTATTGGGCATACGATAAGGAGGATGAGTGATAGGTTGAGCTCCAAGGATGAGATTAATTCTGAACTCAATTGCTCGCTTAGGTGGTAATCCTAAAACGGGCTCAAATATGTCAGAAAATTCATGAACAACGTGAATAAGAGAAATAATATCTTCCTCATCATCATTATCGTCATCATGAGGATTTAAAGAATAAAAAGATGCGACCAAGCTAGAATCCGGATCTTTAAGATCAACAGAAATCTGCTTAACAGATTGAGGACGTCGAAGATGAATAGTCCGCTCAGGACATAGGATTTGGGCTTCGTAGCGGTTAAGCCAATCCATTCTCAAAATCATTACAAATCCTAAGTAGCGCATAACATGCAAATCGGCTCGGAAAGGAAAATCACACAAAATAATCTCGACATCTTTACACAATAAACTGATCGTTGCGGATCCACCAACCGGATTCGCAATTCTCAAAGAAGTCATTAAAACAAAACATCCAAAGAAAAAGTATCAACAAATTCTTTTGATATAAAAGAATGGGACACACCCTTATCAAAAAGAACTCGAATAGGATGATCACGAAATAAAATAATGCCATCAAGGATAGAATGAGAAATACCTTTACCACGAGATGTTTTGCCAGGGGATTGAGCAACATTAAGCTTTCCCTCCTTCCTTCCTTGAAGTTTGGGACAAGAAGATAAATAATGATCCAGGCTTTTGCAATAGCGACAAGCACGGGGATTTGAACACTTGTTCGCGTAATGGCCCTTAGAACCACAATTGTAGCATTGCCCACTACTAGAAGTAGAAGTCTTAGCTGCCGGAGAGGCTTGCTTCCCTTTCTTATTGTTGGGATAAGGACCCTTGAACTTATTAGGCCTTTTCTTGTTGTTGAAGTTGGGTTTAGCACTCACAACTCCAACATCACTCTCTCTATCAGTCTCTTCAAGTCGAAGAGCGATATCAATGAGTTGATCAAAAGAAACTTCTAATTTTAGAAGTAATGGCTTCTTGAGATTTTTATTCAAGCCATAGACAAATCTCTGGTTCTTCTTCAACGGGGTGTTTATGTATTCAACCCCGTATTTAGAAAGTGACTCGAGTGATGCGACATAGTCTGCCACAGAAGATTCACCTTGAACAAGGTCTATAAAACGGCGAGCCAAAGTCACCTTTTCAGCTTCTGGCACAAATTTTAACTCGAAACGTTCCTCGAATTTCTCCCAGGTAAGATCCGCTTCAATTATTTCAGAAATCAGAAGCTCATACCAATCTAATGCTCTCTCTTGGAGTATACTAGAGGCCACCTGAACACGGTGAAGATCAACAAGATTCATGCGAGAAAAGATTCGATCGCACGTTCTCAGCCAAGCCTGAACTTCAATAATAGTTTTAGAACCTTTGAATGGATTTCCACCCAAATAGGTAAAATCGTTGCACAAACGTGCAAATCCAGACTTAGGGTGAGTAGATTCCGGATTTGAACCGGTTGCCTGAGCATTCCTTACGAGATCAAGAAGCTGCTGGGCAGTCATAAATACTCCATCTTGGGGAGTAGCACGAGACTGACCGACGCTGGGACGGCCAGGTCTAACCATTTCTCTTTCTTTTGAAGAAAGAAAGAAGAAGGATAAGGTTATTCACCAAATGAATATCAAGCATTCTTGATAGATAAACAAGGAATCATAAAGAAAATAGGATGAATCGGTACGAAGACTCGAATTAAATCCTAAAGCACGATTCCTTAGATGGACTTAGGACGATGATCCTTGCTAGATTATTCTACATTGTTCCGAAGATTGGCTCTGATACCAAGCTATGACGCCCCACCTCTATACCCACACTAGCCAAGGACACTATGGTGTAATACCGTCAACTAGCACGGAGAATAAGGCTGTTGAGGAGCGACCATCCGTGTAATTGCTTTGTGCGAGCACTGATATGTCAGATAGTACAACATGCATTTGGTTTTAGGAAATCCGACACATCGGTACAAACTCAAAGCTACTACACAATGGCTATATATATTCTTTGGAAACAAACATAGAAATAAACATAACACAAATCAGTCACAGATATCCATATCACAAAGGCGGAAAAAGATATGAATATAACACATGAAAGTGTACATCAGAGTTGTGGTCAAATAAGATCCACAATATCGCAAAAGAATAGCTACAAGTGCTAGACAAAAGAATATGAATACATCAATGGGTCTATATCTCAAATGTATACAACAAAAACTACTAATCTAAGTAGTTAGACAAAAGTCAGGATGATAATCTCAGATGTGAAGTCAAGCAGAAGCACCTGTAACATCTCGGTCTGACCCGAGTATTATTTAATAAGAAAATAATAAACAGATCAGTCTAGCTATAAATATCAGATAAAATGATATAGAATAAGAGATATGACATAAACATATGATAACCATAAATCCATACTGTGAAAAGTATGCAATTGAAAATCAACTAGGGATTAATCAATATCATAAGAATCTTCTCAAAGATCAAAAAGTAATGTCATACTCTATATTTTCATTCACCAAAACCACGAATATTGACAATAATATCAATGCCAATCACAAAAGTTAATGACACACAAATTCACCAATGCACAACTATTGATAACACATATCAATGTAAATCACGAAAATCGGTGAAGCACAAATTCTAGAAATCATCAATGAAAATCCAGAAATCACAAAAGGGGAAGGCCTATCACAAAACGGGAGCATGAAAACTCACCAACACGTGTATCACAAAATGGAACGCTATTCCATGGTTGCTAACCAATAATTTTGAGCCGACGCTCCACAAAACGGCCCGAAGACCATGGGTCGCTACCCCACCAAATTGAGCCGAAGCTCCACAGAAACGGGGTTTAGTCTCCCTTGTAGACAAAGAGATATCACACATTTACTAGTCTAAATCACAAAAATGATCATCAACGATCATCAAGAAGTGTCAATTACAGTAAGCTAGTAAATATAAAAGCTTAGCTTCGTGTCCCATAACCACTAGCTTAACTTAAATATTTACAAACAAATTGTAGATTTCCACTAGAAAATTATCACGAGAGATTCAATCGAACAAGTCCAAGATTTACCCAACGAAGTAAACGGAAGCGTTTCATACCATTTGTTTTACTACGCCGTTTAATTAGATTTCTCGTACGAGTGAGGTAAATGTTTGTATATTTTTAAAATGACAAATCACAAAAATGATCGTAGAAACGATCAATCGTAAAAATTCACATACGAAGACGTGAATGAAATCCAAAGAATTCGATTCCAAATTCATCAAAGTGGAAATACCCTTGCTACACGACACGGTGCGACCTAGCAGATGAGCAACCTAAGGAATGGTGTGACTCAACAGTGCAAACGACCTAAGTGGTAGCGGCATAAGTGCAGGGCGACTTAAAAGGTGGCGCGACCTAACTGCATGCGACCTAAGGAATGGCGTGGCCTAAGGAATGGTGCGACCTAATGGTGCAAACAGGCCGAGCGACCTAAGGATGGTCAACGACCTAAGGGATAAGGAGGCCGAGCGACTTAGTGGGCGAGCGACCTAAGGATGGTGCGGTTTCACATATAGCCGAGCGGCCTAGGGACGAAACGACCTAAGTGGGAAGGCCGAGCGACCTAATGACTCAAGCAAGGCCGAGCGACCTAACGACTTAAGGGGTAAACAAGGCCGAGCAACGACCTATGGTGCAAGCGACCTATGGGGGAGGAGCGACCTAAATGCAGGCCGACCTAAATGAGATAAAGCCGAGAAACGACCTAGCATGTCGCAACCTAACCAATGCCGAGCGGCTTAAGGAAGTGAAGAAGGCCGAGCGACCTAGCGACCTATGGTTACGACCTAAGGCCGTAAAGAAGGCCAAGCGTCCTAGCGACTTTGGAGGAAAGAGGGCCGAGCGACCTACTGTCCGAGCAACCTAACGACCTAATAGGAGACGACCTAACTTGCCGCGACCGATGGAGTGTGCGAGCTAGCTGCAGGCCGAGGGGCTTATACGGTGCAGGTCGAGCGATCTAAGGGTTTTGAAGCTCAAAACTCACACAATTTGCAACCGATCGAGCATGAACGCTAGGGGATTACGCCTAATGGCTACCCGGTCCTATTGGCTCCTCGATTCATCACCAAAAACGTGTTCAAACATCAAAGATTGGATTTTTAAAGATTTGAACACAAAACACTAAAAATTGAGATTTTCACCAATTCAATCCAAACCACAAGCAAATGCACATGAATAAGTGTTAGGAATTCATACCTAACAATCAAAGATAGTTATAAACAAAGACGTGAGATAAAAATCTCACCTTTACACAAGATCAATGAAGAAGAAGCTTGAAAGAAAGGAGGAATCAATGGCTTCTCTTTGAATTTGGAGTTAGATGTTGGATTTGCAAATGAACTTGAGCTTGGAGTTTTAATTTTCCATTCCTTCCTCCATTTGATGAAGCTTGAGTGTTAGGAAATGAAAGTGAAGTTATGAAGGAAAGGGGGTTGAGTTAGAATTAATAGTTTAGGCTACTGGGCTAAACCAAACCCAAAGTCCAAAGTGAAAAAGTGGCAAAATTCCACTAACTCCAAACACATCAAAGTTTATACTCAAAAAGATCACAAACGGCGTTTTGGACCCAATGGAAGTGGTTCCGAGTCCTAATTCGACCATATGCAAAAAGTAACTTTTCGGATTAAAATCCGACTAACGATTGAATATTTAAATAAAATATTTAAATATTCAAATCGTAAAATATGCGGGTTGTTACAGACTCCCCTCCTTAAAGAAATTGCGTCCTCGCAATATTTAAGAAGAAAATACGAGGTAACAACAATGAAAGCATACCAACACAAAAGGAATTTGAAATAAGAAATTCACCTCAAAGAGCACGGGAAAGTAAGTCTGGATGTGTTCGCTCGATGAACTCTCTAGATTCCCAAGAGCAATCCTAAGGATTTGAGGACCATTGGACTTTAACAAGCGGAACATCTTTATTTCGAAGGCGTTTGACCTCCGAAGCAATAATACAGATAGGATGTTGCTCATAAGTTAGATTTGGAGAAACTTCAATTACTTCCACAACATCGGGCTCAAGAATAGAATCGGGGTCTCGAAGGCATTTTCGTAATTGAGAAACGTGAAACACGTCATGAATAGCAGAAAACTGAGCCGGTAATAAAAGGCGATAAGCCACGGAACTAATACGTTCGGGGATAGGAAATGGCCTAATATATCGAGGCGCTAATTTTACTGATCGACTGAAACGTACAACACCCTTCATAGGTGAAATACGAATAAACACAAGATCTCTCACAGAAAATTCTAATTTCCTTCTCCGGTTATTGGCATAGGATTTTTGTCTACTCTGGGCTTCTTTCATCCTATGACGAATAAGGTCAATCTTCTCTGTGGAATCACGAATAAAATCTGGACCTAAAACCAGCTTCTCACCGGCCTCAATCCAACAAGAAGGAGTTCGGCATGGCCTTGCATAGAGTGCCTCGAAAGGTGCCATACCAATACTAGATTGGAATCTATTATTATAGGAAAATTCAACAAGAGGAATATGATCTTCCCAACTTCCACCAAAATCAAGAACACATGCACGAAGAAGATCTTCAAGAGTTTGATTCACACGCTCGGTTTGTCCATAAGACTGGGGATGATAAGCGGTGCTAAAATTAAGCTTCGTTCCCAAAGCCTTTTGAAGACTCTTCCAAAATCCACTAGTAAACAATGGATCACGATCACTAACAATAGAAGTAGGAACTCCATGCAATTTTACAATCTCTTTAATAAAGAGTTTGGCCAAGAGAGGAACAGTTCGATTGGGCCGAACAGGAATAAAATGGGCGGATTTAGTAAGTCTATCAACTATCACCCATAAGCTATCATGACCCGAACGAGAACGGGGAAGGCCGTCTATAAAATCCATGGAAATTTGATCCCACTTCCAAATTGGAATTTCTAAAGGTTGCAATAACCCACCGGGCCTTTGGTGTTCGGCCTTGACAAGTTGGCAAGTCATGCAACACTTAACAAAGTTAGCAATAGCGGATTTCATTCCCTCCCAATAATAAAGTCGCTTCATATCCGTGTACATTTTACTACTACCGGGATGAATGGTAAATTTAGAACGATGAGAATCTTCTAAAATATCTTTACGAAGATCACTAATATTTGGCACGATAAGTCTACCAAATTTTCGAATACTGCCATGAGAATCAATACCAAAGTCTTTCAAACCTTCAATATCAATTTTATCCCTAAAATTTTGGCCAAGAAGAGCCAATTCGGGATCTAGCTTTTGAACTTCAAGAATGTAGTCTATAAGAGAAGGATGAGCCTCAAGGCTACATAAAACAAGAGATGAACATAAATCGGAAACACGATCTCGAATCTCACAAGTGGATAAAATCTCGTGATCATTCCATTCAGATATCATCATGGAAACAACCGCTTGTTGCTTCTGTAACACGATTTCCCTTTCCGAGAGTATAAAGAATATCAAGATCATAAGGTGCAAAGAACTCGAGCCAACGTTGTTGACGCAAATTAAGTTCCTTTTGAGAAAATAGATATTTCAAAGATTTATGATCGGTGTAGAGAACAAATTTCTCTCCCAGAAGATAATGACGCCAAATACGAAGGGCGAAAACAATAGCCGCAAGTTCAAAATCATGAGTGACATATCTAGTCTCGGCTGGCTTCAATTGCCTAGAAGCATAAGCAATAACGCGTTCTCTTTGCATAAGAACGGCACCCAAACCAACGCGACTAGCATCGGTATAAACAACAAAATCTTGATTCCCCTGAGGAATAACAAGAATAGAAGCATCAGAAAGGAGTTCTTTTAATTTCTAAAAAGAAGCTTCACATTTGTCCGACCAAAAGTATTTAACACGTTTCTTTGTCAAACTAGTAAGAGGCATGGAAATTTTGGAAAAGTCCTTTATGAACCGGCGGTAATAACCTGCCAATCCAAGAAAACTACGGATCTCCGTCACACTCTCTGGTCTCTTCCAATTTTGAATCGCTTCAATCTTTGAAGGATCCATGAAAATTCCGGATTCGGAAATAATATGACCAAGAAACTTCACACGAGATTTCCAAAAGTGGCATTTAGAAAATTTTGCTTTCAATTGATTGCTCCTAAGAGTTTCCAACACAATCTGGAGATGTTTTAATGTTCCTCCTCGATTTTTGAATACACAAGAATATCATCAATGAAGATGAGAACAAACCGATCGAGGAAGTCTTTGAAAACTCGATTCATAAGGTTAACGAAATAAGCTGGAGCATTCGTTAAACCAAATGGCATAAAAAGCCATTCATAAGATCCATAACGAGTACGGAATGATATCAAAGGAATGCTATCCTCTGCAATACAAAGCTGATGAAAATCGGTAGCTAAGTCTAATTGTGAAAAGACTCTAGCACCACTAAGTTGATCGAATAGATCATCAATCCGAGGTAAAGGATATCTGTTCTTGATAGTAAGATCATTAAGCTTGCGGTAGTCAACGGAAAGCCTAAGTGTACCATCAGATTTCTTTACAAAAATAGCCGAACCTCCCCAAGGCGAGGAACTAGAGCGAATAAATTGCTTCATCTCCAATCGGATAATTGCTTGCGCATCTTCTCATTTTCTTTATTGGACATACGATAAGGAGGACTAGTGATAGGTTGAGCTCTTAGGATGAGATTAATTCTGAACTCAATTGCTCCCTTAGGTGGTAATCCTAAAACGGGCTCAAATATATCGGAAAATTCATGAACAACGTGAATAAGAGAAATAATATCTTCCTCATCATCATCATCGTCATCATGAGGATTTAAAGAATATAAAGATGCGACCAAGCTGGAATCCGAATCTTTAAGATCAACAGAAATCTGCTTAACAGGTTGAGGATGTCGAAGATGAATAGTCTGCTCAGGACATATGATTTGGGCTTCGTAGCGGTTAAGCCAATCCATTCCCAAAATATTACAAAGCCTAAGTAGCGCATAACATGCAAATCGGATCGGAAAGAAAAATCACACAAAACAATCTCGACATCTTTACACAATAAACTGATCGTTGCGGATCCACCAACCGGATTCGCAATTCTCAAAGAAGTCATTAAACACAAAACATCCAAAGAAAAAGTATCAACAAATTCTTTTGATATAAAAGAATGGGACGCACCCGTATCAAAAAGAACTCGAATAGGATGATCACGAAATAAAATAATGCCATCAAAGATAGAATGAGAAATACCTTTACCACGAGATGTGTCGCCAGGGGCTTGAGCAACATTAAGCTTTCCCTCCTTCCTGCCTTGAAGTTTGGGACAAGAAGATAAATAATGATCCAGGCTTTTGCAATAGAGACAAGCATGGGGCTTTGAACACTTGTTCGCATAATGGCCCTTAGAACCACAATTGTAGCATTGCCCACTACTAGAAGTAGAAGTCTTAGCTGCCGGAGAGGCTTTCTTCCCTTTCTTATTGTTGGGATAAGGACCCTTGAACTTATTAGGCCTTTTCTTATTGTTGAAGTTTGGTTTAGCACTCACAACTTCAACATCACTTTCTCTATCATCCTCTTTAAGTCGAAGAGCGATGTCAATGAGTTGATCAAAAATAACTTCTAATTTTAGAAGTAATGGCTTCTTGAGATTTTTATTCATGCCATAGACAAATCTCTGGTTCTTCTTCAACGGGGTGTTTATGTATTCGACCCCGTATTTAGAAAGTGACTCGAGCGACATAGTCTGCCACATAAGATTCACCTTGAACAAGGTCTATAAAACGGCGAGCCAAAGTCACCTTCTCAGCTTCCGACACAAATTTTAACTCAAAGCGTTCCCCGAATTTCTCCCAGGTAAGATCCGCTTCAATTATTTCAGAAATCAGAAGCTCATACCAATCTAATGCTCTCTCTTGGAGCATACTAGAGGCCACCTGAACACGGTGAAGATCAACAAGATTCATGCGAGAAAAGATTCGATCGCACATTCTCAGCCAAGCCTGGACTTCAATAATAGTTTCAGAACCTTTGAATGGCTTTCCACCCAAATTGGTAAAATCGTTGCACAAACGTGCAGATCCAGACTTAGGGTGAGTATATTCTGGATTTGAACCGGCTGCCTGAGCATTCCTTACGAGATCAAGAAGCTGCTGGGCAGACTTAAATACTCCATCTTGGGGAGTAGCACGAGACTGACCGACGCTGGAACGGCCAGGTCTAACCATTTCTCTTCCTTTTGAAGAAAGAAAGACGAAGGATAAGGTTATTCACCAAATGAATATCAAGCATTCTTGATAGATAAACAAGGAATCATAAAGAAAATAGGATGAATCGGTACGAAGACTCGAATTAAATCCTAAAGCACGATTCCTTAGATGGACTTAGGACGATGATCCTTGCTAGATTATTCTACATTGTTCCGAAGATTAGCTCTGATACCAAGCTGTGACGCCCCACCTCTATACCCACACTAGCCAAGGACACTATGGTGTAATACCGTCAACTACCACGGAGAATAAGGCTGTTGAGGAGCGACCATCCGTGTAATTGCTTTGTGCGAGCACCGATATGTCAGATAGTACAACATGCATTTGGTTTTAGGAAATCCGACACATCGGTACAAACTCAAAGCTACTACACAATGGCTCTATATATTCTTTGGAAACAAACATAGAAACAAACATAACACAAATCAGTCACAGATATCCATATCACAAAGGCGGAAAAAGATATGAATATAACACATGAAAGTATACATCAGAGTTGTGGTCAAATAAGATCCACAATATCGCAAAAGAATAGCTACAAGTGCTAGACAAAAGAATATGGATACATCAATGGGTCTATATCTCAAATGTATACAACAAAAACTACTAATCTAAGTAGTTAGACAAAAGTCAGGATGATAATCTCAGATGTGAAGTCAAGCAGAAGCACCTGTAACATCTCGGTCTGACCCGAGTATTATTTAATAAGAAAATAATAAACAGATCAGTCTAGCTATAAATATCAGATAAAATGATATAGAATAAGAGATATGACATAAACATATGATAACCATAAATCCATACTGTGATAAGTATGCACTTGAAAATCAAGTAGGGATTAATCAATATCACAAGAATCTTCTCTAAGATCAAAAAGGAATGTCATACTCTATATTTTCATTCACCAAAACCATGAATATTGACAATAATATCAATGCCAATCACAAAAGTTAATGACACACAAATTCACCAATGCACAAATATTGATAACACATATCAATGTAAATCATGAAAATCGGTGAAGCACAAATTCTAGAAATCATCAATGAAAATCCAGAAATCACAAAAGGGGGAGGCCTATCACAAAACGGGAGCATGAAAACTCACCAACACGTGTATCACAAAATGGAACGCTAGTCCATGGTTGCTAACCATTAATTTTGAGCCAACGCTCCACAAAACGGCCCGAAGACCATGGGTCGCTACCCCACCAAATTGAGCCGAAGCTCCACAGAAACGGGGTCTAGTATCCCTCGTAGACAAAGAGATATCACACATTTGCTAGTCTAAATCACAAAAATGATCATCAACGATCATCAAGAAGTGTCAATTACAGTAAGCTAGTAAATATAAAAGCTTAGCTTCGTGTCCCATAACCACTAGCTTAACTTAAATATTTACGAACAAATTGTAGATTTCCACTAGAAAATTATCACAGGAGATTCAATCGAACAAATCCAAGAATTAACCGACGAAGTAAACGCAAGCGTTTCATACCATTTGTTTTACTACGCCTTTTAATTAGATTTCTCGTACGAGTGAGGTAAAGGGTTGTATATTTTTAAAATGACAAATCACAAAAATGATCGTAGAAACGATCAATCGCAAAATTCACATACGAAGACGTGAATGAAATCCAAAGAATTCGATTCCAAATTCATCAAAGTGGAAATACCCTTGCTACACGACACGGTGCGACCTAGCAGATGAGCGACCTAAGGAATGGTGCGACTCAACAGTGCAAACGACCTAAGTGGTAGCGGCATAAGTGCAAGGCGACTTAAAAGGTGGCGCGACCTAACTGCATGCGACCTAAGGAATGGCACGGCCAAAGGAATGGTGCGACCTAATGGTGCAAACAGGCCGAGTGACCTAAGGATGGTCAACGACCTAAGAGATAAGGAGGCTGAGCGATTTAGTGGGCGAGTGACCTAAGGATGGTGCGGTTTCACATATGGCCGAGCGGCCTAGGGACGAAACGACCTAAGCGGGAAGGCCGAGCGACCTAACGACTTAAGCAAGGCCGAGCGACCAAACGACTTAAGGGGTAAACAAGGCCGAGCAACGACCTATGGTGCAAGCGACCTATGGGGGAGGAGCGACCTAAATGGAGGCCGACCTAAAGGAGATAAAGCCGAGCAACGACCTAGCACGTCGCAACCTAACCAATGCCGAGCGGCTTAAGGAAGTGAAGAAGGCCGAGCGACCTAGCGACCTATGGTTACGACCTAAGGCCGTAAAGAAGGCCGAGCGACCTAGCGACTTAGGAGGAAAGAGGGCGGAGCGACCTACTGTCCGAGCAACCTAACGACCTAATAGGAGACGACCTAACTTACCGCGACCTATGGAGTGTGCGAGCTAGCTGCAGGCCGATGGGCTTATATGGTGCAGGCCGAGCGACCTAAGGGTTTTGAAGCTCAAAACTCACTCAATTTGCAACCGATCGAGCACGAACACTAGGGGATTACGCCTATCGGCTACCCGGTCCTATTGGCTCCTCGATTCATCCCCAAAAATGTGTTCAAACATCAAAGATTGGATTTTTAAAGATTTGAACACAAAACACTAAAAATTGGGATTTTCACCAATTCAATCCAAACCACAATCAAATGCACATGAATAAGTGTTAGGAATTCATACCTAACAATCAAAGATAGTTATAAACAAAGACGTGAGATAAAAATCTCACCTTTACACAAGATCAATGAAGAAGAAGCTTGAAAGCAAGGAGGAATCAATGGCTTCTCTTTGAATTTGGAGTTAGATGTTGGATTTGCAAATGAACTTGAGCTTGGAGTTTTAATTTCCCATTCCTTCCTCCATTTTTAATGAAGCTTGAGTGTTAGGAAATGAAAGTGAAGTTATGAAGGGAAGGGGTTGAGTTAGAATTAATAGTTTAGGCTAATGGGCTAAACCAAACCCAAAGTCCAAAGTGAAAAAGTGGCAAAATTCCACTAACTCCAAACACATCAAAGTTTATACTCAAAAAGATCGCAAACGGCGTTTTGGACCCAATGGAAGTGGTTCCGAGTCCTAATTCGACCGTATGCAAAAAGTAACTTTTCGGACTAAAATCCGACTAACGATAGAATATTTAAATATTCAAATCGTAAAATATGCGGGTTGTTACAATTCACCTTGGCATACAGATTGAAGTCCATTATAACAACCCTGGTTTTGGAGATTACCTGTAAATATTAAATTATAATAGTAGTTATGATTTACTATTGTGATTTAAAATAAAATTGAAAATTTTTAAATGTTTATTTGGAATAAATAATGAATATCTTGAGAATTCCTTGATGAGCTCTATTTGTATTCCTTGATTTTGAGAATACGTAATAATTTGTGTTTTCAAATTTTCAATAATTGAAGATATGTTTCTAAGAGAAATTGGATTTTGCTTATGGGAAAAACAAATAATATTTTGAGTATTATAAATGAGGTAATTCTTTTTAAAGAAAATGAATTTTTGTGTTTGGTTGTCTGTCTAGTGCTTTAAGAATTCTAGTCGTCGATAGGAATTTCCTAAATGCTGTGATGAGACAGTCAGACATGGTAATTTGAGTTCTAATAAGTATAGTTTGAAAATAATTAATATAGTGGATATTAATTTTTATTTTAAATGTTTAATGAAACATTGAACCATAGTGAATGTGGGATGAGTGGCGAGGCAGTTTTGATCATTTGATCAACTCTACAGCCAATCGATAGGGTCATTCACTATAAATTAATGGCGAGGCAATACCCTTATATTATTTAAAATTTGAGAATTGAATATGGTAATTTGGGTAAGTAAAAGTGAATAATTCTAACTAAGGGGATATCTTAATTAAAATAAAATATCATTTGATGGTTTGATTAATAAAATGATGTATTTAAGGTAAAAGAATACTTTGGTTTGAAAAATTAAAATATCAATTGAATAGTTTAGTATAAGTTATTAATGACTGTAAAATTTTGTTTTCACACTTAGTTATTTGAGTAATAGTAGAGGATAGATATAAAACTCTATCTTAAGAGAAAATAAAGAAGTGTTAGTTTAGAATATTTAGTGCAAATTTGTGAGCTTGTTTTTATTTTAAACTTAAATGGTATTAAAACTTGTGGGTTTGAAATTGCAATTTTTTTTGAAAACAAGTCTGAATTAATTATCAACTTTAATTAGTTTTATGTTGATAATTAGATGAAAATTTAATTTTTGTGATAAGTGAAAATGTGAATTTGGATTGTTTTGATAAATAAATAATTTTTATAATATAATCATTTTAAATTGTGAGAATAATCTTAATATATATATATATATCTCAAAAATTTATTGGGTGGATAATCAATAATCATCTCGTGATAATGAAGAGATTAGTTATCTCTTCCAAAATGAGTTTTAATAGTTAATTGTTTTAAGCTAGATTTTGGAAAGTAATTAAAATATTTCCACTTAAGGAACTATTTTTACGATGATTACATAAAGTTGATCATAATTTTGTATAACTTAGTTTTTTGAGGAAAAAGAAGATTATTTAATAAATTATATAGTAAAAAGCTTGTTTAAAAATATATTTGAGATTAAAATGGTTTGGGAAAATTTCCAATTTTAAATTGATTAAAAACTGAAATTTTGTTTGGAAAAGTGCTGTACTAAAATAGCGATAATTTAAGATATATAACTCCTAATGAGTTCAATTATTTTGTAAATGAAAGAGCATTCAGTAAGCTATAAAGTTTCTTTTTACCACTTTAAAAGGTTTTTCTTTTTACTGAGTCTAAAACGAGTTTGAAAGTGGATAGATATTTCCGTCATCTTAAGAAATTTCTAAGATTAAGCTGAAAATAAATCTTGCATAACTTTCAAATTGTAAATCTGATTTTAATGATCTTTATATTGTCAGAAAGCTTAGAATTAGTAGAACAACTTTTATTTTATAAATATTTCATATTTTTGAGCTTTTCCTAGGTCAAAATTTAAGATCTTTATAGCAGGTTTTTATTTGAAATAATTTGTTTTCTAATTAGTTAAGTGCATTCTACCTATTTTGTGAATATAATTTGGTTGATGTTTTGGACGAAAGTATATATTTCAAACTGAAATATATTGTGGTAGAACCTATGAGTAAAACATTTTATTCACTTTAAATAAAGAGTTTAGAGAATAAATTGACTTTTTGTAAGAAATCTGAAAATTTTCAGAACATTGAAGTTTGAGAATTTGATTATAAAAAAATTAGCTTTTTAATACATTAAAAATGTTTTTTTGTAAAATAAGAGTACAGAAATCCATTCCCCGAGTTTGTTTTGTCATTGAGCCATTATCTAACATCATGCATTATGCGGTCATTTGAGCCTGATGGCCTTTGAAGAAACCACCTCTCATAGAATTCTCTTACTTCTCTTGTTGTCAAACTTATGTTGGTATGGTTCTTTCTGTAGTGACACACGAAAAGTCATGTCAATAATCATCTTAATGATTGGATTACGGGATAAAAGTTGTGCTAAATCCCGACTCTATTAAAGAAATTTCCAAGAAATCAATCTCACTTGATTGATGTTTTGGATAGCATTCTGTTGTTTTCATGTTTCGAAGGTGAGAAGCCTTTGAAATCATGAGGTATTGCTCATACAAATTCTATAGTCTGCTAATCTTGACGAATATATTCAGGAAATTATAGAATTTATCGAGCAATTTTATCTTGGCCTTTTATCATTTTGAGTTGAGAGGAAATCTTTTTAAACTCAAGCCTGTCTGTCATTCTTTTGATTGATGAAATAAATGAGTTGAATATAAACTCTTCTCTAGAAATTGCGAGGACGCAATTTTGTTAAGAGGAGAGTCTGTAGCAACCCTAGTTTTATAGATTACCTAGAAATATTAAATTATAACAGTAGTTATGATTTAATATTGTGAATTAAAATAAAATTGAATTTTTTTAAATTGTTTGGAATAAACAATGAATTTTGAAAATAAAATGAGAAAATAATGTTTAAAAGCTTTATTTTATTTGTTTGGGTTAATAATAAATGGAAAATAGTTTTTATTAGAGAAAATGTGATAATTTTATTAATTATTGCCAATTACTTCTTTTAATAAGTTTTAAAAGAAGTATGTGATTTTTATAGGTGTTCAATCAAATAAAATGATGAAAATTGGTTTAAAAATATGTTTTAATTATAATTTTGAGTTTAAAATGGTTCATTATATTTTTCTAAGTAAGAGAATAATTTTTGTTGAATTTTAGAATTAAAAACATGTTTTATTCATTTAATTGTGAAGTCGTGTATTATTGTAAAATAAAGGATTTTAGTAAAAAAAAATTTAAAAACAAAAATTAATCTTTTTGTATGGTGGAAAATGTTTCGGTTTATAAGTATGTGAATTTACATACTTTGTTGTGTAAAAATTTGAAAGAAATGACTTTTGTTCATTTACATAGTGTAAATGTGAATATATTTGGCTTGGTGTTAATTAAATTAGCCTAACACAATTTATTTTCTTTTAATTGATGGGTCCAAGATCCACTTACTAGACTTAACCAGATAACCGAGAAAGAGGAAAACAAAGTGCAATACGTTCATTTTTTTTACATTTGCTCTTCTTCTTCCTCTTTATTGTGAAAGAAAACCCATCCCACCAAATTTCAAAATCCAAGCTTTTTCTCCAAATTAATTCAACAAATTGAAATCTTTTCCAATCTAGTATGCTATCTAAAGGTAATCAAACTCCAAACCCTTTGTTTCATCAAAATCATAATTTCAGTAGTTGGGTTTTAATTTACGGTTTATTCTTCTTGCGTGCACCGTAATCTTCCTTCTGTAGGTTCTACAAGCTAGAATTCAAACAAAAAGCTTCCAACTTGCAAACTAAATCTAGGTATTTGCCTCTATACAGCAAGATGAGTTGTAATACTCACAAATCCTAGCGGAGAAAAGCTCAAAATTGCAAGAAACTGTAAAAATTTAGCTATATTCGTACATTTTTGTTGTTTTTCTCTGTCCAAAATTAGCTTCATATTGCTACATTGGAAGCCTGTAACTTTTGATTCCCGCAAAGAAATACTGCCGGATTTCTTTCATTTGGTAGCTTGCAAGTTGATCTTGGTCTCTGCAAATTTTGGTTGAAAATATTGTCATTTGGAAGTTCAAAACAGTGGTAGAAAATCAATACAAACCTAGAATTTTGCCTATACATTTTGTTTTTGAGTTGCTACAGACATGGCCTGAGTCTATTTTTGAGACAGCATAACTTTTTCACTTCTTATTGGAGTTCGTCGATTATTTTTTTGTTTGAAAGATAAAGTTTTTTACTATATGCATACAATTTTTAGCTCAACCCGAGGTCGATGGTCCTCTATTTCATGCCTGAAAGTTGAAGCCGAGATGGTTTTCAGGCCTATACATTTCTATTTTTTTGAACTGTTGCAAACATGGCCCGAGTCATGTTTTAGACAGTGTAAATTTCTCATTTCTAGTTGGAGTTCATTGATTCTTTTTTGTTTCAAAAGATGAAGTTTTCTAGTATGTGCACACCAATTTTCAGCTCAACATAAGGCCGTTGGGTATTTCAGGCCTGTAATTTGAACCCAAGATGGTTTTCAGGCCTGGGCACATTTTTGTTTTTGAACTGTTGCAAACATGGCATGAGTCCATGTTTGAGACAGCATAACCTTTTCATTTCTAATCGGAATTCATTGATTCTTTTTTATTTGAAAGCCGAATTTTCTACTATGTGCACATCAATGTATAGTTCAATCAGAGATCATTTGGCCACCTGTTTTATGTCCGAAAATTGAAGCTACAGCAGATTTTAGACTTGGGTATTATTTTGCCTACGCATTTTTAAGTTCTTTTCTATCCAATTTTTGACTTTTGCTTCATGTTTTTGTGATATTTCTGAAATGTTTTAAGGGCTATGATGCCTATCAATAGGCTAGCCAAGTTTTGATGAATTTGAAATACAAATTTGAATTGAATTTGAATGGTGATTTTGAGCGATTTCATTGATTTCGAGCACAGATTCTTCCAAACAATTTTGAAATAATTTTTAAAATTTATGGGTATTTCAAATAATTGTTATATAATATTGTGACGACTTGTGATTTGGGACATTTGAAATTGGAATATTTAATTGATTTTAATTATTTAAAAGTTAATTTTTAACTTGAATTTCAAATGCAACCAATTATTAGGTAATTAAATTATTAGGTTTAATAATTGAAATTGGGTAAAATGTTGAATCTTAAGTTTTAAGCTTGTTAAAAATATTTTAAAGGTCTATAAAATTTATATTGATTATACTGAAGATAATAGAAATGTTAAAAGTAAATTTAGAAGTGGTTTGTTCAGTTTTAAAAATATATCGTTTAAATTGACATTTAAAAATAGCCTTCCGAGGCACGATCTCGAATTTCGACGAAACCTGATCCATTAGATTCGTAATAATGATTTATTATTAGATTTCAATTTTCGTAGCATTTGGAGTTATCGTGTGACCATACGATATATAAACGCGTTGAAATTTATATCGAAGTTTAATATAATAACTAGATCCATAAGCTATCTTCTCCATAAGATCGAATTAGGACTCAATACCTTTTCCTTTACGTTCCGAATAGGGGTATAACATTATAAACGCCTGGAGGCACGCCTCGTTAGGCGTTCGTAATTTTAAGCTATGTAAATCGAGACGATTTAAATTTAAATTTAATTTGAAAATATAAGTATATCCTGGTCACCTTCAGTTGAAATTATTTCACTTCATAGCTTTTTCCTATCATTTCAAAACCACTGTAGCCATCAGCCCTGATGCCAATGTCGTTTCTTATCTTCCTTTTTCTTTTTGAAGTCACCCATCTTCATCTGTTCAACCATTTGAAATCGAACAGAAGAAAACAAAAAAAGAAGAAAAGAAAACCCAAATCGATAGTATAATAAACAATGGTCATGTTCTTAATTTCAAATTGCGTTCCTTTTTTCCTTTCCTCTTCTATTGACTCGCGTTATCAGCCATCTTCAGATAAATTTAGTAGAGGAGGAGAGCTATTTCTCGAAATCAAAATCGAGCATGAAGAATTTGAATGGATCACGAGTTGGTCGAACTTCGCGAGTTGGAGTGGAGGGCCGACATCTTCGGCTGTAGGGGAGATAGGAGCTCACGCGCACGTGGGAAGCACGACGGTGGGGTCGAGATCGACGTCGATTGAGAGAGGCTCAACGAATTGGCCAGAGGAGGGAGGCGTGAGGCATTCTTGGATTAGGCGACGCTCGATTCTGCTCGAGCATGAAGGTTGAAGGCTGCAGTTATGGCTGGAGAGGTGTGAACATATGGTGGTCCAAGCATGGTAGAGGAGAAGGTGTTGTCGAGATTGAAGGTTCGTGGCTTCATGGTGGCGAACGGTGGTGGAGCCTGGAAGGCGTGGTTCGACGATTTGGGTTTTGGAATCTCGCGTTCGGTAGTTCGTAGGCAGTGTGGTAATCGCTCAATTTATTTTCGTTCAATTTAAATTTAATAATACTAGATGTATATATTCAAAGAAAGTAAAAAATGAATTTTCGAAACCAGATTTCTGTTATACAAGATGTATATGTATATATAAAAAAAGTTTTATACAGTAAGGAAAATTACTGTATTGTGATTTACAGTAAAGAAAACTTTTAAAGGAATGAAAAAAATAAAATAAAATACAAATATAGCTTGGAAAAATATATATACATGTTTAATATATATAGGGAAAACAAAAATTATTTTAGATAAAATTTTGGAAAATATAGGAATTTATACAAAGGTTAGAATTTTAAAATCTATATGGATTATTTCTATAAATATATATAAGTAGTTTCAAAATAAGAAATAAAATGTATATATATCTATATCCATTCTAAACTTACTAGTTTAATTTTAAAATAATGTATAGTGGAGATTAATTTGTTTAATAAACTTATTTAATTATTTTAGCCACTAAAGGATTATATAGGAAAACTAGTTTGAATTAAAATTATTAATTAATAAAATTTATCAAAAGGATAATTGACTTTCCATTATTTAAAATGTTAACAAATCGTTTAATGTTTATTCAAGATCTGAAATCGTGAAGAAATCAAGCTGGTTTGTGTCAGATTGCAAATTAAAGGGCAAAGGTGAGTAAATTTCACTCAAACTGGGTTTTTGATTTATTTAGTTAGTTAAGTTAAATTATTGGTTGATTGCTTGAATTGATAATTTATCATCAATCTAGATGTGATATTATACATACATACATACATACATACATACATACATACATACATACATACACATATACATATACATATACATATACATATTGGAGAGATTGATATTCCCGCATTTTATAGCGGATGAGACCCTATGCGTCCCGCATAATAGCGGATGATCCTTTATACCGCGATATCCCACCTCGAAGTGGGATTGGTATTTTTATATTGTGCTAACATCTATGAATGCAGGGAAACGGGTCGAGGAATCCAACTGAATTCCTCGATATATTGAAATTATTTTCATGGTGTGTGATTGTGATTCATTTGATAATCCATGATAGATTATACTGAAAATGGAAGCTATCGAATGCTATTGAATGACTGAATATATTTTAGATGTTTTGAGATATCAAAATAAAATTATCGGTTTTTTGGAAAGAAGAAAATAGAAGGGAAAAAAAGGAAAATGGTTTTAAAAGTAATTAGTTTATTGTTATAAATTATGTCATTTTAACCTTCAGTTAATTTAACCTTAAAATTTGTAATGACTGAGATAAATGAATAATTTATATTAAAAATTAATTAAGTTAAGGTAATTATATATATGTTTATTATTAATTATAGAGGTTTATTAAAGAAATAGTTGTAATTAGTTAATAGTTAATGATAAAATAAAACGATCTAAAACTTTAATTTGTTAAAGGTCTTAAGTTAATTATATATGTCAATTATTAGTTAGTTCCAAACTTTTAAGTAGAATAAAATAAAATGTTTTGTAATTAGTTTAATAATAATTAAACATGATTTGAAAATTTTAATTCTGTTTTAAGTAAATTAATGATTTGGGTGACTATTTAATCTAGTCTATGAATGGTTTAATTTGGAATAACCGGGAATGAACAATTAAATATAAAACATGAGACATTTTTATTTGAATAGATTTTGTGATGAGATTTTTATATGAAGGTTGACATCCTGAAATTGAATTGTTTTGTTTAAAAACAACTTGGCTTAAAGGATGGCGAAGAGACCGGGACTGGGTATCCGAAATATCCGGAACCACGTTGATGTAATAACTACTTCAATCCTTACGGGTTTGATTTGTAGAACTAAATAGGCTGGAATTAAAAATTAATTAAATCCAAATATATTTGAGTAAGTAACTGCACTTAGGTATTATTTTAAATAATGGATTTGGCAATAATATGTTGGTTATAACAAGATAAGACCTCGTAGTGTTGGACGAGTTACCTTGATTTTCAAAGACATTTTTACAACTTTAGTATTTCAATTAAAGAGGTTTACTCATGCTGGTTTCCAGCCTGACTCGGGTGTTATGTTATTGTAATTCTCGGGTTAGATCGAGTATTACAGATTTTCAGGTCAGGACGTTCTGGAGCTCAGGAGACGAGCTGGATGGCAGAGGCGTATTGATTATTTTTCCGTTGTGTATTAGAGACTGTAGAGATAGTATCCAAGGACAAGTTGTGGCAGCCATCTAGATTCTTTGTACTCTTATATATTTATGTACATTGACAGTTACAGATTTTCATTGTATAAAATGCTATTATTTGTATATTATATTTGTTCTGCTATGATTGTGAGATTCTATGTTGTCTTCTATTTCTTCTTCTACCTCTTTCTTCTTTTTCCCTTACGATCTGGTATTTTCGGCATTCGATTGTTCATCATGTAATATAATGAACGTATTGATATCAACTTTTAGAGGTCGAAAAAACCTGGTTGTGACAAATATTTTAAAGTAGTTTCAAGTGTAAAACCTATTTATTCTCTGTAATAAGGGAAATTTTCAAATAAAGTTTTCAAATTGATTTCGAGAATTGGTTTACAAAGCATGTTTTCCAAAGTAAATTATTTTATATATAAATTACACATTTCTGCACATTTCGAGTGAATGAGAAGGACTTAAACGGTTTGGTAAAACACGTGGTATGAGACACGTGCGTTTATCTTATCGGTTAATTCCCGACATGTCTGTTTGATCGTTTTGATCTTCGAGTCGTGTTTGTTAATGAGATGAGGTAAACTTTTTACTATTTTAAGTATGAAATTTACTAGCGGTTAGTAAACCTTTTTGTGCAAACGTGTGGTATGAGACACACGTTAACGCTGTTCGGGTTCCTATTCGAGAGTTTGTGACATATTTGCCATTGCGGCATATTGCCAGTACTGGACCTTCGAGTCATTGCCATTGCGGCATATTTGTCCTCGAGACGTTTGCCACTACGGCATTTGTCATTGCAGCGTATTTGCCACTACGGCATATTTTTCATTGTGACGTATTTGCCTTTGGGCGTGGTACCATATTTGAGATCAGTACTTGGCAGGCTTCGGCCAAAAGCACGTTCAAATTTTGAGATATTTTCATTGATTTCCCGAGTGTATCGCCTTTTTCATGGTTAGAGATTCAAGCCATTAGGATTATATTCTCTTATGTTGGAGAGTTATATTTGATTGCCTTGTGGCGTATTTTTGAGATGGTGATTTCTTTGAGATATCTTCGAGTTTACCAATATGGCGGGTTTTGGGATTTCTCCTTTTTAAAAGATATATTTTCCTTAAATCACTGTTGATGATTTGTGATATGCCGATGATAGGAGGCTTGCTATATTTAGCATTTTATGGATTGTTTTATTTCTTTCGTGATTATATGTTTGTGTAAGTGATACCATCTCATCACTTAAAGTAACCATAGTATACTTATACTCATGCTTATACTCAATATTGTTCCTTCTTGTTTAAGAAAACATTACCCTTATTTTAATTCATTTATTACTGCTTATCCACTTGATCCAATATGTTTGGCTAGACTGGCCCGTGTATTTTATTTTCGGGTCAGACCGAGGTGTTTCAAGTTAGGTACCTTTGGACTTAGCATATTCAGCTTCCGCATGGACTCTTTTCTGCTATCGCCTTTTTGATATAGTTTTTGAGTAGTCCTTTTATAGCTACTCAGATATGTATATTCTTTTGACTCGTGTTTGTATTGTGTTCGTCATACCACATATGTGATAGATCATTTTGTATACTCTGTGATGTATCTGTATATGTGTATATATGTGGTTATCTGCTGTTCTGTGATGTGTTTTACATTCTAGTTGTTTTATTTTGTTCTGATAGATCCTATAGGCACCTATGGATTTGTATTAAGTATTTATTGGATATGTCAATCCACTTGAGATGAAAAAATAATATAGAGCATTTATCGACATATTGAATAGTTATTTAAGAAAAGGGTATACATGGTCAGTCCTAACCAGCCCTATTCTCCGCATTAGCAGAAAGTATTACCCAATAATACTCTTTGTTAATGTGGGTCTCAGGGTGGAGCATCACAGCTTGGTATCAGAGCTGAGTTCAAAACAAAATATGATAAACACATAACAGAAGCACATATTACGATACATACAAGTATAGTACAAGTATATGAATCCCTTAATCACCGTGTCCTTTATGTTATAGTGTCCTTTGAGATTAAAGTTTGGAATACGTATAGGAATATTTTTATTCTGTAGTATTCCTAAAATAGAATTGATGACATCTTATCTTAAGAGTAATCCTAATCGTGACTGTTTTATTCGAGTCCACTTCGATACGGGTGCTTGGCACTCATCCATGTCGGAGGAATTTGTTGATGCTTTTTGATGTTCCTATCTTGTGATTTCTTTGAGGATTACACATCATATTGAGGGAATCCGCAATATTTGGTATGATGTTTGAGGATTTTGGTTCCTTGTAACTTATCTTTTTGTGCGAATTAGCACACTATTTCTATCTAGAGTTTGGAATCATTTGAGATGGAGTGGCTTGCATATTATCAAGCCACATTCTGTGATTCGAAGGATCCTATATTTAAGTATCCTAATTTTGGCAGATTTGTTGTTTCTTATTCTTTGGAATGTTAATGATGATTCTGAAGTATCTGTATTCACTCTTGAGTTTCGAGATGTTGATGATATATCTCAAATTCCAATCATTGCGACTCTATTTATTTTTGTGATTCTGTTTCGGTGACACCCAATTAGACAATTGAATATTATATCGACTTCGTTCCCGGTTCTTAGCCTTTTGGCTATCCTCCCACAATAATGTCCACTAGGGAAATGATGTGATTTATTAAATTTATTTGATATTATATTTCTTGCCTCATTTTGAGATTTCCTCTTTGGATACCCAATTGTTAATATACTTTATAAAATTACTTCACTCGAAGTAATGATATGTTGTTAGTGTTCATATTCTCATTTGAGAAGATATCTTAACCTTACTCTTATATCTCATTTCTCTCTTTTTAATCTATTGTGTGGTGCTAGGTTCATTCCTCAGCTTGACCTTAGACCAATTTTTCTTTAGATACAAGTCACGGAGGTAGCATCACTCTTACCGCATTCCGCACTCGTTATGAGTCTTGTGAGTGGTTCGTATACCATTCGAAATAATGAACACTCCAGTCTATTCCATCAATCTTGAATATCGAGTATTTTAAGAATATCTCAATGAGCACTATTTGTGTTCCTTAATTTTGAGAATAAATAATAATTTGTGTTTTCAAATTTTTCAAAAATTGAAGATATGTTTCTAAGAGAAATTGGATTTTGTTTGTGGAAAAAACAAAGAATATTTTGAGTATTATATATGAGGTATTTCTTTTTATAGAAAATGAATTTTTATGTTGGATTGTCCGTCTAATGCTTTAAGAATTCTGGTCGATGCGTTTGGCCAACGTTATCGATAGAAATTTCCTAAACTCTATGATGAGACAGTCAGACACGGTAAATTGAGTTTTAGTAAGTAAAGTTTGAAAATAATTAATATGGTGGATATTAATTTTTGTTATAAATGTTTAGTGAAACTATTGAACCAAAGTGAGTGTAGGATGAGTGGCGAGCTAGTTTTGATAATTTGATCAACTCTGCAGCCAATCGATGGAATCATTCAATGGCGAGGCAATACCCTTACATTATTTAAAATTTGGGAAATTGAATATGGTAATTTGAGTAATTAAAAATAATAATTCTAACTAAGGGGATATCTTAATTTGAAGAAAATATCATTTGATGCTTTGATTAATAAAATGATGTATTTAAGGTAAAGGAATACTTTGGTTTGAAAAATTAAAATATCAATCAAATAATTTAGTACAAGTTATTAATGATGACTACAAAAATTTGTTTTGTCACTTAGTTATTTGAGTCATAGTAGAGGATAGATGTAGAACTATATCTTAAGAGAAAATAAAAGAAGTGTTAGTTTAGAATATTTAGTATAAATTTATGAGCTTGTTTTTATTTTAAACTTAAATGGTATTAAAACTTGTGGGTTTGAAATTACAAAATTCTTTTGAAAACAAATCTGAATTAATTATTAACTTTAATTAGTTTTATGTTGATAATTAGATGGTAATTTAATTTTGTAACAAGTGAAAATGTGAATTTGGATTGTTTTGATAAATAAACAATTTTTATAATATGATTATTTTAAATTGTGAGAATAATTTTAATATATATATATATATATATAATTTATTCCAAAAATTTATTTGGTGGATAATCAATAATCATCTCTTGATAAGAAGAGATTAGTTATCTCTTCAAAAATGAGTTTTCATTGTTAATTGTTTTAAAGCTAGATTTTGGAAAGTAATGTAAATATTTCCACTTAATGAATTGTTTTTATGACGATTACATAAAGTAGACCATAATTTTGTATGTCTTAGATTTTCGGGGAAAAAAAAATCATTTAATAAATGATATAGTAAAAAGATTGTTTGAAAATGTAGTTTGAGATTAAAAATGGTTTGGGAAAATTACAAATTTTAAATTGATTTAAAAACTGAAATTTTGTTTGGAAAAGCGCTGTACTAAAATAGCGATAACTTGAGATATATAACTCCAAATGAGTTCAATCGTTTTGTAAATGGAAGAACATTCAGTAAGCTATAAAATTTCTTTTTACCATTTTAAAAGATTTTGCATTTTACTGAGTCTAAAACGAGTTTGAAAGTGGATAGACATTTCTGCCCTCTTAAGAAATTTCTAAGATTAAGCTAAAAATAAATCTAGCATAACTTTCAAATTGTAAATCCGATTTTAATGATCTTTATATTGTTGGAAAGTGTATAATTAGTAGAACAACTTTTATTTTATAAGTATTTCGTATTTTGAGTTTTTCTGGGTAAAAGTTAAGATCTTTACAGTGGGTTTTTATTTGAAACAATTTGTTTTCTAATTAGTTAAGTGCATTCTAGCTATTATGTGAATATCATTTGGTTGATGTTTTGGATGAAAGTATATATTTCAAACTGAAATATATTGTGTTAGAATCTATGAGTAAAAAAACTTTATTCACTTTAAATAAAGAGTTTAGAGAATAATTTGGATTTTTGTAAGAAATCTTGAAAATTTTCACAACATTGAAGTTTGAGAATTTGATTATAAAGAAATTAGTTTTTTAAACCTTAAAAATGTTTTTTTTGGTGAAATAAGAGTATAGAAATCCATTCCTCGATTCTACTTTATCTTTGAGCCATTATCTAACATCATGCATTATGCGGTCATTTGAGCCTGTTGGCCTTTGAAGAAACCACCTCTCATAGAATTCTCTTACCTCTCTTGTTGTCAAACTTATGTTAGTGTAGTTCTTTCCGTAATGACACACGGAAAGTCATGTCGATAATCATCTTATTGATTGGAGTATGAGATAAAAGTTGAGCTAAATCCCAACTCTATTCGAGAAATTTCCAAGAAATCAATCTCACTTGATTGATGTTTTGGATAACATTCTGTTGTGTTCATGTTTTGAAGGTGAGAAGCCTTTGAAATCATGAGGTATTGCTCATACAAATTCTATAGTCCGCTAATCTTGACGAATATATTTGGGAAATTATAGAATATATCGAGCAATTTTATCTTGGCCTTTTATCATTTTGAATTGAGAGGAATTTTTTTTAACTCAAGCTTGTCTATCATTCTTTTGATTGATGAAATAAATGAGTTGAATATAAACTCTTCTCTAGAAATTGCGAGGACGCAATTTTTTTAAGGGGGAGTCTGTAACAACCCTATTTTTGTATATTACTTGTAAATATTAAATTATAATCGTAATTATGATTTAATATTGTGAATTAAAATAAAAATGAATTTTTTTAAATTGTTTGTTTGGAATAAACAATGAATTTTGGAAATAAAATGAGAAAATAAAGTTTAAAAGCTTTATTTTATTTTTTTGGGTTAATAATAAATAGAAAATAGTTTTTATTAGAGAAAATGCAATAATTTTATTAGTTATTGCCAATTACTTCTTTTAATAATTTTTGAAAGAGGATGTGATTTTTATAGGTTTTTAATCAAATAAAAGATGAAAATTGGTTTAAAAACGTGTTTTAATTTTAAATTTGAGTTTAAAATGGTTCATTATATTTTTCTAAGTAAGGGAATAATTTTTGATGAATTTTGGAAGTTAAAAAAAAGGTTTTATTCATTTAATTGTGAAAATTGTGTATTATTGTAAAATAAAGGATTTTAATAAAAAATATTTTAAAAATACAAATTAATCTTTTGTATGGTGGAAAATGTTTTAATTTATAAATATATGAATTTACATATTGTTGTGTGAAAATTTGAAAGAAAATGACTTTGTTATTTACATAGTGTAAATATGAATATATTTGGCTTGGTGTTAATTAAATTTGCCTAGCATAATTTATTTTCTTTTAATTGATGGGTCCAAGGCCCACTTAGTAGACTTAATTAAATAATTGAGAAAGTGGAAAGCAAAGTACAGTACGTTCATATTTTTACATTTGCTCTTCTTCTTCCTCTTTACTGTAAAAGAAAACCCATCCCTCCAAATTTCAAAATCCAAACTTTTTCTCCAAATTAATTCAACAAATTGAAATCTTTTCCAATGTAGTATGTTATTCTAAAGGTAATCAAACTCCAAAACCTTTAGTTTCATCAAAATCATAATTTCAGTAGTTGGGTTTTCAATTTACTATTTATTCTTCTTGCATGCACCGTAATCTTCCTTCTGTAGGTTCTACAATCCAAAATTCAAGCAAAAAGCTTCCAACTTGCAACCTAAATCAAGGTATTTGCCTCTTTACAGCAAAATGAGTTGTAATACTCATAAATTCTAGCTGAGCCAAGCTCAAAATTACATGAAACTGTAAAAATTTAGCTCCATTCGTACATTTTTGTTGTTTTTCTCTGTTCAAAATCAGCTTCATATTGCTACATTGGAAGCTTTTAACTTTTGATTCTGGCAACGAAATGCTGCCGGATTTCTTTCATTTGGTAGTTTGCAAGTTGATCTTGGTCTCTGTAAATTTTGGTTGAAAAATATTGTCATTTGGATGTTCAAAATAGTGATAGAAAATCAATACAAACCTAGATTTTTGCCTGTACATTTTGTTTTTGAGTTGCTACAAACATGGCCTGAGCCTATGTTTGAGATAGCATAACTCTTTCTCTTCTTATTGGAGTTCATCGATTATTTTTTGTTTGAAAGATAAAGTTTTGTACTATATGCATATCAATTTTTAGCTCAATCCAAGATCGGTTGGTCCTCTGCTTCATGCCTGAAAGTTGAACTCGAGATGTTTTTTAGGCCTGTACATTTCTGTTTTTTTTTGAACTGTTGCAAACATGGCTCGAGTCCTTGTTTAAGACAATGTAAAATTTTCATTTCTAGTTGGAAGTCATTGATTCTTTTTTCGTTTCAAAAGATGAAGTTTTCTAGTATGTTCATACCATTTTTCTGCTCAACATGAGGTCGTCGGGTCCTCTATTTGAGGCCTGTAATTGAACCCAAGATGGTTTTCAGGCCTGGGCACATTTGTTTTTGAACTGTTGCAAAATGGCCCGAGTCCATGTTTGAGACAGCATAACTTTTTCATTTCTAGTCGGAATTCATCGATTCTTTTTTGTTTGAAAGCCGAAGTTTTATACTATGTGCATACCAATTTATAGTTCAATCATATGTCGTTTGGCCACTTATTTTATGTCCAAAAATTGAAACTACACGAGATTTCAGACTTGGGTATTATTTTTCCTATGCATTTTTATGTTCTTTTTCCGTCCAATTTTTGACTTCTGCTTCATATTTTTGTGATATTTCTGAAATGTTTTGAGGGCTATGATGCCTATCAATAGGCTAGCCAAGTTTTGATGAATTTGAAAATTTGAATGACGATTTTGAGTGATTTCTTTGATTTTGAGCATGGATTCTTCCAAAAAAATTTGAAATAATTTTTAAAATTTATGGGTATTTGAAATGATTATTATATAATATTTTAAAGTAGTTTCGAGTGTAAAATCTATTTATTCTCAATAAGGGAAATTTTCAAACAGGGTTTCCAAATTGATTTCGAGAATTGGTTTACAAAGCTTGTTTTCCAAAGTAAATTATTTTATATATAAATTACACATTTCCACACATTTTGAGTGAATGATAAGGAATTAAACGGTTTGGTAAAACACATGGTATGGGACACATGCGTTTATCTTATTGGCTAATTTCCAACATTTCTGTTTGATCGTTTTGACCTTCGAGTCGAGTTTACCGATGAGATGAAGTAAACTTTTTTACTGTTTTGAGTGTAAAATTAACTAGTGGTTAGTAAACCGTTTAGTGCGAACGTGTGGTATGGGACACACGTTAACACTGTTCTGGTTCCTATCCGAGAGTTTGTGACATATTTGCCATTGCGGCGTATTGCTGGTACTGGACCTTCAGATCATTGCCATTGTGGCGTATTTGTCCTCGAGACATTTGCTACTGCGGCATTTTTCATTGCAGTGTATTTTCCATTGCGGCATATTTGTCATTGTGATGTATTTGCCTTCGGGCGTGGTACCATATTTGAGATCAGTACTTGGCAGGCTTCGGCCAAAAGCACATGCAAATTTTGAAACATTTTCATTGATTTCCCGAGTGTATCGCCTTTTTCGTGGTTGGCCATTCGATCCATTATGTGTGTGTGTGTGTGTGTGTCTATGGCTATTACCTTATGGGAATTTGAGTTGCCTACACTGGCGTTATTTGAAATTTTCCTTTTTGGCGTTATTATTGAGATTTTCCTGTTGGGATTATATTCTCCTATATTGCAGAGTTATATTTGATTGCCTTGTGGCGTATTTTTAAGATAGTGATTTCTTTGAGATTTCTTTGAGTTTACAGATATGGCGGGTTTTGGGATTTCTCCTTTTTAGGAGTTACACTATTGATGATTTGTGGTATGCCGATGATAGGAGGCTTGCTATATTTAGCATTTTATGGATTGTTTTATCTCTTTTGAGATTATATATTTGTGTAAGTGATATCATATCATCACTTAAAGTAACCATAGCATACTTATACTCATGCCTATACTCAGTATTGTTCCTTCTTGTTTAAGAAGAACATTAACCTTAATCTAATGCATTTATTACTTCTTATCCTCTTAAACTGATATATTTGGCTAGACTGACCGGTGTATTTTATATTCGGGTCAGACCCAGGTGTTTTAGGTTAGTTACCTTTAGACTTAGCTTATTCTGCTTCCGCATGTACTCTTTTCTGCTATCACCTTTTTGATATTGTTTTTGAGTAGTCCATTTATAGTTGCTCTGATATGTATATTCTTTTGACTCATGTTTGCATTATGGTCATCATACCACATATGTGATGTATCATTTTGTATGCTCTGTGATGTATCTGCATATGTGTGTATATGTGATTATCTGCTGTTCTGTGATGTGTTTTACATTCGAGTTGTTGTATATTGTTTTGATGGATTTTATAGTCACCTATGGCTTTGTATTAAGTATTTATTGGATATGCCAACCCACTTGAGATAAGAAAAAATATAGAGCATTTTTTGACGTACATAATAGGTATTTAATATAAGGCTATAGATGGTCGCTTCTAACTAGCCCTATTCTCCGCATTAGCAGACGGTATTACCCAGTATACTCTTTGTTAATGTGGGATTCGGGGTTGGGCGTCACAACTATGATCCCGATCGAACTAAGAAGTACCTTCTCATCGGGTCGCCCACTACAACCCATGGACGAACGAGCAACTCCTTCCGGTGTATCTTAATATGATCAATGAGAAGCAGACCGAAGCTGAGCTGAGAGCAGCTGCGCACAGACACCATATCCCATGATATTACGAACTAAAGTTAGGAGTCGAACCTTTGAAAAGGGCATTTGGTCTTCAAACGAATATTCCCTTGCCCTAAGAACTTGGGCCCGATTTGGGAAACTCCGTAAGTAGTAGAGGAAAAGCTTAGAGATGGCATTTTCTAGCTGGAAAATGTGGACGGGATTTCGCACCCAAGGGAGTGGAATAGCGAGCATCTACAATGCTATTTCACTTAGAGAATAAATTTGTAAATAACTAGCTAGAGCCATGTAATAAGATAGAATTTTGTCACTTTTTGTCTTTAATCAAATAAAATGCCCTTTTAAGCCTGGAATTATGTCTCTTCCTTTCTTAAGAGTTATGACTTGATCAACTCAAATGAATCTGCGTATGATTAATGCAAGTGCATAGGTACCCAAAGATAAGTACCAGTCAAACTTATGGCTCGTGATTAGGCCCGTAAAGTACCTTTTTGATGTCCAGAGATTGATATTAGCCAACTCTAGCCTTCATACTAGGGAAAGGAGCATAAACATAAGCCGAACACGATATAACCATCCATATCCCAACTCTTGCTCCCGGAGTAAGAGCTGGAGTATAAATATAAGTCAAATATGATATGACTATCATCATCCCAACTCTTGCCTTTAGATTGAGAGCAGGAGTATAAACGCAAACCGAATATGATACGAGCCTCCGTACCCTAACTCTCGTTCCCAGAGTAGGAGCCGGAGCATTAAGCTGGATGAAACATGTTCATCTATAAACTGGCTCTAGCCTTCAGATTGGGGACAAGAGCACAAACTTAGAAATGGATATGACACAACCATCTATGTGCTAACTCTTACCCTCAGATGGAGTGTAGGAGTATAAATCAAAAGGAGGGTGATACAACCGATCACGCACTCAACTCTCATCCCCGGGCTGGGTGTAGAAATATAAATGGAAACATGCATGACAAGTCTATCTGATCCTTAACATCTTGCCTAGAGTAGGTAGAACGCAGGGTCCACTCTCAGAGTAATGCGGGATCCAATTTGTGAGCCTTCGGTCAATTCCCAGAGTTAGGCATGATCGAATGCTAACATCCTCGATGAGGATGTGCAGACTATGATTTTGAGTAGTTAACTCCAACCCGTGCCCGGAGTTTGGTGTGGTTGGGACTTATTATCCTAGAAAAGGATATTTAAGCCACTTTTTTAAGTGAATTACCCTAAGGATTACTTTACATTTTCTAGAACGACTCGAGTCAGTAAATTACAAAATGAATTAAGGACCTGATCTGAAAATGATCACTAAAAGAGATAAACCGCAAGTACATTGAATGGAAAGAGTATTTCTTAAGTACTTAGACAAATTTGATCAAAGGTTTTTACAAAACAAAAAGTCTTTGTTATTGACATCAAACCAGGAAAGCTAAGTACAATTGGTTCACATCAAAAGCCATAATGTAGTAACGAAGGCTAAACCAGTACAAGGCTGGCCAATAAACAAACTAGTAACTATATCATTTTGGACTTCTTCCTCTTCATAGAAATATGGGAGACTTCACTCAAGCTTTCTCCTTGCCTCTTTCCACCTTTTCCTCTACCGCCTTGGCCTTTAGAGGGAGTTCTTTTCAAAGAACCAACACGCGCACTCTGACCGCTTCCGGGTGGAGAAATGGATGCCATAATGCTTTGTGAAAATATTGTCGACGTACTTCGAACACCCTTGGGTGGAGGAATGTAAACTCGAGTGAAAATGGTTTTCCCTGGCAATGCAATCGATAATAGAGGAGGGAAAACTTCTATTTGCTCCTGCTTGGTTTGACTGGCAAGGAGGATATCCACCCTAAGTTTTTGCTTAAGCTCATGCATGGAGGGACCCGATAGGGACTGGGAGACCCTAGTAATAATAACATCCTCATCAACTTGGGTCCCATAATTCTCATCATTTCCTTCTTCCAACAAAGCGTCTATCATGTGCTCATCAAGGCTCGGGATCTCCTCTACCGCGATGTTAGGAATTGTTGTCGAAATCGTGACAGTTACAGACTCCGTCGCTGACATTTGTGGGACCGTTTGAGAATCCTTGAAGCAAGTGGAACAATTGCAGGCTATCCTATAGCTACAGAAATACAAAGAGGGAAGTTAGTGATGTTGACCGACGACACGTCAACTTTGTGGAAAACGGAAGAAGTCAACAAGATACCTTTTTTAGTTTGGACTTACGCAGAGTTGGTGTGTTGTTGGAGTTCCCTCGAGAATAGGAGAGATAATTGTGGATTTCTGGAGCTTTGGCTTCTCTGGGTCATAACCAGCATCGATATAGGAATCAATGATGGAAATAGAATCAGTTGAGCCTGGGAGTTTGACTAGCTATTGCATCATGATGCATAGAGCCGGAAACTTTGCCCAACTCTTTTGAGCAGTTGCGTCAAGTTGCGGATGAATAAGATGCTGGTCATAGAGGATTTTGAGTTCATCTCCCTTTAAAATCTCTTTTTCCAAATGCTCCATATCAATATTATCACTATTAAGAAATTCTTTCTCTTCCTCGACAACCCATTCCTAGGCGTGGGCAAGAATTAAAGGGTTCTTCCTTAAACCACTCTAGATTTTGAAATTTGAGCACATTGACATTGTACTGAGTGATCAGCGGCTTAAACTTCTTCATCATCTATTCTTCTACCCACTCTTCAGCCTATTTAACTGCAACTTCAACTTCTCTCTTGAAGAAAGCATCAATATCCCTAACATTTCAAGTGCATTGTCCTTCTCTATCCTAATGGTGACTAGCTCGTCGCATGCATCCTAGGCAATTTAGCGCTTTATCTTTTTCCATGGTGTCATGCTCGAGCTTGGATTTCAATTCAGCTGCATTCCTCTTGGCAGCATCCCTTTCCATTACAAGCTCATGTTCCGATGATGCATTTGCTTGATTTCATCCAAATGCTTAGATTTCTCTGCTTCGAGTGCTTTAATGGCCTCCTCGGCCTTCTTCTCCACTTTGGCTTGAGATTTTCTTAAATTATCGAATTCAATGTCAACAGTGGCTATGATTCTATCATTTTCTGCCTCAATGTGTTTTTGGTTCTCTATCTCTTGCAGCTTATCTCTTGGGACTTTTGAAATCTTTTTAGCCAGCTTTGCTCGTTCTTTGTATTGATTATGGACATCGGTCGTGCAGTCGATGGTCCTCTGTTGGACCATAACACTTACTTTTCTTAGCATCTAATGGAAAGTATCGGATCCACTCTTAAGATGTTTGGGCTTAGAAGACCGACTGGAGTGAGATAATGCTGCAGAGTGTAATGGTATAGAGGCAGGTGGTAGAGATCGGGAAGAGTTAATCGGTGGAATATCATCGCGGAAGTTAGGCTGCCTATCCAGGCCTCTAGAAGGAGGCGATCAAGACTATGCTTAGAAGCGGAGTCATGGTAGAATGGTCCCTATCGTAATTACTCATGTCCAGATCGTCTCTGTCGCGGTTGGAACGGTCGCTTGAATCATAGTCTCGACCACTCCCTTGATGGTGTGAGCTTGACCGAGGGCATTGAACATGATACGCTTTCTCTTCCAGGGATCAGAATGATTGCTTTCTCTTATCCATCGGATCTTTAAAGAAAACAGGGATGAGTTAGATCGAATGACTAAGGACACAGACCAAGTGTGTGTGTCGAATAGTGTATGTGCCTGTGTGTATCCTAGTGTCCCATCTTTAGGCCATGTACTAGAGCTTTACTTATGGGCTTAAACTTCCCCACACTGATTGGAATGATTTTCTTATCAAAGCGGATCAAAGAACCGATATCACTGATGCTGATGTCACCTATGTCAAAAGAGTCAAACTCCATAGGGTTAGGCCGTAGACCGATAAACGTGTCTGCTTGAGGAATAGATGGAGTCTTCTCTACACTTATGACTAGTGGAGACTGAGTGGAAGTCTGCATCTTTGAAATCCTCACAATCAATTTCTTTTTAGGAGCAGGCGGTGGGTCGTCTCTGGGTCGTTCGGTATTGGATCCGTAGCCCACTTTAATGTTACTTCGGCCGGCCTCACTACCTTCCCCGATGATTTCGCCTTCTCGGTGCTTCTGTAGTCCCATGTTTCCTACCGCTCCAGCATAAGGACTTAAGGCTTGGGCCAACTCAGGATCGACTTTGCCTCCTACAGGCGGATTGTTATCATCAACATCCTTAATGTCAACAACCAAAACTATGCCGATACTGCGGCCTTCCTCTAATAATCCACGAGTGAGAAGATTCGCATTCATCAATAGAGTTCTTATATACCAATCCTTGGCTGGGACTGCCATGAGAGTATTAACGATATCCGAGAGTGATCCACCGTCGAGTGTTGTCGAAATATCTATACAACAGTGAAGGATAAATTAAGCATGCAGACTATAAGGCAAATACACGGTTGGAATTTGAAAAAAAAACTTACGTCTGGATATTCATTTATGAGAAAATATGGGTGGTCAGCGTACGTTGAAGTACTCAACCCTGAAAGAACTCATCTTGTTCCAAGCCCTGTAAATGATTACGCAACCCCTCATCGGTCCCAGGTAAATAAGGGATGAGTTTTCTTTGAGGCTTTCAAAGCTATAAATGTATCAAATTTCTTCATCACCAGGCACTCGGTTTAAATGCTCGGAAAAAACTGGATAAGTGCTCAGAAGAAAAGCATAGATATTTGGAGAAGCTGTAGTGGAGCCAGTCTTATAAAGTTCAGGACTTGATGAACAAATTGATTAAGTGGCGGGATGCAACCTGCCAGGCACATGTATCTGTTGTAATCTATATATATCTGAAGGATCGTGAGCACTCTGGTCGCGAGGCAGTGCTAGAGCATCATCAATCGGAATTCCATCCTTACTGCATATCCTCCAAAGAGATCCCTCATTAATTTTGGAAGGAATGGATTCGATCGAGTTTTTCAGTATTATAGCATCCCCAAGAGTATCGGGTGCTGGATCTATTTGAGGCCCATCTATCGGTTCAACATGGTTGCTAGGAATCTGTTACTATGCTTCAAGATTCTATAGATTTTTTTGGTCAATGCACAGTATTTTTGGTTGCCAGTCTAGTTGGATAGGAGTTTCCTTCACTTGAGAAGTTGTAGCTGAGCTTGATTCTGTATCGGAATCGATATATGTTGAAGGTGAAGTAACTACAATCTGAGCAGCCAGACATTTTGAACGTCTTTGGTCCATTTCTATAAATGTAACGACCCGTAATTTCGCTACTTCGAAAATGAGAGATTTCGTTTAAGAAGATTTAAAACTTAAATAAACGAGTTATATATAATAGATAATAATAGAGAAATTATTTATTCTTATAGTTGATAATTTAAAAGTATAAATTTGAATTTGAGAACAAATCAACAAAAGTTAAGTTTTGTTAAAAAATAAATAAATGCTTAAATAAATAGGTTTAAATGTTTATTTAAAAAGATAAGTATCATTGAGAACATCCAATAAAGATAATAAAAGTATATTAAAATACTTATGAGTATGTTAATGATCGTTTTACAAAAATAAGCAAATTTTGTCAGTTTTACATATACCGTAAAATTAGAGATTTTGATATTATTTAAATATGATTTTAAAATATAAAGAGACATGTTTTAATTTATTTAAAGAATTAAAAAGTTTATTTTTAAATTTTGTTTACATAAATAAATAGTTTAACTAAAAAGTCAAAATGTGACCGTAAAACATTTTGCCGAAAAACGATGTTTTGTCAGTTAAAAGTTATCGCAACGTCGTCGCACATTTATTTTCTTATATAGGAACATATATTCAAATAGTGTAAGTATTACTTAATTCACTAATCAAGTTTACTTTTACTAAACAATGTTAGAAATTTCTAGAAAACAATTAAGAAAAAGTAAGCACAAAAAGACAAAAATGTCATTTGAAAGCAAAATGTAAAACATCAAATCAAAGAAACATAATTATTACTTACTTTACTTAATATCTAAGTGAAAATAACATAAAGTAATGATTTGAAATGTGATGTAAAGTGTTAAAAAAATAAGATTACTTTATAAGTAAGTATGGTTATTTTTTTAATTTGGTAAAGGGATATTTTGGTAACTTACCACTTCATTTCTTTTTGTATAAATACCAATCACTTTCTCACTTTTTTTCGTACTTTTCATTCTTCTTCTTCTTTCTTTTTTAAGTTCTCTTCTTCTTCTTCTTCTTTAGAACTTTAATGACTTATTCTTCTCTTCCAAATGCTTACTAACTTTTCAAAATCATATCAAATCAGCTCCAAACACCACCAAACTTTGCCAAAGACCTTAGAATACCATTTAAACATGGTTTAGCATCTAAGAAGTGAATAAATGATGGAGGAAGGCAAGGAATAGGGCATGGTCGAACCTATGGAGGAAGAGGAGCAAGCCGTGAAGCTCCGAAGTAAGAAAATGAGAAGGAAGTGCCGCCGATTTCATTCCAAGGAGCTAGAAGCAAATTCAAGATGCTGCGGAAGCTCTGTCGAATTTTGTGAAATTAGTTGAAGTTTAAATGAAGTGTTGTTGATAAGAATATTGGTAGCAAGTTAATCTTTTGGTAAAAGGCGAGTACTCTTATTTACTAATAAATGCATAAATTTTTTCAAGTATAATAATTTAAAAGTTTAAATATGTTGAATGATTGAATGTTTGATAACTTGGTTGGTATTATGGTTGATTATATGTTTGTGATATGGATGATAATTTAGTTTGATAAATGACAAGAGAAATGATTAGTAATTAATCATAGTTAATTAAATGAGAATTAAATACATACAAATGTGTGTATGAAATTTTTTTAGTCTCTTAATGATTGTAAAATATCTAAAAAGATCGAAAATGATATTATAATAATATAATATTATAATATGAAATGAAATGAAAAAATGAATTTGAAATGATGGAAATGTTGTTTAAAATGAGTTTAAAATGATTTAGAAATGTTTTATAAACATTTAAAAGTGTTTTCAAGAAGTCTGAAAAGAAATTGAGAAACAAGTCAAAACTATGCGCGTTGTGTAACGGTAGTTCGCGATTTCGTGCCATAAAAGTTAAATATGTATACAAAATGAAATATAGCTCAGAATTCTTCGAGATAAGAATTTTCTGGTCTATTATATCCATAGTTTCCAAACGGAGAAAGAAAATCAAGATTTCGTTAAGTAGATTTTGAAATATGTCCAAAACAATTTTCTAAAAACATCGCTGTTTTGCAGTTCAGAATCCAAAACGGAATTTCTTTACAAATGATATTTTTAAATGATTAAAAATATGAAATAAATTTGATAAACCTATTAAAATGGTTTAAAAGATATTTGAAATGGAAAATATGAATTTTGAAATATTAAAAAGTTGTTTAAATCAAATAAGCTTATATAGCATTTTCTACAGCACTTTTGTGCTGCAAATTCTATAACCTTTTGAAAGGTAGTACTAAACTTAATAATTCTTTTATAAATATTTTTTGAATGATTTTAAAAGAATAATTATGTAATTTAAATAATGATTTGGAAGTTTAATGAACCATTTCTAGAATGAAGATACATAACTTAGTATGCGGAAACGACTAGTACATTTGTCCCCCTATGAGATCTGGGAAGATAAAACAAGGTGTTTAACTAAGCTTCGAGATGGAGCAACTAGTGCCCTGAACTTACCTGACTTATGTTTTCTCTTTTTAGGCGAGGGGTGGAATAGATCGAAAGGAAAGCCCGGATGCTCTAAAAAGATCATATTTAAGTTTTTCCAAAATAAAAGAAAATACAAAGGAACCGAGATTGGATTTGGATGATTCCTATCCGAAAACCCCTTCAAACTAATTTCAAAATAAAATATATTGAAGAAAATGACCATTGATGAGAAAGATCTTCATGATGTAGGATTACTTGCCATTAGTCCCTGGAGGTGAAACTTGCCATTAGTCCCTAGAGGTGAAATTTACCATGTCCAAGATGGCAGTAGTGTTCTGTTATGAAAATCTTTGATTTGCAAGAATTTGATTTGAAGTTAAGAAAGAAATCTTTGATTAAGATTTAATGAATGATTTGGGAATATTTTCCCTAAGTTAAAAGTTATAACTTGAATATAAGATATCTTTGATTAAGATTTAAAAGAATGATTTGAAAAGGTTTTCCTAAGTAAAAGAGAAATGATTAGGATTTAATAAAGGTCTAAATAAACCAAATGATTTGATAAATGAGGCTTAATAGTTCTATATAAATTTGAAAAGAAAATGGAATTACTTGAAAAGAATATATCTAAGAAAGATATTTTATTAGATAAAAGATGAAGCAATTGGTTGATGATTGATATCCACGTATGAACTTAACATCTTTTAAAGCGATGATTGGCTTCGAAGGAACCGGAGTCGGATTTGGATGATTCCTATCCGAAAACCACTTCGAACCAATGTATACGTTCGAACATGAAGACATGTTGAAGATGGTGATTATTGAAGACCGTGGATCTTTATAGCGTGAAGACTGCTTGTTGAATATGCTCTGGTCGGCCACTATTATAGAGTTATTTATAACAGTAGTCTCCTCGTGATGGAGATTTTTCGGATTGCAAGGGCTTCTCGCCTAGTAATGGCCGCGGAAAGTGCCTTCGGTTTTGTTCAGTCCTAAAACGAACTTATATGGATGTTTGCCTAACATTGTATTCTAAATCACATTTGAGTGGTTTCTATAAACGCATATCAGTTGGTGGTGAAGAAGATAACTTCTTTTAGCTTAACACCCTTTCCCGAGACATACGAGCTCAGAAAGTTATACTTTTCTAGAAATTAGTCATGTAACGTGGAATGACACTGTGGCATTCAAAGTGGAACCCATTATGATCAAATTGTGGTTTTGTATGAAAAGTTTGGATTTGAAGAAATTGAGCATACCTCACGAGCCTTACACCTTGGTTATGATGGGATTCTATGTGGTCAGATGTATGCTCGCATTTCGGATAGTAGTGATTTGGGTTATCAGCTGTTCTGAGCCCTAGGTACCAGAAAAGTCTAAGCCTCAAGGCATTTATTGCCCCATGTGGATAAAGTGGTTAGCTTGAGAAAAGCAGGGAACTACCGGTTATCATTTGTAGTGTAGCAAGTATAGTTTCAAGTGACTAGTTTGAGAAAAGCGATTAAGGCACCGTGGGAACTATGTTTGTTATGCGTGGATCGGTGAAAAGGTCACTAGTTCCCTATCATGTTAGAAATCCAATCATGATACGAGATTTACGGTTCTGATTGTATTCCCAAAATAGCTGTAATGACTTGCAAACATTTCAGCTACCCCTTTCTGGTATCATATATTCCGTTTGGTACATTCAGTTGACCCAGTCTGGATATATTTCATTAGACTTAGTCCATATATTAATACCTTATTTGAATAAGTTTATTTGAAAAGTGTTTTCAAAAGAATGTCATTAAAAATAATATCAAGTTGTATTTTGGTATGTAGTGTTTTGGTTATCATAGGGTAAAAACTCGTCCGTGTTTATGTGTGGGCGTGGTGTTATGAGATACCCTCCTTTTCGAAGGTTTTGATAACATAGTCATTTTAAAGTTCGAGTATCTCACGTTGGTTTATCAAGCTTGATCCGGGTATTTTCAATACTCGTGTCAGATCCGAGTAGTTTCAGGTTGAGTTGAAGACGGTTGGAGTTTCCAGAGGAGAGCTGGAGATCTTCATCATCGTATGGACATATTCTATCATCCGCTGTACTTAGTGTATTTTGTTTGATGTTTGTCAGCAATTGTAAGGACAGATGTTTATAACTGTCCAAGCTGAATTTAGGTTAGACTCTGATATTGTATTTTAAAATTTTCCGCTGTAAAGATTATTATTGAAATAATATATGTTAATCCTGTGAGATTCTGTTCTGTCTTTATTTTCTTTTTTACTCTTAATGATCCGCTTATTCATACAATATGAGTTGGACATGAGTGGTTTATTGTCAATTCAAAGGGTACGGAAAAACAGGTCATTACATTTGGTATCAGAGCCGAAGGTTAAGCGAGAACCTTGGCTTTGGTTGGGTAAAGACTCATCAGAGATAGGGTTAGTAATACCCTAGAATGAGTAACTCATTAGAGATAGGGTTAGCAACACCCTAGAATGAGTTTGAGTGTATTATATATGAGCGCGTATTTCTTAGTGACTAATAAAGAATGTTTTATGTTGATTAATCTGTTGAGTGATTTATGGATTCTGATCGATACGCCTGATCACCGTTATCGATGAGAGTACCTAAACACTTAAACAAGGCGAACCGACACCCTGATTTTGAAAAAATGATAAATGAAATAACTTTACCTAGGATTATATTTTGAATGTAAAGTATATATTTTAAAAAGTTATACAATTAGAAATAAGGATTAATGAAATTTAAATATGAACATCTTGTGATTAGAATTTTACAGTTTGACTATAAGATGTTTCATAAAAATTGTCGATAAGTAGGAAATCTGATGAGGTAATTAAGATCTTTAATACCTATTCCAAAATAATAGATTGATCAATTGTTTGGTTTAAAAATACCTTGTGAATTATGTTTTACGATTTGACTATAGGGTATTTAATAATAAGATTTGTTTAAGAAATGAAGACATAAGATAAAAATTTATTTAAATAATAGAAAATGATTTTGTAAAATTTATATATAAAAGAAATGAGAATTTAAGTTTGATTAAAACAATTGTGGTAATTTAAACAAAGTTAATTAATATAAGATAAAATGAATTTATAAGATAGGTTTTACAAAGTAATCTCTAACGGATTTTGGAAATGGTATTATTTCAAATAAAAAGAGGTATTTTATGATAATTAATTTGATTGGCTCGAAAATAAACTAAAAAATGGGCAAGTGATGTGTTCGGATGGTAAGCACTTCTCTTAAGTATTACTCTTCTTGTTAAGATGATATATAACACTATTGGTAGTACCCGGTTCCTTGGATTGGTTTGGAGTAACTCGATCTATATAATTTTCTTAGGTTGAAGAAATAACGTATATCATTGATTAGTAAATTTTATAAAAGTGTTTAAACTAAAGATAAATTGGGATTGCTATTTGATAAGATAAAGCGAGATTCCCGATGATTTTGGACAGTCAAAAATTTCCGAATCATACCTAACACGGGGATAAAGAATTTATGAAAACTAAAAGATTGTGAAATATTTTGATTAAATGATATTGGATAAGTATGATTTCTAAATGTGACTATAAACAAAAAAAGGAAATTATAGCCTAGAAAATGTTTTATTTATGAATTCTAGCATTAATTAAGAATTGGACTTAGGTCTTTTAAATGCGATTGATTTGCATAAGTTATACGATATACTAAACTTATGTAATAAATTTATAAAATAGTTCATAAATAATATTAGTATTAAAGGAAATATATCGAGTTAAAAGATGTGAGAAGACTCTTTTAAAGATAAATTATCTTTTGAGTGAAAAATGGTTCTTTAGGATATTTTCATTCAATAAAAATATTTGAAAATAAATAATTAAAGGGATTATATAAAGAAGCACCTTTATAAAGTGTTTGACTTAAGATAAAGTTTTATGAAAGTTTTTGCAGGTTAATAAATACATATGTTATATGTAAATCATTTCATTACACAAATTTTGATCTAAGATTCGAGTTCGAAACTTTGAGGTGTATACACCAATCTGAAAAAGGATTTATCACTCGATTCTTGACGATGAACATTGATGAGGATTTTTGATTAGATACTTGAGTTTTCTATCATAGTTGAGAGCTATGCAAGGAAAGCAAAGGTTTCTGAGCAAAGAGCCTGATTAAAGTTCGCATTAGAGGATCGGGATATCGATACTAGTTCGGAAATAAAGTTGTGTATTCAAATAGGACATCGAATAAGATATTTCATATGGATGGTTTGTGTATATTATATGGATTTAAGTTTAAAGATAAATGTTTTGGGCAAACTTTTGTTTTGAGTAATTTCGAGGATGAAATGCTTTTAAGTAGGGGAGAATGTAACGACCCGTAATTTCGCTACTTCGAAAATGAGAGATCTCATTTAAGAAGGTTTAAAACTTAAAAAAACAAGTTATATATAATAGATAATAATAGAGAAATTATTTATTCTTATAGTTGATAATTTAAAAAGTATAAATTTGGATTTGAGAACAAATCAACAAAAGTTAAGTTTTGTTAAAAAATAAATAAATGCTTAAATAAATAGCTTTAAATGTTTATTTAAAAAGATAAGTATCATTGAGAACATCCAATAAAGATAATAAAAGTATATTAAAATACTTATGAGTATGTTAATGATCGTTTTACAAAAATAAGCAAATTTTGTCAGTTTTACATATACCGTAAAATTAGAGATTTTGATATTATTTAAATATGATTTTAAAATATAAAGAGACATGTTTTAATTTATTTAAAGAATTAAAAAGTTTATTTTTAAATTTGGTTTACATAAATAAATAGTCTAACTAAAACATCAAAATGTGACCGTAAAACATTTTGTCGAAAAACGATGTTTTGTCGATTAAAAGTTGTCGCAACGTCGCCACACCTTTATTTTCTTATATAGGAACATATATTCAAATAGTGTAAGTATTAATTAATTCAATAATCAAGTTTACTTTTACAAAACAAGGTTAGAAATTTCTAGAAAACAATTAAGAAAAAGTAAGCACAAAAAGACAAAAATGTCATTTCAAAGACAAAAGTAAAACATCAAATCAAAGAAACATAATTATTACTTAGTTTACTTAGTATCTAAGTGAAAATGACATAAAGTAATGATTTGAAATGTAATGTTAAGTATTAAAAAAAATAAGATTACTTTATAAGTAAGTAAGGTTATTTTGGTAATTTGATAAAGGGATATTTTGGTAACTTACCACTTCATATCTTTTTCTATAAATACCAACCACTTTCTCACTTTTTTCACACTTTTCATTACTCTTCTTCTTCCTTTTCTTCTTTAGAGCTTTAATGGCTTCGTTTTCTCTTCCAAATGCTTACTAACTTTTTCAAAATCATATCAAATCAACTCCAAACACCATCAAACTTTGCCAAGGACCTCAGAATACCGTTGAAACATGGTTTAGCTTCTAAGAAGTGAAGAAATGATGAGAAAGGCAAGGAATAGGGCATGGCTGAACTTATTGAGGCAGATGAGAAAGTCGTGAAGCTTCAGAGCAAGAAAAAGAGAAGGAAGTGCCGTCGATTTCATTCCAAGGAGCTAGGAGCAAATTAAAGGTGCTGCGGAAGCTCTGTCGAATTTTTCAAAATTAGTTGACGTTTAAGTGAAGTGTTGTTGATAAGAATGTTGGTTGGAAGTTAATCTTTTGGTAAAAGGTGAGTAGTCTTATTTATTAATAAATCCATAAATTATTTCAAGTATAATGATTTAAAAATTTAAATATGTTGAGTGATTAAATGTTTGATAACCTGGTTGATATTATGGTTGATTATATGTTTTTGATATGGATGATAACTTAGTTTGCTAAATGATAAGAGAAATGATTAGTAATTTACCATAGTTAATTAAATGAGAATTAAATACATACAAATGTGTATATGGAAATTATTTAGCCTCTTAATGATTTCAAAATATCTAAAAAGAATGAAAATGATATTATAATAATATAATATTATAATATGAAATGAAAAATGAATTTGAAATGACGGAAATGTTGTTTGAAATGAGTTTAAAATGATTTAGAAATGTATTATAAGCATTTAAAAGTGTCTTCAAGAAGTTTGAAAAGAAATTGAAAAACAAGTCAAAATTATGCATGTCGCGTAACGGTAGTTCGCGATTTCACGCCATAAAAGTTAAATGTGTGTACAAAGTGATATATAGCTCGGAATTCTTCGAGATAAGAATTTTCCGCTCTATTATATTCATAGTTTCCAAACAAAGAAAGAAAATCAAGATTTCGTTAAGTAGATTTTGAAATATGTCCAAATCAATTTTATTAAAACATCGCGATTTTGCAGTTCGGAATCAAAAAGGGGATTTCTGTATAAATGATATTTTTAAATGATTAAAAATATGAATCAATTTTATAAATCTATTAAAATGGTTTAAAAGAGATTTTGTATGAAAAATATGAATTTTGAAATATTAAAAAGTTGTTTCAATCAAATAAGCTTATATAGCATTTTGTGTAGCACTTTTATGCTGCAAATTCTATAACCTTTTGAAATGTAGTACTAAACTTAACAATTCTTTCCTAAATCGTTTTTGAATGATTTTAAAAGAATAATTATGTAATTTAAATAATGATTTGGAAGTTTAATGAACCATTTCTAAAATGAAGATTAATAATTGAGTATGCAGAAATGACTAGTACATTTGTCCCACTTGTGAGATCTGGGAAGAAAAAACAAGGTGTTTAACTAAGGTTATGATAGAGCAACCAGTGCCCTGAGCTTACCTGGCCTATGTTTTCTCTTTTTAGACGAGGGGTGGAATAGATCGAAAGGAAAGCCCGGATGCTCTAAAAAAATAATCATATTTAAGTTTTTCCAAAATAAAGGAAAATACAAAGAAACCGAGATCGGATTTGGATGATTCCTATCCGAAAACCCCTTCAAACTAATTTTTGGAATAAAATATAATGAAGACAATGACCATTGATGAGAAAGATCTTCATGATGTAGGATTACTTTCCATTAGTCCCTGGAGGTGAAGCTTGCCATTAGTCCTTGGAGGTGAAATTTACCATATCTAAGATGGCAGTAGTGCTTTGTTATGAAAATCTTTGATTTGCAAGAATATGATTTGAAGTTAAGAAAGAAATCTTTGATTAAGATTTAATGAATGATTTGGGAATATTTTCCCCAGTTAAAAGTTATAACTTGAATATAAGATATCTTCAGTTAAGATTTAAAAGAATGATTTGAAAAGGTTTTCCTAAGTAAAAGAGAAAATGATTAGGATTTAATAAAGGTTTAAATAAATCAACTGATTTGATAAATGAGGCTTAACGATTCCATATACGTTTGAAAAGAAAATGTAATTACTTGAAAAGAATATATCTAAGAAAGATATTTGATTAGATAAAAGATGAAGTAATTGATTAATGATTGATATCCAGGTATGAACTTAACATCTTTTAAAGCGATGATTGAATTCGAAGAAACCGGAGTCGGATTTGTATGATTCCTATCTGAAAACCACTTCAAACCAATGTATACATTCGAACGTGAAGACATGTTGAAGATGATGATTATTGAAGACCGTGGATCTTTATAGTGTGAAGACTGCTTGTTGAACATGCTCTGGTTGGCTACCATTATAGACTTATTTATAGCAGTGGTCTCCTCGTGATGGAGATTTTTTGGATTGCAAGGGCTTCTCGCCTAGTAATGGCTGAGGAAAGTGCCTTCGGTTTCATTCAGTCCTAGAACGAACTTGTATGGATGTTTGTCTGACATTGTATTCTAAATCACATTTGCGTGGTTTCTATAAACGTATATCAGTTGGTGGCGGAGAAGGAAACTTCTTTTAGCTTAACATGCTTTTCCGAGACATACGAGCTCAGGAAGTTATACTTTTCTAGAAATTAGTCATGTGGCGTGGAATGACAATATGGCTTTCAAAGTAGAACCTGTTATGATCAAAGCGTGGTTTTGTATGAAAAGTGTGGCTTTGAAGAAATTGAGCATAGCCTCACTAGCTTCACACCATGGTTATGATGGGATTCTATGTGGTCAGATGTATGCTTGCATTTCAGATAGTAGTGGTTTGGGTTATCAGATGTTCTAAGCCCTATGTACCAGATATGTTTGGGCCTCAAGGCATTTATTGTCCCATGTGGATAAAGTGGTTAGCTTGAGAAAAGCAGGAAACTACTAGTTATCAGTTGTAGTGTAGCAAGTATAGTTCCAAGTGACTAGTTTGAGAAAAGCGATTAAGGCACCGTGGGAACTATGTTTGTTATGCGTGGATCGGAGAAAAGGTCACTAGTTCCCTATCATGTTGGAAATCCAATCTCGATACGAGATTTACGGTTTTGGTTGTATTCCCAAAATAGCTGTAGTGGCTTTTAAACATTTCAGCTACCCCTTTCTGGCATCATATATTCCATTTGGTATATTCCGTTGACCAGTTCGGATATATTTCATTAGACTTAGTCTAGATACTGATACCTTATCTGATTAAGTTTATTTGAAAAGTGTTTTCAAAAGAATGTCATTAAAAATAATATCAAGTTGTATTTTGGTATGAAGTGTTTTGGTTATCATAAGGTAAAAACTCGTCCGTATTTATGTATGGGCGTGGTCTTATAAGATACCCTTCTTTTCAAAGGTTTTGATAACATAGTCATTTTAAAGTTTGAGTATCTCACGCTGGTTTATCAAGCCTGATCCGAGTATTTTCAATACTCGGCTCAGATCCGAGTAGTTTCAGGTTGAGTTGAAGATGGTTGGAGTTTTCAGAGGAGAGCTGGTGATCTTCATCATCGTATGGACATATTCTATTATCCGCTGTACTTAGTGTATTTTATTTGATGTTTGTCAGCAATTGTAAGGACATATGTTTATAACTGTCCAAGCCGAATTTAGGTTAGACTCTGATATTATATTTTAAAATTTTCCGCTATAAAGATTATTATTGAAATAATATATGTTATTCCATTCGTTTGAGATTCTGTTCTGTCTTTATTTTCTTTCTACCCTTAATGATCCGCTTATTCGTACAATTTGAGTTGGATATGTGTGGTTTATTGTCGATTCAAAGGGTACGGAAAAACGAGCCATTACAATAAAAGTCTTGATAGATAATCAATATTAGAAGACTAACTATAAATCATGCCTTGCATGCTAAAGAAGATTCTAGCGCAATATGGTACAGTGTAATGTAGTTCAGATTTTGGTCATTATTTAACTGTTTATTTTAGCAGTTCATTTTAAAGTCTAGATGTTGCTCGACATGTCTATTGTCGCTGACCGTCACGACTAGCTTTATGTTATCAACCGTGCTTCGAAAATGTTTGAGATAAAAGAAGAAATTCAGTGTGGAACTCTAAGGCAAAGTTTGGTTTCAAGGCTTTGAACAGAAAAATTTTTGTCTAAGTATGGGGATCGATATCGATGCTCAGTGCTCCTATAATTAGGCAAATCCCACCTTCCTTCACTCCTACCGACCTCAAGAATCACGGCCGCAAGTTCATTCAATGTCCGCGCCTAACACCATGTCCATTTACATGCGACCAGCCACCATCATCCTAGCTAATTTTTTTCGATGTGGAGTTAAGATTAGGGATCGATTCGAATGAAAGCGGGATCTCGAGCTGGGGGTTTGGGTTGGTGAAGGCGGATCTGATCAAGGTGATTATTAGAGACATGGGCGATGTCAGGAAAAGGTGGATGGTGGCGGTCCTTAGTTCAAGCAAGGATGCAGGCTCATGTTGGCTTTGAAGGTTTAATGGTAAATATCGAAAAGTTGATTAGAGAACTCAAAATCTTCAATGGCGAGCACGAGAAGTCAAGTTGAAGGCAGGAATACAAATGAGCAAGCGAGAAAAGAAAAGGGAGAAAGGAAGACTTATATGACCTCTCAAGCCTAAGTTCCCAAAGCTAGCAAACTTAGAGAAATTTCTCCAAGTGGGTAATTGGTACCGACACCTAAATTGGGGATCGGTACTGAGTGCTAAATATTCTAATACACACACACACAAAGACATACTTATGGTATATGCATATGTGTGTGAATGCTATGCATGTGTGATGAGCCATGTATATGTATCCAATTCTTGACGACCGAAGTTGAAGGAAAGTTGGACTTGTACCTGGGCAACTCGTGAATGGAATTAGTCAAAAACCTTCGGACTTGGAATAAAGGATCATGAGATCTTACTCTAGATTTATAGTCCCAAATGTTGGCAGAATATCGCAACAGGTCATTACAGATATGACAATTCATGGAATTGATTTGCAAAAGGTAGAAATCATTCAAAGCACAGAGTGGAATCCTTCATAGAAATCTGAACTTGTCTCGATTCAAAGTGCATCACGTTGAAAACGAGATATACTTTGAGGGGGCAAGTATTATCCTGCCTTTTGACCAAGCATAATCTAGACAAACTGGATAGATAGAACTTGGAGTTATCAAGGTGGAAAGGATGGAGAGATAGCCTAGGAGTTCGGAAACCAAGCATAAATGGAGCCACAAAGTCAAAGCAGAACCATCAGAGACAACAAGGAAATGAGATCCCCCAAGTTGGGGATCGGTACCAACTCCCACTGGGGACTGGTACCGACTCCTATATACAACTTGGATGGACCCTATCTTTTACCTACATGCTTACCTCGATGTCGAAAGCCTATTTCCAAGTTGGTTAGTTGATTCAATTCATTTTTCCATCGATCTCCATGAACACTTGAAACTACAACTTTGTTCTCCCACAACTCCATCATTTGGGCTTAGAAATAAGCTAAGATTGGTGCAAGCAACTATGGATTCACGAAGCCTACTACAATACAATCCAAGCTAAGGAGTTGAAGATTCAAGAATCGTTGCGGTACCGACTCCCACCGAGGGATAGGTACCGAGTCCCAAATATTGCTAAGCTGGCAACTATCTTCTTGGAAGAACGAGTTAATTTCGGGCACAATGGCTAAGAGATATTACATGCGAGTTCTTAGGCCTCTACCTCTATAAATAGGAAGGTAGGACTCATTTTTGGGTTTCTTTTGACTTTAGCTCTTTTATTTCTTATATTCCTGTAACACTAAAATTCTAAGTGTTGGAGTTGTACCGACGCCCAAGAATTTCTGCTTCCAAATCAAAAATAAGTAATAAAACTTCAAAGTGGATGTAGACCTTTCTTTGCCGAACCATTATAAATGACGGTGTCTCTTTTCTTTTTCTTTTTCATTTATGTTTCTGTTAAATATCTTCATTTTTATTCACTATTCAATCTTTAGGTGTTTGTGCCATTTTTGGTTTAAAGAGAACCCATTAACCTAATTAGAGAATACTATAAATAGAGGGCTGAAAAGTTAAGTTAAAATTTTTCCCTCTCATTCTGAATCAGTTCTAAACTCTAATTAGCTCTAGATCCATCCTAATTTCATCCAAAGTCACCCAAATCACTCTATAAATCAAACTAGATTGTGGATTAGAGATTCGATCATTAACTGAAAGATAGAGATCATCATATTTCTTGATTTGAAGTGCATTCCATTGTTGTTCGGATTGAACCAACATTCACATTGGTTGTATTTGGTAATTGGTGAGTGATTTATGCCTTCTCAATATACAATGCATGTTTATATGGTAGATCATAGGATTTAACATGTTTTAAATTGATTTTTGGTCATTAAACCTTTTCTAATCTAATTACATATTAAATTATGTATATTGTCTAGATTGACTAGAAATCACCTTGCTCATGCTCATATGTTCGTGCTCATTACAACAAAAAGACCCTACGATAGCGCAGAAAAAACGCCATTAAAGCCTATGATGGCAGTTTGATAAACGTTATATAACGACATATTATAAAAGATAGTGCATAATTCATAGCGCTAAAACAACCGCTATAAAAAGTTTCCATATTATAGCCCAAATCATCTGCTATCTTTCTTTCTAATATAGCACGATTATCCTCTATAAAACAAGTTAATAGCATATGCTAAATGTTGTACATTGATGTGTTAACATAGATGCCGGACTTTTCAGAGCACTAATAAACCGCTATCAAACATTAGTAATGGTAATGCTTGTACTATATTATGATAAGTTTTTTTATAGCGGTTATGGACCTATTATACGTTCTTTTCTACAGCGCTTATTATGATACTATAGCGTTTATTATGATAAATGCATGTAATATTGATAGATTTAACAACCGTTATTCAATACTATTGAATAACTATAACACTTTTTAAGTGATATGGTTTATTTTCACAGTTCTAATATTTCCTGCTTGCGCACTAAAAGATGGTGAAAAAATTACATCAACTAATAATTTACTATTATTGTTATATCTTGATAAATATGAATTTACAGTCTTACCTTCAGCATCCTCCAAACCATAGTAAGATGGTTTTATCACCTGCAAAATACACATAATGTGTGTTGTATAATCATTCCACGTAAAACTAGATCACCATAATTTAATTTTATAAATATTACATTAGTTGAACAAAAGGAGAAAGAGCACTGAATTTTAACTAACCCATTGAAATACAGTTGTAATCAAGACCATATAACAAAAAAGTTAAGTCTACACGGTGCTACAAACTAAACAAGCTATGACAATTAATATGATTAATACACTATCCTATTTGTTTCAAAGAGAACACTGAAATAAAAGCCTAATAGAAAGAAACACCATCTAGTTTAAAATTTGCATAAAAATTTGTGAAGCATGTACTTACAAGAAATGCACTAGTGGAGAAAAATTTTCATGTGTCACTTTTCTTTCTTAGGTATACATACAACTTCTTGAATAGCTTGGGTAAATGTAGCAATTTTGTATGTGAAAAATCCAACTAGCATTGGTATCAGCTTTAAGTGCATCAATCCATACTCTAGAACCACTGTTCTTTAGTTCGAAGATACAACATCAAATGCCGATTGATAGAAATACTACCAAAATAGAAACTATAAATAAACTTACCTAGGTGCATAATACTTTGCTAACACATAAAAGCGGCACAGTAACATGATGTACATTCTTATTAAGTTTTTATCACTTAAACTGGATGGTCTGCTGCCCTCTTGATGGTGAAACCATCCTTGTTCTTTAACAGCGATGCACTCCATATTTGTACAATTACATTTCAAACTATCTTTCACTTTTACTGTAATTAATTGTTTTTGACTGAAAGAACTCACCCATTACATCGATTATAAATCATTACAAGAGCCGCTGGAACCAATAACCTTGGCTGTCCTGCTGGTTCTCTGCCAGGTACATATATTTCCATCAAATATTAGAAAAAAATTGATATGATATATTTTTGAATTATTTCTTTCATGACAATTAAATGAGATCATGCAACAATCATACACAACTTATATAATGCATGCAAATTTTTAGAGCATTTTATGCTTATGCTTGCTGAATGAATGTTGAAAGCAAAGGTTCTTGTTACTTGCAATCATGTGTTCAAATTAATTTTATCTTTACTTCATAGCTACTTCTATGATAGTAGGATATGAAATTTGTGAAAGGAATGAACTGACAAGTTATAAAGCATACTTGACAAAGCCTCTAGCACCATCTGCCATAGAATCCACAGTATTACCAAGCATACGAATGTAAATCAACGAACCAATCAACCCTACACCAAAACTGAAAAATGAATGTCAGAATAATGTTTATCACTGAAAGCCTAAAACTAAACATTTTTAAAAAAAAGGGAAAAGAAAAGGCATGTATGATATGCTTATAGGACCGTGTCCGATATGGAGAAAGAACAACCTTGCTATGTATTTTAAACTTAGTTAATTTTTATAAACATTTATATAAATTTATATAAACTTAGTTAATTGTCGTTATTATATAAATTTAATTAACTCTTATAAACTTAGTTAATTATTATTATTATTATTATAAAACTTAGTTAGCTTAGTTAATATTTTATAATTTATTACTATTGTTGTTAGTATCATTATTACTATAAACTTAGTTAGTTTTTTTAAACTTATATTTAATTTATTGTTATTTATGGTTGTTGTAAGTATTATTATTACAAAATTAGTTAATTTTCATAAGCATTAGTAATTATTACCGTGTCATTATATAAATTTAATTAATTTTTATAAAACTTAATTAACTTAGTTAACATTTTATAATTTATTATTATTCTTATTAGTATCATTAATATTATAAGCTAAGTTCTATAAAACTTATAGTTAATTTATTATTATTATTTATGATTGTTGTTGTTAGTATTATTATAAAATTAGTTAATTTTCATAAACATTAGTGTATTATTATATAAATAAATTTAGTTATTTTTATAAACTTAGTTAAATATTATTTTATTATTATTATTATTATTAGTTTTAAACTTGGTTAATTTTTATAACCATTAGTTAAATTATTATTGTAACTATCAACTTAGTTATTTTTATAAGCTTATTTATATTTTATATAATTTAATGCACAAAGTTATTTTTTATAATCTTAGTTAATTTATTATTATTGTTATTATTATTGAATTAGTTTTTTTTTTATAAAACTTAGCTAAATATATTTATTATTATTATTATTATTATTATTATTATTATTATTATATAAATCTACAAATTTTGTTCTTATTACTAAGTTCAGAAAACGATAAACATATATTTGCAAAGCATTAACAAGGTTGAATATGACTAAAGAGCAAAGGGATAAACGGAAGCCAATAATGATTGTATGCATAGAATATCAAAGAAAATTGTAGTTTTTGAGATATGAACAAGAAATGGGAACTGGTCAAATTTCATTATCGTGAGCATTAAGGAAAATCAAGTTTTTATGTACGAACTCCTCGTTCATAATATTGTATAATAATGCAATAAAATATTATTGTAACAAACAAATAAATAATTCATAAAATAGAAGATTTTAGGTACAAACTCCTCATTCATAATATTGTACAATGATGCATATTTTACCGTTTCACCATCACAAAAAATATGTTATGGATATCGGTTTAACTTTGTTGTTAACTGACTTCTGTCCAGTGTAAGAAGAACAAAATATGCTACATACGTTTTTTTATTGTACTTTTTCTTGGTACTGATTATTGAGACCCTTTGTATTTACTTATTTATGTTTGGTAAGCATGTAACTAAAAGAATATACTCAAACTTGCGGAGAGATACATGATTAAGCATGTGATTAAAAAAGAATACATACAATATAGTAGTTTACAAAGCTTCCATGTTTTACTGCTATAAAGAGAGCTATAACAAAAGCAATGTCCTCCGCCGACCTTCTGCACTGATTCCCTCCGAATACTTGGAACCTTACCATGCGCTATAAAAACAACACACTATTTTAACTTATTAATATGATTACACTAACAAAAACGTTAAGAACTAGATGTACATTGTGATATCCAATTCTCCATCCACAACGTAGGCTTGTTAAGGGAATTAGGGCCTTTAAAATTTTCTCCACGGTACAATCCATTACTGGACTAATGCACACTTGTAACCACATTGACGATACTTGCACGCATCCAAGTTTGCATGCACAATACACATTTTAACACAAACACACACACACCCCCAAGCTGAGATACATACATGCGTACACACTCTCGAACTCACTCAGAAAGGACACACAACAGCTCACTAATCCATTCAGAAATGCAAGCAACAAGAGCATAATTGTTCACCGATACACCAAAATAAACTGAAGCAAACAAAAACACCACACATCAGTTGCAATGTATAAAATGAAAGCAAAAGGAGCAGCATAAATGTTCCACCCACAACATATATATAGCATTGTATATACTATATATTGTTTCAATTAAAAAAAAAGAGGAATGGTTCACAGCTTCGACCAGATTGAAAAACCAGGAAAACATACCTGTAAGTTGTAACAAGTCGACAAACAAGCCCTTGAATCTTTCTAGTATATCCCTCCCCCCACACTAAAAGAAAAGTAGTTATATGATTTCAGATCTTTCTAATGAACAAAAAAGGAAGGAAAAATCACCACTTCTTATTTCAAATCATCGGTTAAAAACTGCCATATATGCAAACATGGGTCTGTACATCGAATCGTGATGGTCTAAACTTCAATGGTTCATCATACAGGTCCGAGTTGAAGTGTATAGCCCTCGCACCTTTATTCACTACCCAGCCTTTCTTTATATGAAACCCAATTATTATTGAAATATATAAATATTTCAGATATAACAACAACATAAATCTAGTATTTGACTTAATATAACATCTAACCTTCAATTTGGAAATCTTTTAGAGAAACTCTTGGAAACCAAGATATAATTGTTGCCATTCTTAGTGATTCTATTACTATCTATGTGAAAGGGCTAGACACATCAATCAAACATAGATAAAACTTACGATTGATTCATCTGAAAATTGCAATGATAATTAGCAGCATATGACCTCTCATTTAGTGCTTCGATACCAAGAGAATACCTAGAACTATGAGCTTACATCAAATAACAAACTATATTAACTAAGAAGTTCAAAAACATTACATTAAATAAAACTACTATTTTTCTTACCAAATCTTCAGCCAGTCGAGTCATTCCTTAAAGACTGCATGTGCGTGGCTACTTTCTGCATCTAATAGCTTTGTTCTTCTCACTTAATGCCTGAAATAAGAGATTTAAATACATTTTCTATTTTTTATGTTCTTATATATTTTTTTTTTAAAATGGTACTTTATATACAACAAATCATTGTGACAACATATCACATGTCAATAAACGTTCGAATCACGCTAGGCAAGTTTCGAACTTGTGACCTCTCGCACCGAAGCCAAATCACTTAACCACTGGGACAATGGTGCTTGTCATGTTCTTATATTTCGTACAAAAGAAATAACAAACAGTAATACAAAAATATCTAAAATACCAAACTTATTTTTGATTGGAAATTCCATAATGCTGAACAAATATCCAACAAGGTGGGGCAATATGAGTATGTGTCACAATTGAAAATGTACACTACTTTACTGAAGCTTATACAAAAGCTGAAATGTCGACTTATGGGTTTAGAGAGAGAATGAAAGTTGACTGCGTTAACCCCAAATCCACCATTAAAGAGACGGCTGGTGGAAGTTGATAATTTTACCAAGGATTAAGGATTTTTGTTTGTTTGATTGATGGATCGAAAAAATCTTTTTGGGTGGGGAACTTAAGCAATGTTGAAGGTGATCAATGTTTCAAAATAGTCTGCTTTTTTCAACAAAATGTGTTCCAAGAAGAAACAATCATGATAACTTGTATTACTGTAGTTCTTAGGTGAAAAATATGGTACTTATTATTCAGTTTTATATAGCATGTATCAAAAGCTCATTTATTTAATCCAAAGAGAAGAACTAAATAAATTTTTGTAGATGAAAACATGACCCTTACTATCCACCAACGTCAACAAACTCTAGAGCTAATAGAATTAGAACTAAACATGAGCCTCGTAAATTAAGTTCTCCAACGTCTAGAAATAATATAATCTATTTTGTCTTGTAAAATGAATGGTTATAAATAAAGTCAACACAAAGCAGAAATCGCTTTGAAATACACAGTAACTGTATACAATTTCAAATCTGCTAAAATATTCGAAAATAATTGTATTTTCAAGTTTTTGGGTTTCACAAGAAAAGAAATGGAAAATTTTGATATAAGTGGAGCAGGGTTAAAAAAGCTTATCTAAGAAAATGCATTACCAAATCACAATTCAATGTGCTTGAACAGCTACCAATAGCTTAATTTATTGAACCAAAGATATGGATTTCATAAGAAATAAAATGGAAAATTTTGACATGAGTGGAGCAAATTTAAAAAGAGTTTACCTAAGTAACAAATCACAATCCAATATGCATTGAACGACTACCAATAGCTTAATTTATTGAACCAAAACATAAAAAAATAAGGTTAGCATACAGAACATAATTACTTTTTCAACTTAACATGGTAAAACATTTAAATGCATACATGTGACATAATTAGATCTTCCTAAAAATATCAAGCTATTGACAAGCATACAATGAAGAAAAAAGAACAAGAATGACAAGTCACCTACAAATATTAGTTTTTAATATCATTTTTTTATTTCTAAAATTAAACATGGTTTAAAATATTACATCAATCCTATTTTATCGACATATATAATGTGGAAACAAGCAAGTTTCTAAAATATGAAGAATATGGATTAATGATCAAGATAATTAGGACTTTACAAACACCAATCATAAAAAGATTCCAAAAAAAGGGTCGATTAAATTTCAAAAAAATATGGAGAAATACATTATAAGATTTACCATAAAATGCATATTGAACGCAAATCAAAAATCCAATTAATGACCATCGGAGAGTTGTTAGTTTGATTACGCAGAATATAGTTGAGTGGTAAGATTGTTCGGCTTGATTCAACCACAACAGCAACAAAATAAACTTTGGTATTATACATCTTCCACTGGTGCTTCATCTAAACTTTTATGCTAAAGTATCCAAAAATGTACATTTTGTAGTTTTTTACTTCTGCCTTTATCCTAAGTGATGTTTCTGATTTGTTCTATAGTATAGAAAATGTCAGATTTTGTGAATATTGAGATATTAGTTTAGTATCACAATTATCATTGTCAAATAGCTTTAATTTAAATTTTCAAATCAAATTACAAAAAAATTGTCATTCTGATCATTACTTGGTAGTTATTGCTCAATATCTTAATCATCAATTGATTGAGGTAGGTCAATTTGATGACCAGTTCCATTTTCATACTCGATTGTGAATTTTATTTTCTCAAGCATAAATTTATACAATCTCTTGTATGTAGTGCATCATGTAAAAAATATATTTGCACTAAGCCGCATGTCATAACATTAATTATCTATTTGTAGCTAATGGGTTACAACCATTAATTAAAAGGACAAAACCTTTAATTCTTCAAACATTATCTCTATTAAAGTAAATCAAAACCCATTCAACAATTTTTATGGTGCTAAGAATCAAAACTTGGCTTAACTGGAACAAAATGTAAGCATCAGTTCAAATCCAATTGAGCACAAATTGAACGCAACTGAAAAGCGAATGCAAATGGAACAAAATAGGTTTCTTAAATTGAACGCAAAGCAAAAATTGAACAAATTGAATGCAACTAAAAATCAAACAAAATGAGTTTCAAATAAATCAAATAAAATCGAACAATATGAGAAAAAATCGAACAACATCGAACAAAATGAGAACGAAATCAAACAAAATCAGACATAAATCGAACACCCACATTAAATCCAATTATGCGACACTTCTTCGAATGAGCTATGGGCTTCATTTTTGATAAGTCGTAGATTTGGATCGAAACAGTTGGACGTGGATGTATGTTTAACTTTATTCTCGTGGGTTTCAATTTAGGTTTGGAATGAAAATGGTAAATTGTTTTCTCTGGTTTAATGGGGGAAGTGAAATATTTAGAGCGGGGTTTTAATTTTTTTTTCACAGGCAAAGCGTTATGTTATGTAGCATAGAGAAGTGAAGTAAAATAATAAATAATTGTAGTTAAATAATAGCGCTTCACAATACTGAGCTATCTATTGGCCTAATGAATAGCAAAATTTGTTGTAGTGGCTATATGTAAATTTATGTTAGAAATTGACTTGTTTGTCTTATTTTGATGATTGCATGTTTGATTGGATGAAATTGTTTGTTATTCTATGTTGGATGATATGATTTAATGTTGTTTCCCAGTGTTGTGATTGCATAGAAAGTTAGGTCAGAGAATTGAGCAAATTAGAGGTAAAGTTTGTCGAAATTGGACAAAAGTTGGATGGTAAGCTCTGAAGTACGAGAGGAGCTTGGGGTTCAAGTTGCAGACTCATATTCTCTAAGCACAAAAGTCGGCAACGACATGAGTGGTCGATACCGAGTTCTATGGGTTGCTCCAACAAGTCAGCAGTTTTGGGGAGAGTAAGGATGTTGCTAGTAGAGGTTACCTAAGGTAAGGGATAGGTGATTGGCTAAGTGTTGGAAACTATGACGACTTGTTTCAAGAATATTAATTAGGGTGATTTGAAGAAAGGACTTATTCTATGATGACTTGATTTGTGTAGAGGAGGGCGGGTTAAAGCATTTGGGCATGAAGTACTAGAAGCAAGGAAGGAGTGGAAGAAAACTTAGCCATAACTTGGCTAGTAGAGAGGTCGGGGTCGAGTAGGGATGTCGGTACCGACTTCTAGGTTTAGGTCCAAATGGGATAAAACTTTTGGGAGGTGAAGTAGAGGTCCCGTAGATCATGCTAGAGGCGTTGGCTCATTCTTATCAATTTGGATGGCGATATAACAACATGATGAAAAGCAACGGTCTTCGGATGTTAGCTCGTGTTGGAAGTAGGTTCTGAAGATGGCGGCTCATAAAGGGGTGGGCTGCATGATCGGGTAATGTGGAAGGGTTCCTCCTAAATAATGGAAATTGGATTAGACAAGAAGGGATCAATATCCAAATGGAGTAAAGATAGGCTCAGGTGTATGTGCTAAGGAATCATTGATGGCTCAGAGATTTTTCAGTTGTACTCGAAGTAGGGGTACTGTAAGTGAGGACGCCCATGGGTGAATGAAGGGACTTGTAGCTTTGGGTCTAGTGTCTATCTTTGGGCTGCAAGATATGAGAGTACAATAGAGAACCCAGATTTCCATTAGACCCTGGTTTGAGGGTCATATGAGTCATAATATATTCAAAGCACATGGAGCGATAGATAGGATTGTTTGATGAATGCTATTGATGTCATGGTTGCTTTGGTTGCTCTCTTTAGTAGGCTATCACCCGTAGGTATCAAGGGAAGTAGCTCTTGGAGATAGGAATACCTGGAAGACTGATATCCTTTGTTTGGTCTATGGTATATCTTTATGATATTGTAGAGTAGCATATTATAGTATTGTATGCTAACTCTTTGGTTGTTGGGGGCAGGTCAGGTGTTGTTCGTGTAATATTATTCCTTACCATATTTACATTTTTAGTATTTTGAGACTCATTTACCACTCACACTAGACTATTGCCTGACCCAAGTTTTATGCTTTGCCTCTTATTATCTTGCGTACTCTTAAATTAGTAGACTAGATAACAGGTCTAGCTGATGTAGTAGCTGCTCGAAGAACGAGCTGGATGGAGCTATCTTGTATTATATACATATATGGAGGGGGCATTTCACTAGAAGGACAAACTTTGCAGTCCAATTAGTTTGTAGGACACATATCCACAGAAATTAATTTCAAGGCCAAGTCGGCAGAATAATTAATTTTAAGGACAAAATCAGCAGTCCAATTACTTTCAAGGATAAAATTTCATAGGATTTTAGGTCTTAGAAACTATTTATTTTTCATTTTGTCCTTAAAAGTAATTATTTAAGTTGTGTGTCCTAGAAACTAATTGCACTTGCTAAAGAGGCCCTTGTGGCTAATTTCCACTATATGGAGTCTGAGCTTATTCCCCTATGCAGCACTGGGGAGTCTTAGTAGCGACTACTTACCATTTATATTTGAGATAGTTGTTGAGTTTTCTTCTGTTGTATAAACTCTACTATTGATGTAAAACTCCGTGGATATTATACTTTGATGATGATGGTATGTTCACATTGTTATTACTGTCTCTTCTGTTGTATATGTAATATTATATTTTATCCATGCATCGTGGGATATACGATAGGTTATATGCTGTATTGGTTCATTCTAAACCTTGACGATCGTCCTATATCGGTTGGGAACAATAATAGCGCACTACTTATATACTATTGGTGCCAGTGGTATAGGACGGTTGTCACATCCTGGCACAATTTCGAATTGTCTAAAGGTGATAGAGCTAAAAATACTGGTGCCTCAAGGGCCACAACAGCTCTGACTCCAACCGCATCTATTGGAAATGTTCATGGACAGTAGAACATCCCTTGTGGTAACTAAATTGTCTCTAAACTAATTAGGCATCTTAGACTTCCCATCCGCACTCACAGTCACGTACGTTATTTGCCTACACTAATAAGCTAACGAAGATACCTTAGAGATCGACGATAGAAATAAATCAAAATACAGAGAAAAATTGGCGTATATAGTATAATATAGGAGAAATAAAATAAAAGTATGCTTTCTCAACATATCTCCTTTTACCAGATTGATTAACTCAAAATGATCTACTTGGTCCAAGTGTTGAGCCTAAGCTTTGATACCAAATACAACAGCCTATCCTTCATAATACCTAAAAATCATCATCTCACAGCAACGTCTAACTTTTGAATACCATAAAAGATAGATTATCGGGGTGAAATTAGAATGAAACACTAAACCAAGACATCGACAAGTTCTTATAACGGAATGATAACATATAATATATAGAATCACTACAAGAAGAATACCTTTTTATAGCGTTTAAAAAACGCTGTAAAAGGATACGATGGCGTTTTTATAAACACTGTATATCAACAAGTTGTAATATGTCAGGGATCTATAATAGCAACCTCAGAATCGCTATAAAAAACATGTTATAAATGAAGTTACTTATAGCGTTTCTGAATTGCTATTAAATGGACGATTCATGACATACAAGTACCTTTCTATAGCAATTGTAAACGCTGTAGATATATCATTACCTGATTATTATAGCAATTATAAATGCTATAGAAATATCATTTCCGGATTATTATAGCAACTATAAATGCTGTAAAAACGCTATAGAATATTTACTTTAGTCTTTCATAGCATTATTTACTTGCTATGAAAACTGTTTAATCGTTGTAGAATATTTTTATTGCACCAGCATAATGCTATAATATGTATAGCCATGCAATTTTTTTTCCTAGCATTAATATAAAAAGGATGTAATATACGGTATTTCACAAAGTATTAACAATTAAGCATAAAAAATATATGAATAAAATCATTTCATGCACAATATTAATCATATAAATATTAGTAACAATTCATACAATCGTAGCTAACCAAATCAATACATAATAAAAGTAACAATCCATACAACCATAGCTAACCAAAACGATACATAGTAAAAGTAAAGATGTAAGAACATCGACACAAAATACATTTGAAGGAGAATGAATGCGGCAGCATATTTTTTCATGCCTTCCACCATAGCGTAAACCCTGAGCATCATACACCACCTATCAAAAAGCACATACATCTATTAGTCATAAAAAGTAAACATAAATTATTATGAATACCGATTTGATCATTTTATCGATGAAGAAAAATATCAAATACGAAATTATGTTCGGTTTTTAACAAAGAAACATGCTTAGTTTTTAACTGAGCAAACCAAACAAGTTTTTAACTAAGCATATGCTCAGTTTTCAATTGAGCGTATGCTCATTTTTCAACTGAGAATGCCTCATTTTTTAACTACGCTCAATTTTAACTGAGCAAACTCGCACAATTTTCAACTGAGCGTAGCTCAGTTAAACACTCAGTTTTCAACTTAGCATAGGCTCAGTTTTCAATAGAGCATAGGCTTGCTCGGTTTTCAATTGAGCGTTTGCTCGGTTTTCAAGTGATCATATGCTCAGTTTTCAACTAAGCATAGCTTAATTTTTAACTGAGAAAACACTTAGTTTTCAACTGAGCATGGGCTCAGTTTTCAACAGAGCAAACTCACATAGTTTTAACTGAGAAATCTCTCAGTTTCTAACCCAGTTTTTAACCGAGCTTATGCTCAGTTTTTTACCCAGTTTTTAACCAATCTTATATTCCATTTTTAGCCGAGCTTGTACTAAGCTTTTAACTGAGCAACCTTGCTCAACTTTAAATTGAGCATAGACTCAGTTTTTAACTAGGCATAGACTCAGTTTTTAATTGAGCAAATGCTCGGTTAGATGTTCAGTTTTTAATTGATAAAACTTGCATAGTTTTTAACTGTCATTGTATCAGTCTTTTTTACTCTTTTTTTACTCTGATGTGTAATGCATTTGACTGTAAGAAAATATAACGAGTACAATTCAAATTTGAATATCTTGTGAAGACCCGCAAATCCGTACTCCTTGAATATACACTAATCTCCGTAGATTAATTCAAGATGAACAGAAATACAAATTATCAATGTTTAAGAAAAAGAAAAAGAAGAAGAAGAGAGAAAATAGATAGAAAAATAGAGAGGAAAGAGAATAGAAAATAGACCGGAACAGAACACAACAGAACAATAACAGAATCTCACAATTCGCAGCGGAACAACATATAATAATAAATGAATAATCTTTAAACAAAGAACTATATCAGTTATTACATCACATACATTACATTTCATTACATCATATCATCAGAGTGTATAACAACAACAACGATCAGTGCAGCGGAAAAGAAATACTATATAGTAGTAATACGCCATGCCATCCATCTTGCCTCCAGCAACTCCAGAATATCCAGAATATCCTGATAAACCTTAACTCTTGACTGCCCGTGTGAAAATTGGTGGGCACCCAGAGTTTAGGAAGGAAAACAATAAACTCCGAGTCAGTCATGTGACTGGTGTGAGAACTCAAAACAGTTTATTTTTCTTTAAAATCAAAATAGAAGAATATTTTTAAAAATCAATTCGCAATGCTTTTAAAAATGAGACTACCATAAGACCTCCTGCCACACACACAATGCAAACGCAGACTTGGAGGAGATTTCTTCTTATGTTAGTCAAAGATGCTTGATACGTATTAAAAAGAAACATTTGATATTATTACTAGTGCATAGTGTATAAAACAATTTCGGAAGTAGAATATAAATCTTAGCCAGCATAGACATTTCGAACTATGTCTACTATAGCTACCATCTAAACAATGGTGACCACCATAAGTAAATGGCAGGTTCTACAACTAATACCGTACAAGGTTTCGTATTGGAAATTGGATTTCCAACGAATGATCAGGCCAAGGAACTTCCCATTGCCACATGAGAATGCCTCTGGAAGGACATCCCCGAGAACCAAACCGGATCTCTACCAACACAAGGCCGGGTTACCCCTAACTGAGTAACAACTGACCGAATATGCCATCCCTCGGTCCTTTGGGACCTTTCACCGAGCGCTCGCAATCAATTCACACAATCATAAAGTGTTTTCAACATGAGTAAGTATCTGGGCTCCATACCATGAGACCACCCTTTTCCAGAAGGAAATGCACATATCCTAAAGGGCGCTACCCCTCATAACCTTGCCGCATCTTTCCTGTTTTGACCATTCCCGAGGTGTGAGGTTCGACGAAGTCACGTCCACAAAAACATACTTTATACAAAAGCCATGCTTTGGGTCAACAAATGATCATAGAAATGATCACCAGGATAGACGATCAAACAAATGATCCTATCACAAATAATCAACACAATGATCATTTCACAGCAACACTCAGCATGTCACATTACCAAATTGGGAATATATCGCTGATAACATTCAACTACATAACCTCTGAGCTTGTACGTCTCAGAGAAGGGTGTTAAGCTAAAAGAATAAATTCTCCTCCACCAACAGAAATATATTTGAAAGAAATCTGCTTTATATCTCAATTTGTAATGTCAGACATACAATCCATACAAGTCTGTTCCGGGCTCGAACAAAACCGAAGGCACTTACAAAGAAGTCCTTGCAATCTGGATATTCACAATCCCGATCGGATTCACCATCACATATGGAGAACTCTATACCGGAGCAACTCGGTGTAGAGTCAATCGACAGGTCATCCTATCGCTCTCGCAAATACCGGGTCTTCAACACCGATCTTCAATGCTATCCATTACGTCGTATCACTATTCGGAATGGGTAATCCGAATAACGAGCGCAATAATTTAAAAATAAGTGTGCATTCAAATTCAACAAATCACAACAAATACCTTTCAAAGGTAAATATTGATAGTCGGTTATTGAACTATCAATGGATATGCACAACATCACCAGATTCCAAATAATTTTCCAAATTATTTATTTCTCAAAGATATCTTTACAAGATATATAATTTTCACACTTCAAAAATAAATCAATATTTATTTTTAAACAAATTCCACTTCCTTTTATAAATTCCATAGTGGATTTATATTTCACAATATCCATGCATATATGATTTCAATTATTCATTTCAATTTATCTTCAAAAAGATAAATTCTCAAATTATTCACTTTATATTGGAAAACATTTCCATACTTATTTATTCATAAGTAATTCACAAATTTTATTTATTTTCAACACTTGGAAAATATTCAACATACTTAAATCGAGATTAAGTATATATATTTCATTCTTTAAGGAAATCATTCTCTTAAACATAATTATTTGGGCCAAAACGAATGTTATGTAAAACATTGTTACGACAACCCAAAATCACTAGTGTAGCGATTCGAAATTAAAATAGATATATAAATCCCAATACTATACAAACATTTCCTTTCGGAAGTCATTTACTATAACAACAGTGTTATAGTCCACCATTTCCTTCTATTTCTCGAAAACATCTATTTCAACAATAAATGTTGAAATCTATGGTTTCGAATCTCAACACATTTTAAAACATCGTTAGATCGTTTTAAATTCCATTTAAAACATCAAATCTAAACATTTTCTTTAACATATTATTCACTATTCAAAAACGTGAATATACTACGTTAACAAATTTCATCCTTTTATTCATTTTATTTCAAAGGATTATTCACAGTCAAAAACGTGAATATAACTCCATTAATAGGTTCCAACAATTTACTTCTTAAAATAAGTCGTTTGCGAATTTATAAAACAACGTTTATAAATCCCTTTTCTATTTATTTTATAACAATTCCCTTTTATAAATTCCTTTATTAACCTATTCAATTTATAACTCAATTATAAAACAAAAGTTCATATCATAAGTGAGATACTTATAATTTATTTGTTTGCAAAATCGTTCTTTTGAACTTCATAATTATAAATCTTATAACTTATAAGATTCAATTATTTACCCAAATCTATTCTATCAATAACTTTATAAATTTTATAAACCTACTGCTTATAAAATTCCATTTATAACTTCACCGTTTATAATTCTATAAATTTCATTCATTTATGAAATCCATTCATAATTCATTCAAACACTTATAAAAACTCGTTTTATAATCCAAAATATTCAAATTTATAAATATCCATTTTATAAATCTTTTATACAAATCAACTTGTATTATTATTCTAAAACGTCTTTAAACTTCTTTATAATTTCACCATTTTTGATTTATAAAATAATCAAATTTTATAAATCCTATATTTCAATTTTTCATAATAAATTCAATTAATCCCGATTAAACTATTTTATAAAATCATTAAACTCCATATTTTCAAAAATCAACTTTAACCGTATTTCTCAAAATCATAATTTTTATAACTTTAAAAATTATAATGTTTACTTATTTATAATGGATCAATTCCAAAAATATTTTATAACTTATACTTTCAAAAATCTCTTTAAAAATAATTTAAAATTCCAAAATTTGGTCTAATGATGCTACACACCAAATAGTCAATCACGACTACAACGATATCATATATCGATATGATAATCCATCAAATATCAAAATATCTGAATTCAAATAAAAACTGTTGAGGAATCCAGTTGGATCCCCCCAACCTGTTTTCCTGCATCCACAAACATTAGCACAATACCAATTCCGCTCCAGTACGGAATTATCGCGGTATATGTGATTTAAAATATTATCCGCTTAATAGACGGCGCAATAGGGTCTCATCCGCTAAACAAATGCGGGAAATCAATAATTCCAATATATAAATATGCCAATATATATATATATATATATATATATATTGCTATTATATATAATACCAATTTCACTGTTTATGAAATATTCGCGGTATATGTTTTTAATAAATAACATCCGCTTACTAATGGCGCATAATGTCTATTTTAACAATCAATAGATAACAATCATCATTTAAACATGCATTCAAATATTTTAAATCTAACTATTTAAAATTAAAATCGAAACTGATTCGATTGAGTGAGAAGTTCTCACCTTGATTTCAATTTCGTTTTTAGCGATTTATTTCGAATAAAATTAAACGGACGTTTAATTTTACACGAAATTTTCACTAACTCCAAACGACTCCAATCCAATTTCATCGCGTAGTGCTCGTCCATACGATTCCAACGCAACTGGTTTCGCGCGTTTTCGACCTCGTATGAAAAAGTTATGATTTTTCAAAGTTACACGATTTTATATTAACTAATTTACAACATAAATTAAATTTTATAAACCTAAACCTATTTGGACCGTTAGATCCATGCCTGCAACATCCTGACCGTGCATACCTTCTTCCCTCTCGCGCTTCAACTCCAGTAACACATACGCAAGGCCGAACCCATAGTTTAGAATTAGGGTTTTATATTGCAACCTCCTCGCTCGAGTAAACTTCATCACACTACCCTCATTCGAACGCCTCCCACATGCTCTACACTCGGCTCCATCCCCATGAAGCTCGACTCTCTATTGCACTAGAAAACACGTGCGCAACAATCAACCTTTAAGCCCAAATTCCCATCGATCTACAGCTCCGTTTCCAATCACAACCGTTGGATTGGTAGATCTCAGTGTGCTCTACAATCTTCTAGTTATAAGATTCTTGTAAATGTTGATGGATGAAGAGAAAAGAGGAGGAGAAGTTCGTGAATTTCTGGCCTTCCATTTGAAGGTGGCGGCTACGTTAGGGTTAGGTTTAGGTTTTTATTTTTTTTCTAAAATTGTGAATTTATGGTGTATTTATAGGAAAAAATCGAACACTATTCATTCCAATTTTCCAAACTCCGATTTACGCGCCATAACCAGCGTTTCTAGGGTTTACCCCGCGTTCCGGACACAATGGAATAGGTTTCGGAAGCTAATTCGGACATCTGTGCGAGATATGGCTATAAACGTTCAATTTAAATTAAACCGATTTAAACGATTTTCTAGGCGTTTTAATTTGTACAGGACAAACGGTAAATCCAATTGACTTGAAATTTGAAGCCATACAATAATATCACATTACGGATCCGATGAAACTGGTTTCGTCGAAATCCGAGACTTTTTGAAAAATGGCTATTTTAACTCGCCAAATTAATATTAAAAACAATTCGATGCGTTTCGAGCTGCCACGATCAAACGATAACTCCGATTGACACGAAAATTGAAATCCGGTAATAACTAACTATTATGGATCCAATGGAACTGGTTTCGTCCAATTCTGAAACTATTCAAAAATTGACTATTTTCACTAGTCGATTTTAATATTAAAATATTCAATTTTCACAAATTAACTTTAATTCGATTTTAAAAAGTTCTAAAATATCATTCTAACTCCAACATGATAAAATAAAATTTTACAAATCATTTTCAATCATATTTAACTCAATTTTCAATTATTTCCATAATTTAACATATTAAATTATCGATTTAATTATCCAATTAAATCCAATTATTCAAATTAAAATTTATTCGACTTATAAATTTCACTTATTAATATTTAAAATTAATTAAATATTCAAATTTTAATTACTTAAAATCCTGGGTCTTTACAATCTTCCCCCCTTAAAAGAATTTCGTTCTCGAAATTACCAAGTAAGAAAAGTTACAGAATCTATTAATTTTCCCAAAACAAATTTAAACTTCTTATAATAACTTACTAAGTTTTCAAATCATACTTAGTTATCTTTTCAAAAACAACTACTATTGTTTAACTTTCAATTCCAAATCAAAGTTATAGTTTTCAAAAAATTTCCAAAAATTTGTTTCAAAATTTTTCTAACGCCTTAAATTTTCGAAAAAATTCACCATAGTCTCCTTTGTGCGGCTCGATCCGAAAAAAAATGACAGTATATATATCACAAATATACATCTCATCAAGTAATGAGGCATCCCACAGGGAAAAAAAGTATAAAAGTACGATATTTAATCCGAGATATGTACCTTATATTTTATTAGCGAGCATATATGGCTAATATAGCGCGAAAGCGAGCTCCAAATGCGAAGCAAACGCGATCCGCACCTACTAATCACTCAACAAACAACATGAGAAACATGTATATAGATAATAGTATCGATATACAACATACAACAACATAATAACTATATATGCCAACATAGCAAATGCAATAAAAGCTATATATTCAACCATCAACCAACTAACATCCATAACCAATTAATATTCATTCATATTCTCATTAATATTCAATGAAATGGTTTTCAGTTTAATCACTTTTGATTCATTAACAGTGGATGTTCTTACTAACATTCATTTTCAATTAGTTTATATTCACTAATTCATATTCAAGTTGGTTCACTTCCAAATCAAATTCAATTCTATTTAATCACTTAACTTCCAATTGAATTTTCAATTACTTTAACTTTCAATTTCATTAGCACTTAATGAATTATATACAATCAATTAACAATCATATAACAACCAATGTATATTAGTTACAACCAAATTTCTTTTCTTTTATTCATTCAATTATTCAACTTCCAATAACATTAGATCTTAATGAATTAACACTTACATTCATTACTCCATATCAATTATTTACATTCAATTGATTAACATTCAATTCATTAATTCAATTCAATTACAAAAGTTGAATTTCATTTCATAACTCAAGTTCACATTTATCACTTAACTTTATTAATTTACTTTGATATCTAAATCAACTTCATTCAACATCCTCTTAAGTCATACTCCATTTTACAAACATCACTTGGTTTTACATAACTTAAATTCCAACTTATAAATTTATTCAGATTCTCAATTCTAAAGTAAATTTTTATTTAACTTTAACCAAGGTCAAATTTCATTACTTATTCAAACTCATTTTTTTATTTATAACTCATATTCATAAATATATTCATATAGTTTCACTTCTTATATATATAAGTTTATTTCACAATTGTAAATCACTTTGATTATTATTCAATTCTTATAATTCATTTTCTTATACAATTATTCTTTTACTTAGATTATTCAAACAACTAAACAATCAACTTATTTTCACTTTAATAATTCTGAAAAATCATTCCTTTATATATAAATATAATCAAGGTAAAATTATTTCATTTGCCCAATTTAAAACAATATTATGTCGAATTGTTCTATTCAAGTGTTTAGAAACCCCTTCGGCATAGTTTTGCATACCGTGCTGACGAAGGTTCATATGCCACTCAATAAATCAATCATCACAATATAAAATAATTTTATATATTCACTAACAAATACGCTCTCATAGCTATTATTACATTCAAACTCAATCTAGAGTACTACTGACTCTATCTCTAATGAGTAATACCCAACAGAACCATGGTTGTCGCTTAACCATATGCTCTGATACCAACTGTGAAGACCCGCAAATCCGTACTCCTTGAATATACACTAATCTCCGTAGATTAATTCAAGATGAACAGAAATACGAATTATCAATGTTTAAGAAAAAGAAAAAGAAGAAGAAGAAGAAGAGAGAAAATAGATAGAAAAATAGAGAGGAAAGAGAATAGAAAATAGACCGGAACAGAACACAACAGAACAATAACAGAATCTCACAATTCGCAGTGGAACAACATATAATAATAAATGAATAATCTTTAAACAAAGAACTATATCAGTTACTACATCACATACATTACATTTCATTACATCATATCATCAGAGTGTATAACAACAACAACGATCAGTGCAGCGGAAAAGAAATACTATATAGTAGTAATACGCCATGCCATCCATCTTGCCTCCAGCAACTCCAGAATATCCAGAATATCCTGATAAACCTTAACTCTTGACTGCCCGTGTGAAAATTGGTGGGCACCCAGAGTTTAGGAAGGAAAACAATAAACTCCGAGTCAGTCATGTGACTGGTGTGAGAACTCAAAACAGTTTATTTTTCTTTAAAATCAAAATAGAAGAATATTTTTAAAAATCAATTCGCAATGCTTTTAAAAATGAGACTACCATAAGACCTCCTGCCACACACACAATGCAAACGCAGACTTGGAGGAGATTTCTTCTTATGTTAGTCAAAGATGCTTGATACGTATTAAAAAGAAACATTTGATATTATTACTAGTGCATAGTGTATAAAACAATTTCGAAAGTAGAATATAAATCTTAGCCAGCATAGACATTTCGAACTATGTCTACTATAGCTACCATCTAAACAGTGGTGACCACCATAAGTAAATGGCAGGTTCTACAACTAATACCGTACAAGGTTTCGTATTGGGAATTGGATTTCCAACGAATGATCAGGCCAAGGAACTTCCCATTGCCACATGAGAATGCCTCTGGAAGGACATCCCCGAGAACCAAACTGGATCTCTACCAACACAAGGCCGGGTTACCCCTAACTGAGTAACAACTGACCGAATATGCCATCCCCCGGTCCTTTGGGACCTTTCACCAAGCGCTCGCAATCAATTCACACAATCATAAAGTGTTTTTAACATGAGTAAGTATCTGGGCACCATACCATGATACCACCCTTTTCCAGAAGGAAATGCACATATCCTAAAGGGCGCTACCCCTCATAACCTTGCCGCATCTTTCCTGTTTTGACCATTCCCGAGGTGTGAGGCTCGACGAAGTCACGTCCACAAAAACATACTTTATACAAAAGCCATGCTTTGGGTCAACAAATGATCATAGAAATGATCACCAGGATAGACGATCAAACAAATGATCCTATCACAAATAATCAACACAATGATCATTTCACAGCAACACTCAGCATGTCACATTACCAAATTGGGAATATATCGCTGATAACATTCAACTACATAACCTCTGAGCTTGTACGTCTCAGAGAAGGGTGTTAAGCTAAAAGAATAAATTCTCCGCCACCAACAGAAATATATTTGAAAGAAATCTGCTTTATATCTCAATTTGTAATGTCAGACATACAATCCATACAAGTCTGTTCCGGGCTCGAACAAAACCGAAGGCACTTACAAAGAAGTCCTTGCAATCCGGATATTCACAATCCTGATCGGATTCACCATCACATATGGAGAACTCTATACCGGAGCAACTCGGTGCAGAGTCAATCGACAGGTCATCCTATCGCTCTCGCAAATACCGGGTCTTCAACACCGATCTTCAATGCTATCCATTACGTCGTATCACTATTCGGAATGGGTAATCCGAATAACGAGCGCAATAATTTAAAAATAAGTGTGCATTCAAATTCAACAAATCACAACAAATACCTTTCAAAGGTAAATATTGATAGTCGGTTATTGAACTATCAATGGATATGCACAACATCACCAGATTCCAAATAATTTTCCAAATTATTTATTTCTCAAAGATATCTTTACAAAATATATAATTTTCACACTTCAAAAATAAATCAATATTTATTTTTAAACAAATTCCACTTCCTTTTATAAATTCCATAGTGAATTTATATTTCACAATATCCATGCATATATGATTTCAATTATTCATTTCAATTTATCTTCAAAAAGATAAATTCTCAAATTATTCACTTTATATTGGAAAACATTTCCATACTTATTTATTCATAAGTAATTCACAAATTTTATTTATTTTCAACACTTGGAAAATATTCAATATGCTTAAATCGAGATTAAGTATATATATTTCATTCTTTAAGGAAATCATTCTCTTAAACATAATTATTTGGGCCAAAACGAATGTTACGTAAAACATTGTTACGACAACCCAAAATCACTAGTGTAGGGATTCGAAATTAAAATAGATATATAAATCCCAATACTATACAAACATTTCCTTTCGGAAGTCATTTACTATAACAACAGTGTTATAGTCCACCATTTCCTTCTATTTCTCGAAAACATCTATTTCAACAATAAATGTTGAAATCTATGGTTTCGAATCTCAACACATTTTAAAACATCGTTAAATCGTTTTAAATTCCATTTAAAACATCAAATCTAAACATTTTCTTTAATATATTATTCACTATTCAAAAACGTGAATATACTACGTTAACAAATTTCATCCTTTTATTCATTTTATTTCAAAGGTTTATTCACAGTCAAAAACGTGAATATAACTCCATTAATAGGTTCCAACGATTTACTTCTTAAAATAAGTCATTTGCGAATTTATAAAACAACGTTTATAAATCCCTTTTCTATTTATTTTATAACAACTCCCTTTTATAAATTCCTTTATTAACCTATTCAATTTATAACTCAATTATAAAACAAAAGTTCATATCATAAGTGAGATACTTATAATTTATTTGTTTGCAAAATCGTTCCTTTGAACTTCATAATTATAAATCTTATAACTTATAAGATTCAATTATTTACCCAAATCTATTCTATCAATAACTTTATAAATTTTATAAACCTACTGCTTATAAAATTCCATTTATAACTTCATCGTTTATAATTCTATAAATTTCATTCATTTATGAAATCCATTCATAATTCATTCAAACACTTATAAAAACTCGTTTTATAATCCAAAATATTCAAATTTATAAATATCCATTTTATAAATCTTTTATACAAATCAACTTGTATTATTATTCTAAAACGTCTTTAAACTTCTTTATAATTTCACCATTTTTGATTTATAAAATAATCAAATTTTATAAATCCTATATTTCAGTTTTTCATAATAAATTCAATTAATCCCGATTAAACTATTTTATAAAATCATTAAACTCCATATTTTCAAAAATCAACTTTAACCGTATTTCTCAAAATCATAATTTTTATAACTTTAAAAATTATAACGTTTATTTATTTATAATGGATCAATTCCAAAAATATTTTATAACTTATACTTTCAAAAATCTCTTTAAAAACAATTTAAAATTCCAAAATTTGGTCTAATGATGCTACACACCAAATAGTCAATCACGACTACAACGATATCATATATCGATATGATAATCCATCAAATATCAAAATATCTGAATTCAAATAAAAACTGTTGAGGAATCTAGTTGGATCCCCCCAACCTGTTTTCCTACATCCACAAACATTAGCACAATACCAATTCCGCTCCAGTACGGAATTATCGCGGTATATGGGATTTAAAATATTATTCGCTTAATAGACGGCGCAATAGGGTCTCATCCGCTAAACAAATGCGGAAAATCAATAATTCCAATATATACATATGCCAATATATATATTGCTATTATATATAATACCAATTTCACTGTTTATGAAATATTCGCGGTATATGTTTTTAATAAATAACATCCGCTTACTAATGGCGCATAATGTCTATTTTAACAATCAATAGATAACAATCATCATTTAAACATGCATTCAAATATTTTAAATCTAACTATTTAAAATTAAAATCGAAACTGATTCGATTGAGTGAGAAGTTCTCACCTTGATTTCAATTTCGTTTTTAGCGATTTATTTCGAATAAAAGTAAACGGATGTTTAATTTTACACGAAATTTTCACTATCTCCAAATGACTCCAATCCAATTTCATCGCGTAGTGCTCGTCCATACGATTCCAACGCAACTGGTTTCGCGCGTTTTCGACCTCGTATGAAAAAGTTATGATTTTTCAAAGTTACACGATTTTATATTAACTAATTTACAACATAAATTAAATTTTATAAACCTAAATCTATTTGGACCGTTAGATCCATGCCTGCAACATCCTGACCGTGCATACCTTCTTCCCTCTCGCGCTTCAACTCCAGTAACACATACGCAAGGCCGAACCCAAAGTTTAGAATTAGGGTTTTATATTGCAACCTCCTCGCTCGAGTAAACTTCATCACACTACCCTCATTCGAACGCCTCCCACATGCTCTACACTCGGCTCCATCCCCATGAAGCTCGACTCTCTATTGCATGAGAAAACACGTGCGCAACAATCAACCTTTAAGCCCAAATTCCCATCGATCTACAGCTCCGTTTCCAATCACAACCGTTGGATTGGTAGATCTCAGTGTGCTCTACAATCTTCTAGTTATAAGATTCTTGTAAATGTTGATGGATGAAGAGAAAAGAGGAGGAGAAGTTCATGAATTTCTGGCCTTCCATTTGAAGGTGGTGGCTACGTTAGGGTTAGGTTTAGGTTTTTATTTTTTTTCTAAAATTGTGAATTTATGGTGTATTTATAGGAAAAAATCGAACACTATTCATTCCAATTTTCCAAACTCCGATTTACGCGCCGTAACCAGCGTTTCTAGGGTTTACCCCGCGTTCCGGACACAATGGAATAGGTTTCGGAAGCTAATTCAGACATCTGTGCGAGATATGGGTATAAACGTTCAATTTAAATTAAACCGATTTAAACGATTTTCTAGGCGTTTTAATTTGTACAGGACAAACGGTAAATCCAATTGACTTGAAATTTGAAGCCATACAATAATATCACATTACGGATCCGATGAAACTGGTTTCGTCGAAATCCGAGACTTTTTGAAAAATGGCTATTTTAACTCGCCAAATTAATATTAAAAACAATTCGATGCGTTTCGAGCTGCCACGATCAAACGATAACTCCGATTGACACGAAAATTGAAATCCGGTAATAACTAACTATTACGGATCCAATGGAACTAGTTTCGTCCAATTCTGAGACTGTTCAAAATTTGACTATTTTCACTAGTCGATTTTAATATTAAAATATTCAATTTTCACAAATTAACTTTAATTCGATTTTAAAAAGTTCTAAAATATCATTCTAACTCCAACATGATAAAATAAAATTTTACAAATCATTTTCAATCATATTTAACTCAATTTTCAATTATTTCCATAATTTAACATATTAAATTATCGATTTAATTGTCCAATTAAATCCAATTATTCAAATTAAAATTTATTCGACTTATAAATTTCACTTATTAATATTTAAAATTAATTAAATATTCAAATTTATTTACTAAAAATCCTGGGTCGTTACATATTTTGTATTTCATTTTATAAGCAGAAACTAGAAGGAAAAAGGTAGAAATATATGAGATATTTAAAGCAAGCAGGATGACTGCGTGGGCATGAATATACAATTTTAAGACCATAGACATGGCTGTCACTATTGTTTAAAGAGCATCCATGCAAATCAATAAGTAAATGATCTATAATATGAAGATTTACCGGGAGATCAGCAATTGCTTGGCTAACTGAACTACAAACTGCCGCAGTTGCACCTGTTTGTAACGCATTCATTGATACGTCAATTAGGAAGAAAAATACAGCGGGCATTGGATCGCGAACCTGTAGTATAGTAAAAAAAGAAAGGGTAAGCAAAATTGCAAACATCTAAGATGGCAGCGTGATATTCATGAACAAGAAATTTAGTTGTGACAAATGTATTTCAGGATTGCATCTCTAGCAAGTATATTTAATGCACAAGATACTATTGGAGAAAACAGGTAAATGTACAAAGAAAATAAACAATAAAACTGGTTATAAAAGAAATTCGTTCTGCAGTTTATAATCACTTAAGCAGCATGTGTTACCTACTAGGTTAGTACTTCCAAAGAATTTCTGTCTGATAAACTTTCAATTTACAAATACACAGCAGGAAGAGTTACCATCATTAAAACAGTAACAATTAACAAAACATAAATGGAAAGTCGAGTGCGAATTTTGCAAGTTCACGTAATGATATAGTCTTGACAAATAAACTAAAAGAAATATAAGATAGATTATTACTTTACAAGCTTGCATACCTTGTATTCTTTTGTAGCAACAAACTCCACCGTTCCTATACATAGATCAGCTCTCTCATCAGCATCTCGGCGCCTACCGTCTGGACCAATGTTGCAAAAATAATCTCGTGGAGTCTGATCAGTAAATCCTGCCAAAAGCAAAGATGCATGTTAAGCTACATATAGCTTTTTCCATATACAAATAGGATTTATAGACTTCTCTTCTTATATGTAGACTAGCTCAGAACAGTTGAGATCGCAGACCCACATAATAAACATGAAATTTAAGGTGGAGAAACAGGACTGAAAACAGTGGAGAAAAGCACAACATGTCCAAGTTTGCAATATCAGCTACTAAATTTTCTCCAAAAAAATAAGAAAGGTACTAACAAGCAGTTTTCCTGTAGGGAAGACTTATTCGTTGATTTTGCTGCTGTAAAGGGTGATTTTAAGACTGCTATTACAAATAGCAAACTTATACTTTGATTATCAAGAAAAAGTGTCTAATTACTATGCAAACGCAACAGGAAAAGCATGACGCTATATCCCACATAACCAATTTTTTGAGTCGGCTTGCTGAAGCCTTTAGTACCTTCTACCAATATTGCTAATCAAACTATGTATCACGTCAACCACTTTAATACAAACCCAAAAGAGGAGTGTAGTGGATCCTTAATCCCACACGCATGCATGCGCGCACCCCACACACGCGCGGGCACACACACACATCAAGCACTCACCACATAAGTTGCAAATGAACTGTCTTCCATGGTCAACAAATCTCATAAATGGATTAATGTACCCCTTGCAGCGTGAACACCTTAAAGGTCCACTTTCTCCAAAATCAACGATCTGGAAAATGAAGGGAAATATCATTTTGAAGTAGAAATAAATAAAAACATCAATGCAGGATGAATAGAAAATGTAATGAAGAATAACTTGGCAATTCAATCAATCAATTATTTAATAGTAAAGCAGAAATTTTACTCGCTCTTCTTAATGATATAGCTATACTTTCATATATATCTTTTGTATCTTCGAACTCTCGATTACTTCCAGTTAATTTTCATATATATTTTCATTCAACTTCACCATATATTCAAAATTCTCTCTGTTCTGTTTCATTGGCAATGTTTTCACTTGAATCCTCCAAAATTTCAAAATTATCATCCGCTCAAATACAAACTAACTTAAATCCGACTTTTTCAAAATTTTGTCAACCGCTTAAATACACATTTTTCAATTTTAAATTCATTTCATCTCATCTATCTAAGCAATTTTTCCATCTAGCAAGCTTGTATCTTCTTCTTTTTAATTTTTTAATTACGTAAATATATGTGATTAAGCACTTATTATTTCATGTAACAAATAATACGCCTAAAAAATTAACTTCTACAACTTGTTTATCTTAACAACCATTTAATTTATGTTAAAATTTTAAAATATAAACAAATAATAAATATCAATTTGCTATACAATATATTTACAAATTTAACTAACTTTTACAAGTTACAACACTCCATATTTTCAAAACTCACTCTATTTAATATATCATTACCAATATTTTCACTTAAATCCTTCAAAACATTGAGATATTCACCTACTTTATTACAATCCTACAGTTTTTCAAATATATCATCCACTGAAATACAAACCTTCAATTTTAGATCCATCCATCATCTATCTAAGCTTTTCTTTTGGGTACATCCAGCAATTCAAATTTATCGAGGTTCTTTTTAGTATCAAATTTGTTACCAAATAAACATAATTAAGTATTTATTAATTCATACAACAAATATTAAATCTTAAAAAAAAAATTCAATCTATAACTATTTTTTTTAACATGATTCATTAATGCCAACAAGTGTCAATCTCGAGGATCGAACTCATGACATTTAATCTCGTGGTCTGAACTGGCAACCAACCGAGCCAATCCTGTTGGCAATCTATAACTAATTTATTTTAACAAAAGCAACAATTTCATTTATGTTCAATTTTAAAAAAAACAGAATAAAACTAATTTCCAGTCCAATATATTAAAAAAATTAACATTACAACAATGTTGTGTGCAAGAATGGGTTAGTTGGCTTTATATTCATGAAGGAATCTTGTCATCTTTGCTAGTTCTTTACATGGTTATACCAAAAACTGCTAGCATTGCCAAAATTGAAGAGCCAAAAGATGCAGATACGATAACGATTGAGGATGCAAAGAAAGAACTTATAAACAAAGAATTTCCATGCTTCTGTCATTGTATCAGTCTTCAATAATGATGTATTTTGATTTTTTTTTTAAAAAAAGGTGAAGCAAAATCGATTCACGACAATCTGTAATATAGGAAAATAAAGTATCATGACATACATGCCATGGTTCTATGTTATCTGAAAATTTTATTTGGGGGTGTAACATCATAGACTCAACACACAAACACATGAACACACACACACGTGAATATATGTATATATTTATATATACGTGCATGCGCATGTGCACGCTGTGCGATTTAAAGAATAGTGAACATAGACACCAAGGGAAAGATCACACAGAGATTTTATGCACTCGCAGATTCAAAGATGAAACTTCACGAATAATCAAATCATATATGCATCTGCAATATAGAGGACAGGGCATAAAAGTAACTAAATAAAATGACAGGGTATTCATATTACTTGTATAGGTCCTTCTTCTGGATGAGGAAGTGCCAGCGGTTGAATCATTAGCGCCAACGACAAGCTAGATGTCAACAGGAGATCTCCAGTACATGGTATCTGGTATTACAAGATAATAGTACTTAGCAGTAAAGAGTGTAATCCAGATCGTCAGGCTCGTAGGTACAGAAGGGTCTGAGAAATGTCATTTCAAGAACTAGCATTCACTTAAAAAATGAATATTCCACAAGGTCATGTTCAAGACTCGAACTTGCATCTGAGTGAAAAACATTGCTTTAATGTACTATGATGCCAAATCAATTGCAAGGACTGCAGTTAGTTGGCACTATTCAGTATATTCATAGCTATCACTATTTGGCCTATGTTTTCTTTAACCTTATTATTTTCAGAATCATCGATCAAAATTTCTGTCTATTTTAGATAGTTGTTTTTCACTAGTGAATGCCTGATCAGTGTGCGTTGAACTCTTATAAAGGCTTAGATATGTATACATAGCGATGACATATCTTTTGTCTGGTAATAAAATGGCATTGTGCAGCCTAAAATGTGATAAAAATTGAAAACAATACCTGAGCCATCCTACATCTCATTAAGCGTGGACTGCAATTTCCAGTATCCCTAACAATGAAATCGCCTGTTGTATATACTTTAAAAGTCAAATACCCTACAGGAAAAAAGAAGCAATTAGAGCATGTCCTAGATTACTGCTTAAAATCAAACTAGAAAGTAAAATTAAAGCAATTAAATCAAATTAGATAAATTCGAATTGAAACCGGATTTAGGCTGGAGTTCTCATCTTTGCTGATCTCGTCGTTGCTGATCTCGTCTTTGCTGATCCCCTTAAGTCGCATCTTGTTGCGAGAATTGTTGCTTCGTTTATAAGAGTTTGAAGGTCTGCCCCAGTAAAACTTGGAGTTCTCCTTGCAATTTTCTCAAAATTAACATTCTTTCCTACTGCTTTTCCTCTTAGATGCACCTAGTAAGAACAAAATCACATAAATCGGTTCCATCAATCATTGAGAGATATGAAGAAGAAAGTTAATCAAAGGAATATATTACAGAGAGACGACTTTGGAGTGTAGGATTCTAAAGATGCGATAATCCCGAAAGACAGATTCGAACGCGTTAGGATTTTGATGAGCGATGGAAATGGGGAGTTTTCTGTGATTTAGGGTTTTGGACTGGGCAGTGAAAATGGAATTTCGCGGTAATGAAAATGGGAGGGAGGGAAATAATACGGACCGCCTAATTTTTCGTTTTGCTGTAGGAAACTTTAACAGCATGGATAATGCGTTGTATTTGACGCTAAGCAACTAATAATTAAACAAAGACAGCAATTTATGTTTCAATGCTGTCCATTCTTGCAATAAATATACCATTTTCTTGTAGTGAATACACATGAACAAAATAGGATGACTATATATATGAGACCGCACTAGTGGAAGCAACTGATAAATAAATATAAATACATAAAGTCATAATACATCAACTCCCGACAACATGGAGTTTCGAAGAACCGGTACGACCAGTCCTATATACAAATAACAAGTCTATCATATAGTACTAAATCATCAAGTATACATATCTAAAATATTGATGCCACACCACTAGAATGCTCCAATTGCGCCTTGATAGTGTATCCCGAAAAACACCTGACTCCCAAACTATTCAGTCGATTACTCGAGAGTTATCATGACATAAACAAACAAAGACAAAATACGGGTCAAACTTAAAGCTTGGTTTGAAGGGTGATCAAGTTAGGGATATGCCCTAGGAGTAATTTTATAATTTATGGTAAATTAAGTTAACTATGTAATCAATTCCCATTTGTAATAAATGTGTTTTTCTTTCTGTTATATTTTTGTTATAATGTGTTATAAATAATTAAATATTTAATTAAAATATATTTAACAGAAAATCGTAAATGGTGTGTTTTTGATAGTAATTACAAATAATTATAATCATGAGTATTATATCATAATATAATTAACATATCATTTTAAATATACATATTCAAGATGCATCGAGACTGGCTACCAATATTTCCGTTGAGGCTAGAGTACGTAACGCCCTCCAAATGTTGGGTGTGTATTACACATTACTGCTGGGGGCACCAAGAGGTCACATACTGATAGTTATTGGATAATTATGAAATGACTCACTAGATAGTTTTCTATTGGTTATAACTATGATCATACAGAAAATATGATGTAACTAATTTACACAGTTCTCTTGACTTTAAAATACTATTGACTTTCAATATGAAAGCTCTACTTTGATTATAGTCAAATCGTGGCATAATGACCATCATGTGACTATGGTTGGTTCGAGTGAAAGTAACTGAAGTGAAACACTATTTAAGAGAGGATTTGCCTCCTCGGTTATATAGGGTTAGTATCACAGTCAACTGAAGTCCACTCAAAATCAAAATCTCTTCTAAGAGTAGTTCGATTAATAATAATTGTTACTATAGAATCAACGACTACTTATTAGGACTATAGAGTTGAATATGGACGATATTCAAATTTTGACCATTACCGAATTCGATAAGTCCAAAGCGATATAGTTTTGGTGAAGATAATTGGTGTAAATAATAGACCTAATCAGGTAATGCTTAACAAAGTAAATAAGATTTTATCGAAACCAAGTAAGTGATAAATTCGGCTGTGACGACTCAAATTTCAGCGCTCGAAAATCGACGCTCAAATACATACTTCACCCGTATTAGAATGCCGCAGATTCAAACGTTGAAAACCCGATTCGCCGGAGCTTATAACAACATTAGGTGATAACAAAACAGCGGAAACAAAAGAATAATTTATTGATACACAACATTTGATACAAAAATGATACAAATGAAATGATCAACACAAAGCAGAGATAAATACAACAGTGGAAAACACAGCAACAACAGCAGAGGGAAACAATATCTTTAGTGCCAAAACTCCAAACCACAAGATCGAACCACCATCATGCTGCAATAAAGCAAATGCGAAAGTCCAAAGACTCTAAAGATTGCCAAAAGCTACAACTACAAACCGACTATCTGATAACTTGACTCCAAGCTATCCGTGTGGAAAATTGTGGGAACCTAGAGTTTAGAAAAGGAACAATAAACTATAGGTCAGTCATGGGACTGGTGTGAGCAAACAAAAATAGTTTATCTTGAATAAAAACAAACAAAAAGCGATAAAAGAAATTCGCTATGCTTTTTGAAAAATGAAACTACCATAAGGCCTCCCGCCATATACACTATGCAATCGCACAATTGGTGGAGATTTCTCCTTATATAGTCAAACATGCTTGATATATGAAAAATCCTTTCGATATTATTATTAGTGCATAGTGTAGAAAACATTTCGAAAGTATAATATTAATCTTAGCCATCATACCACCATTATGGTATACCTACCATAGCTACCATGTTCAATAGCAGGTTACCACCACATTTCATGGCAGGTTATACAACTAAAACCGTAGAGGGCTCGTATTGATTTGTTTGGATTTCCAACAAATGATCAGGCTAAGGAACTTCATCACCGAATGGGAACGCCTTTGGAGGGACGCCCCGAGAACCTAACCGACTCTCTGCCAACACACTACCGGGTTACCTATGTAACTAGGTAACTAACTATCACGAGTATGCCATCCTCCGGTCGTCACCGACCTTTATTCGAGGATCCTCAACACCAACAAATTCCAACAGCCACATAAGTTAAGTATTTAGGCTCTATACCATGATACCACTTTTTATCCATAAGGAAATGCACATACCCTAAAGGGAGCGACCCTCATAACCTTGCCGCATCCTTCCTGTTTCGACCATTTCTGGGATGTGAGGTTCGACGAAGTCTCATCCACAAAGCTATGCTTTTCAAAATCCATGCTTCGATCAACAAACGATCAACAACACTTAGCATGCCACACTACCAAATTGGGAAAATATCACTAGTAACCATCAGCTACATAACCTCTGAGCTCGTACGTCTCAGAGAAAGGTGCTAAGCTAAGAGAATAAATTCTTCGCCACCAAACAGAAATGTATTTGTTAGAAACTAGATTTACATCTCAAAGTGTAATATCAGACATACATCCATACAAGTCCGTTTCGGTTTTGAATGGAACCAAAGGTACTTTAAAGAAGCCCTTGCAAATCCCGTATTCACAGTCCCGATCAGACTCCCCATCACATATGGAGATCTCTATACCGGCGCGACTCAGTGTAGAGACATTCGACAGGTAATCCTTTCATTCTCGAAAATAACGGTCTTCACCACCGTCTTCAAATGCACTCCCATTACGTTGTATCACTATTCGGAATGAGTTTTATGACATAAAGTCCTCTCCTGGCTAAACCGAATAATGAGCGCTTAATTTTAAAACCATATGGATATATTGGGATCTTAATTAAGTCACAACTTTTAGCCTAAAAACTTTCCTTTTGAATGGTTTAAACAAATTTCCACTTTTAATCTTTTAAACAAAAAGATTCACCCTTTAAGATCCTCTTCAATTTGAAAACAAGGTTCATCAATCTTTCACAAAGATTCATTCATAGTTTTTCAAAACTTTTTTCAATTTGATTCACCCATAACTTGAAATCCTTTCAGCAAAAACTGGAAAGTTATTACTTTAAATGAAAGCCATTATCATTTGAAAACAAATGCTATTCATTTCAGGAAAATCTGATTATATTTTACTCAACATATAGCCTTTCAATGTATACATTGGAAATACAGCGAACTACCATAACTGGCAAGCTCTATTTACAACCCCATAACAATTCATTTGAAATGCTTAAATGGTTTACAATCCATATATATATATGTTATATAATTTATCTAACCTTTTTTAAACCATGGTTTCCAAATACACGTATATGTATATAGAATTCAACTTCAAAATCTTGAATTCAAATTTAAATCAAATTATTTTAGTTCCAAATCTTCCTTTTCAAAAGTTTTTTAAATTACTTCTAAATCATTTTGGATTCAAAATTCAACCTTTAAAATTCTTTTCACCATTTTGAATAAAATAATTTTAAATTCAAAATACCCATGACTTAACCAATTTCCTATGAATTCCATATTTGTGTGTGTGTGTAGTCCAAGGGTTTTACACAACAATACAATATCATCAATCATCACAATCCAGGTACAACATTATCGATAAGCAGTATAGTCCTATAACGCTTATTTTTATTCATAGATTCACAGAAAAACACGTAAATTCAACACTGATAAATAATTTACACACAGCTCAATTCAAACAATTTACGTCACAGAATATTACAGACCAGAAATACCAAACAATTCAAGCATTAAATACAACAATCATCCATAAGAAAGACTAATTAGTCATTCAATCCCTAATTAATTTAATTTAATCTCCACCTAAACTAAATTAATTATCGTAATTACTTTTATGTCCTGCTTAATTAACATTAACAAGTTATAAACCATTTGTTATTACCTTAATTAGTTAATGAAATCAAATAAATAAATTCTTAACCATCCATCTTAAACAATTATCCTTAAGTAATTAATTTTCCCTTAATTGATCACCTAATAAATTAATCTTAAGTTAATTACAAAATTAATTAACCTTTAATTAATTATATTTTAATAAATTAATTATCTTTAATTAAATCACATAAATAAATTAACTTTAAGTTAATTACATAATTAGTTAACCCTTAATTAATTACGTTAAGTAATTATCTCTCAATCATAAATTAATTAACCTTTAATCATTAATTAATTCACCTTTAATTATTAATTAATTAAGCTTTAATTAATTAATTATCCTTTAATTATTAATTAATCAACCTTAATTAATCTTTAAATACCTTCATTAAGTAATTATTCTTTAAGTAATTATCCTTAATTAGTTTCATTAATTAATTCTTCTTTAATTACTTTCATTAATTAATAAATCTTTAATTACTTAAGATTTTAATCAATTAAAAGATAAACCATTTATCTTTATTATTTTAATTATTATTTAATCCTTATTTAATAACGTTTGGAAATAAATCACCATTAACACATAAATTAGCTTAAGACCTTAAAGTTAATTAACAATTAAAGACATTTCTTCTTAATTAACTTCTTAATTATTATATTAATTTTATTTAAAATAAACTTAAGAATTAATAAATAAAGTATATATATATATATATTAAAACACTTTAGACTTGATTAATTAAAATAATTTATATTAGAAACCTTTAATTAATCCAACCTTAAATAAACATATATTATATAAAGAAAATTAATTCAAGAAAAATTATTAAAACTCGATTTATTTAAACTCGTAAAACTTGTAAATTTCTTTCAGTTTTCCCGAGCAAACTCATGCCCACATTTCACTTTGAGAAAACATACAAAATCCTCCGAGATCGACCCGAACCACCCCTCTCTTCCCCAATTTCCATGAGTAACCCAAACACTTATGTATATGCGTGGATGTGCATGAGGCGCTGGAGCCACGGCGATTGATACTGCAACCTCCCGCATGCCGTTGATGATCTACTCGACCACCCACACCACCCAGTTCGACGAATATGACCTGAAATCAAATTTGAGCTCCCTCACCTCCACCTGGAACATAACCAGTCATTTGAAATCACCTCGTCCCGCCGTCTCAAGTCACCAGGAACCTCGCAACTCTAGCCAGAACTTCGTCTATCATTAATGCACCTTTTCCCCTTAGTCCGGTCCACCCCGATGCATCGACGATGTCGAAATCCCCTCGACAACCTCCTTGACCCAATCGGTGATTTAAACCCTAAATCGACGAACCCCCACCGCGCCAATGATCTATAAGCTCATCCACCATTTTTCCTATAGTCTCCATCCTACCAGCTATCACCATAAACAAACCTGATACCTAACTCATCGTTGATCACCGGAATTTGACAAAAAACTTAATCCCGTTCAACCCAAAATATCTCAACAATACCATTCTTAGAAATCAAAATATTCGTACCAAAATTCATCATTTGCGGGCATGAATCAACTTATGAAATCAAATCATGAAGTTATGATCATTGATTTCCTAGATTATAAAAGTTTTCACTGTAATATCTATTTTTTTTAAAGTATTTACTAAATGTTTTTATTTATGATTATTTTTTAAATGGCTTTACATTGTTATAAACAATTTCCTTTCAGAAATCATAACTTGAATTGATTTAAACAGGAAGATATGAATATTTTTTCTGGTGCATTTTGAGTCTGTTGATACAATAGAGTATGTACATATATACACAGGCATGCATACCTCAATCCACACATAAATATATATGCGTGCAAATATATTTACATTCATTCATCATTTTTCACAACAACCACTTCACAAAACATTAAGATATATCACAGATTCAAATTTAAATAGGTCAGTTTGCTCACCTGTGACAAAACAGAGAAACCTGGAACATGCTTTGTTTTGAAAACTGGAACCTTGGTTTAAAGCTGAAACTTTGTTTACTTGAATTATGATGAAACTGAAGCTTTAAATTGCTGAAATGAATTTGTACATGGATTTGAAACTTCCCTTTGCTTGGTTATCTTGCATTTGTTTGAACAGGTTTTGATTTTTACTTTTGTTTCCTGGTTTGTTTTCCAGATTTTCCTTTTGTTTTAATTCTCAATTTTTTGTTTTTAAAAATGAAGACGAAAGAAGATTGAAGCCTGGTTTCTTTTTTTCTTAAGTATTATGTTTATATTTTCCAATTTTAAAACAAATCTATTTGCCACTTGTTAATACAATTATACAAAGTTCACACATGTTAATACACGTACTCCTTATTTTACAAATGTCAATTACATGAGTTAATTATATTATAGTTGTTAAAAACAAACATTTTTATGTTTAAACCCTTTAATTAAATTTTATTTAACTTTATATTTACATATGTTTACACTTTTATATATTTATGAATTATGTTTTTTTATAAATGTATATATATTTTCAATTTAGTTTTACATATGTATATATATATATGTATTTATATTTTTAAATGTTTATCTCATATATATACACACACAAACTATTTATTACAAATATAAAGGAAAAGTGTTTTAAACCTTATATTAATTTAAGAAAATTATACTTAGTTATATACATGCATATATTTTCTTATTTTTTTATACTTTTATAACTATTTATATAACCTTAAGAAAAATGATTTTAAAACTAATTATATATAAATTAATAATCACATATATATATATATATAAGAATTTTAACTTAAAATACCCTTTTTTCAAGTTATTATATTAATCTCAAATCATTACTTCTAAATATATATTTATATATATATATATATATATATTATAATTTGAAAAAAAACTTTTATTAGTTTTTAAATATAAAGTTTTAAGTCCAATTTGTTTATAAGATATCTATTTGTTGAATTTTAACCAAAATTCTTTTCACAATCTATATATATACATAGATACAAACATATTTTATTATTTGTTCTGGAATACTTCAAATTAGTTCACCATTAATTCATTATTTAATTCCAAAAATTATATTAATTTCTAAATTTAAATCTGGTTTATAAACGGGATCGTTACAGATTCCCCCTTTAAGAAAATTTCATCCTCAAAATTTACTAGGCAGGGAGACAACCAAAGAACATATAGAGAATGTTTTACCAGATCAAACTGAATATCAATTCTATATTTGGCTTACCAAATCAGAATATCAACAATAAATACAAAAACAAATATATTCAACACTTCACAAGATACTCGGATCATCGGATCCATGAAATATCCAGGGCATTAGTTAGTCCGATTAGTCCGAAGGGATAACTAACCATTCGTAAAATATACCTGGACCCCCAAAGAATAAACAAGTGGATATATTCCAATTTGGCTTCATATTTTGTTAACCAATTTATTTCAGTTAAAATTTCAAATTTATCAAAGTTAAAATGGAAAGACTCATAAGAATACGAAATAGGAATTAGAAACCTTTCTACAACGATTCGCAGGGCCACCACCATACCAAAGCTTCTTCTTGTAGCTACCAGGAAGCATCAAAGAATTGAAATCAGATGATGATCAAAAGAGATTGATAGGAAAAGTTGTTCCTTATTGTTACAGTGTATTGACCATTTGTAGTGGTACTCCCCTGCCTCCTATCTCGTCTTCTTCTTGCACTCATACTCACTGTCAGTGGATAGTAAGAGAATTTACTGAGCCATTCGGATGGATATCTTAGGGATACTCATTCTAGGGCATCTATATCCCTATCTCTAATAAGTCACCTAATGTGTTATACTCCAAAGATAAGTTCTTACTCAATCTTTAGCTATGATACCAGATGCGACGATCCGAATTTCAGCGCTCAAAAATCGACTCTCAAATACATACTTCACCCATATTAGAATGCCGCAGATTCAAACGTTGACAATCCAATTCGCCGGAGCTTATAACAACATTAGGTAATAACAACACAATGGAAACAAAAGAATAATTTATTGATACATAAATTTGATACAAAAATGATACAAATAAAATGATCAACACAAATCAGAGATAAATACAACAGTGGAAAACACAACAGCAATAACAGAGGGAAACAATATTTTCAATGCCAAAAATCCAAACCACAAGCTCGAACCACCATCATGCTGCAATGAAACAGATGCGATTGCCAAAGTCCAAAGACTCCCAAGATTGCCAAAAGCTACACCTACAAGCCGACTATCTGATAACCTGACTCCATGTTGCCCATGTGGAAAATTGTGGGCATCCAGTTAGAAAGGAACAATAAACACCAGGCCAGTCATGGGACTGGTGTGAGCAAACAAAAACAGTTTATCTTAAATAAAACAAACAAAAAGCGATAAAAGAAATTCACTATGCTTTTTGGAAAATGAAACTGCCATAAGGCCTCCCACCACACACACAATGCAATCGTACAATTGGAGGAGATTTCTCCTTATGATAGTCAAACATGCTTGATACGCGAAAAATCCTTTTGATATTATTATTAGTGCATAGTGCAGAAAACATTTCAAAAGTATAATATTAATCTTAGCCAGCATACCACCATTATGGTATACCTACTATAGCTACCATGTTCAATGGCAGGTTGCCACCACATTCCATGGAAAGTTATACAACTAAAACTGTACAGGACTCGTATTGTTTTGTTTGGATTTTCAACAAATGGTCAGGCTAAGGAAATTCCTCACCGAATGGGAACGCCACTGGAGGGACGCCCTGAGAACCTAACCGGCTCTCTGCCAATACAAGGCCGGGTTGCCTCTATAACTAGGTAACTAACTATCACGAGTATGCCATCCCCCGATCGTCACTGACCTTTATCCGAGGATCCTCAACACCAACAAATTCCAACAACCACATAAGTTAAGTATCTGGGTTCCATATTATGATACCACTTTTTATCCAGAAGGAAACACATATACCCTAAAGGGAAAGACCCTCATAACCTTGCTGCATCCTTCCTGTTTCGACCATTTCTGGGATGTGAGGTTCGACGAAGTCTCGTCCACAAAGCTACGCTTTTCACAAAAGTCATGCTTCGATTAATAAATGATCAGCAGCACTTAGCATGCCACACTACCAAATTGGTAATATATCACTAGTAACATCAACTACATAACTTCTGAGCTCGTACGTCTCAGAGAAGGGTGTTAAGCTAAGAGAATAAATTTTCCACCACCAAACAGAAATGTATTTGATAGAAACTAGCTTTACATCTCAAAGTGTAATGTCACACATACATCCATACAAGTTCGTTCCGTGTTCGAACGGAACCGAAGGCACTTTAAAGAAGCCCTTGCAAATCCGGATATTCACAATCCCGATTGGACTCCCCATTACATATGGAGATCTCTATACCGACGCGACTCAGTGTAGAGATATTCGACAGGTAATCCTTTCGTTCTCGAAAATACCCGGTCTTCACCACCGTCATCAAATGCACTCCCATTACGTTGTATCACTATTCGGAATGGGTTTTATGACATAAGTCCTCTCCCGGTTAAACCGAATAATGAGTGCTTAATTTTAAAACAATATGGATATATTGAGATCTTAGTTAAGTCACAACTTTTAGACCAAAACCTTTCATTTTGAATGGTTTAAACAAATTTCCGCTTTTAATCTTTTAAACAAAACGATTCACCCTTTAAGATCCTCTTCAATTTGGAAACAAGGTTCACCAATCTTTCACAAAGATTCATTCATAGTTTTTCAAAACTATTTTCAATTTGATTCACCCATAACTTGAAATCCTTTCAACATAAACTGGAAAGTTCTTACTTCAAATGAAAGCCACTATCATTTGAAAATAAATGCTATTCATTTCGGAAAAACCCGATTATATTTTACTCAAGATATAGCCTTTCAAAGTATACATTGGAAATACAGCGAACTGCCATATCCGACAAGCTCTATTTAAAACCCCAAAACAATTCATTTAAAATACTTAAATGGTTTACAATCCATATATATATATATACTATATAATTTGTATAACCTTTTTTAAACATAATTTCCAAATACACATATATATATGTATATAGAATTCAACTTCAAAATCTTGAATTTAAATTTAAATCAAATTATTTTAATTCCAAATCTTCCTTTTCAAAAGTTTTTCAAATCACTTCCAAATCATTTTGGATTCAAAATTCAACCTTTAAAATTCTTTTCACCATTTTGAATAAAATAATTTTAAATTCAAAATACCCGTGACTTAACCAATTTCCTGTGAATTCCATATTTATGTGTGTGTGCAGTCCAGGGGTTTTACACAACAATACAATATCATCAATCATCACAATCCAGGTACAACATTATCGATAAGCGGTATAGTCCTATAACGCTTATTTTTATTCATAGATTCACAGATAAATATGTAAATTCAACACAGATAAATAATTTACACACAGCTCAATTCAGACAATTTACATCATAGAATATTACAGATCAGAGATACCAAACAATTCAAGCATTAAATACAACAATCATCCATAAGCAAGACTAATTAGTCATTCAATCCCTAATTAATTTAATTTAATCTCCACCTAATCTAAATTAATTATTTTAATTACTTTTAAGTCCTGCTCAATTAACATTTACAAATTATAAACCATTTGCTATTACTTTAATTAGTTAATGAAATTAAATCAGTAAATCCTTAATTATCCATCTTAATTAATTATCCTTAATTAATTAATTATCCCTTAATTAATCACCTAATAAATTAACCTTAAATTAATTACAAAATTTATCAACCTTTAATTAATTATCTTTTAATAAATTAATTATCCTTAATTAAATCACATAAGTAAATTAACTTTAAGTTAATTACATAATTAATTAACCCTTAATTAATTACCTTAAGCAATTATCTCTCAATCGTAAATTAATTAACCTTTAATCATTAATTAACTAACCTTTAACCTTTAATCATTAATTAATTCACCTTTAATTATTAATTAATTAACCTTTAATTAATTAATTATCCTTTAATTATTAATCAATTTACCTTAATTAATCTTTAATTACCTTCATTTAGTAATTACTCTTTAGGTAATTATCCTTTATTACTTTCATTAATTAATTCTTCTTTAATTACTCTCATTAATTAATAAATCTTTAATTACTTAAGATTTTAATCAATTAAAAGATAAACCATTTATCTTTATTATTTTAATTATCATTTAATCCTTATTTAATAACATTTGGAATTAAATAATCATTAACACATAAATTAGCTTAAGACCTTAAAGTTAATTAACAATTAAAGATATCTCTTCTTAATTAACTTCTTAATTTTTCTGTTAATTTTATTTAAAATAAACTTAGGAATTAATAAATAAAGTATAAATATATTAAAACACTTTAGACTTGACTAATTAAAATAATTTATATTAAAAACCTTTAATTAATCCAACCTTAAATAAACACATATTATATAAAGAACTAATTCAAGAAAAATTGTTAAAACTCGATTTATTTAAACTTGTAAAACTTGTAAATTTCTTTCAGTTTTCCCTAGCAAACTCACGCCTATATTTCACTTCAAGAAAACATATGAAATACTCCAAGATCGACCCGAGCCACCCTTCTCTTCCTCAATTTCCATAAGTAACCCAGATACTTATGTATATGCGTGGACGTGCACGAGGCGCCGGAGCCACGGCGATCGATGCTGCAACCTCCCGCATGTCGTCGATGATCTGCTCGACAACCCACACCACCCAGTTTGACGAATCTGCCATAAAATCAAATTTGAGCACCCTCACCTCCACTTGGAACACAACTAGTCACCTGAAATCACCTCATCCCACCGCCTCATGTTGCCAGGAACCTCACAACTTCGACCAAAGCTCCGTCTGTCATCCACGCACCTTTTCCCGTTGGTCCGGTCTACCCCGATGCACCGACGACGTCGAAATCCTCTTAACAACCTCCTAGATCCAACCAGTGCTTTGAACCCTAAATCGACGAACCCCCACGGCGCCGATGATCTATAAGCTCATCCACCATTTTTCCTATAGTCTCCATCCTACCAGCTATCACCATAAACAAACCCGATACCTAACGCATCATTGATCACCGGAATTTGCCAAAAAGCCGAATCTCGTTCAACCCATAATATCTCAACAATCCTATTCTCAAAAATCAAGATATTCATACCAAAATTCATCATTTCCTAGCATGAATCAACTTATGAAATCAAATCATGAAGTTATGATCATTGATTTCCCTGATTATAAAAGTTTTCACCGTAATTTCTATTTATTTAAAGTATTTAATAAATGTTTTTATTTGTGATTATTTTTACAAATGCCTTACATTGTTATAAACAATTTCCTTTTAGAAATCATAACTTGAATTGATTTAAATAGGAAGATATGAATTTTTTTCTCTGGTGCATTTTGGGTCTGTTGATACAACAGAGTATATACATATATACACAGGCATGCATACCTCAATCCACACATAAATATATATACATGCAAATATATTTACATTCTTTCATCATTTTTCACAACAACCACTTCACAAAACATCAAGATATATCACAGATTCAAATTTAAATAGGTCAGTTTGCTCACCCGTGACAAAAAAGAGAAACCTAGAACATGCTTTGTTTTGAAAACTGGAACCTTGGTTTAAAGCTGAAACTTTGTTTACTTGAATTATGATGAAACTGAAGCTTTGAATTGCTGAAATGAATTTGTACATGATGATTTGAAACTGCCCTTTGCTTCGCTATCTTGCATTTGTTTGAACAAGTTTTGATTTTTACTTTTGTATCCTGGTTTTGTTTTTCCAGATTTTCTTTCTGTTTTAATTCTCAGGTTTTTTTTAGAAATGAAGATGAAAGAAGATTGAAGCCTGCTTTCGTTTTTTCTTAAATATTATGTTTATATTTTCCAATTTTAAAACAAACCTATTTGCCACTTGTTAATACAACTATACAAAGCTCACACATGTTAATACATGTACTCCTTATTTTACAAATGTCAATTACATGAGTTAATTATATTACACTTGTTAAAATAACATTTTTACGTTTAAACCCTTTAATTTAATTTTATTTAACTTTATATTTACATGTGTTTACACTTTTATATATTTAAGCATTATCCTTTTCATAAATGTATATATATTTTCAATTTAGTTTTGCAATATATATATATATATATATATATGTTTTTATATTTTTAAATATTTATCTCATTTATATTTATGTACAAACTATTTATTACAAATATAAAGGAAAAGTGTTTTAAACCTTTTATTAATTTAAGCAAATTATACTTAGTTATATACATGCATATATTTTCTTATTATTTATACTTTTATATCTATTTATATAACCTTAAGAAAAATGATTTTAAGACTAATTATATATAAATTAATAATCACATATATAATAATTTTAACTTAAAATACCTTTTTTCAAATTATTATATTAATCTCAAATCATAACTTCCAAATATATATATAGACACACATATACATATACATACATATTATAATTAGAAAACAAACTTTTATTAGTTTTTAATATAGAGTTTTTAAGTCTAATTTGTTTATAAGATATCTATTTTTTGAATTTTAAACCAAAATTCTTTTCAAAATTTATAAATATACATAGATACAAACGTATTTTATTATTTATTCTGGAAAACTTCAAATTAATTCACAATTAATTCACTATTTAATTCCAAAAAATTATATTAATTACTAAATTTAAATCTGGCTTAAAAAGGGATCGTTACATCGGCCAAAACATCACACCACCTGCTAAGTGACGCGTGAACGTGAACACTCGAATAGTTCGATATTAATCGCGAACCAAATTTACACCTAACGGGTCACATAACCAAAATGTTAGGTACTCCTTTAACCAAATGATTTAATTGATTTATAATTTTTATAAATAAATAAATAAATTAATATTTATGAAACATTAGCTATAAAATTTATTTTTATTTGGTGAACAAATATTGTTAAATGTGTTTATAACGATTATAAATATAGTAATCGACATGTGCTTAAATTGGATTTAAATGCAAAATATTTTGTTTGGCTGTAAATTGGTTTAAAGCTCATAGAGGGGGCTAGTTGGCTTGACTCTAAATCTAACAGAGCTTGATCGGTGGCCATATGATGGCATCAAAGTGGGATAAATGTGCATGGATAAGTGAAGGAAAATTGGTAAGAGATCTAGATCCTAACTTGTCTCCATTCCTTCTTTATATAAGCATCTCAACCCACACCTATTAGATACTTTTGGGAGACTCTATCTACACCAACTTTTGGCCGAATTCTCCACCTTCCTATCTCTGCATTTCTTAAGTCAAATCAAAGTAAATCAGATCATATTCGATAGATGGTGGTCATCGGTTCAGGGACCGGCACTCTACTAGATTAGAAACTATTTCAAAGAGTATATCTCATCGTTTCAGCATGTACTCAAGGGCATTGGATATAAGGTAAATTTATAACGTATTTATGAATATTAGTGTATGTATATTATTTATGTCATGTATATTATAGTGTTATCTAGGTGACGATTCTATTATATAAATATATATTATCACAATTAGATTGGTTGCATATTTATATATACTCTTATATATTTATAAAAGAATCATGACATGTATATACCTATGATGTACACAGCACAAATTAAGAACTTTTTTGTTTTTAATTAATTTAAAATACAACATTTAATTATATATAAGCTTTGGAAATTGAAATCTATATTTTAATATATTCAAATATTGTTTTAAAATTTATATAAATAGTTTCAGATCTAAAAAAATTTGGTAGAAATTAAAATAATTTTTTTACATATATATTTTATTTAAATATTATTAAATTAATTAATTAGGTAATTTAATTATAACAATATACATACATATATATATTATAAAATATGTTTTATATTTTATAAAATTAGTTTATTCTTAATATACTTTCAATAGAAATAAAAAAATTGTATTTAATTTAAATTTTAAATGCAAGCGAAAAATAAAAATAGATTAAAATTATTTCAAAATTATAACTTAGATTTTAAATGTTTAAATAATAAAATATTACTCGGATTTTTTACTAAAATTGTAAATTTAAATTATGTTAAATAGTAATATTTTTATTAATTTTTAAATAATATCTGTACGTACATTAATTTAAAATACATTTTAAATTATATTAAAATAATAACATTTTGTCATGCGCGGTAATAAGTACATATATATATATTAAAGATATTAATAGATATATATTATTATCATATTATATATATGTATTTGAATATATGTATTATAAATGTATGTGTGTGCGCGTTTTCCTTAGCGCTTTGCGATAGAAAAAATTAATTCTATAAATATTATGAACATATTCATATAATTATATATATATATATAATGTAAAAATTCCATGCAAATATTAATTAATATATATACAATCATTTAAAGTAAAATATAGTTTATATATTTATATATATTGCAATATTTCATTTACATAAATTAAAGTGTATAAATATACATTTGGACATATATTTGTATATCAGATAAGCTAACATGTCTATTGCAGTGTAAATTCCGGTATTATATATGGACATGTTATACCTTGCATGGATTACTATATTACACATGCACACACACACATGTGTGTGTGTATGATAGAGGTATAACATATATGTGTATAGGATACAGGTATAATATAAAACCATTTTATAAGTTTAAATAAAATAATAATTTATTTAAAAGAAATTTAGAAATGTTCTAAATAAATTAGACTTCATAGGCCCAATGAGGATCCGAAATGGTAAAAAAATTGAAATTCAGCCATTACTTCCACTATTGACTGGCCAGGTTCAAAAAATATTATCAGAGCCCAATAGCCTATGTGGTCTAAATTAGTCAAGTTATGGTTAGTTATTAAGCTCACAGCCTAGATAATAGGGTTTCGAAAGGCAGTGTCAAGGATTGGTTTGGGTAATCAAGTACTCTGCCCTACCTTGCTACCGACCTGGCCCAAACAAACATATGAACACAAGTGTTGCCTCTAATAGAAAAGACCCAATTTGAATTGGGCCTTGGGCTAATTTTCAAAATGATTTAAAAATTAAAAATATAAGATTTTAAATTTAATAACTAAATTTGAAAATACATACATACTATAAAAGATATAATATAATAATATTTTTCAAAATGTTTGAAAAACAACATAAATTAATTTCAAAAATTTTAAAATTTATTAATCAGATTAACAAAATAAATTAGTTAAATAAGTTAATTAATTAATAAATGTATACGTGTATTATATATTATAATATGTTATGTTGTTTTAAATTTTTTTAAATAACGTAAGTACACATGTATGTATAAGAAATGAATTTTGAAATTATTATAATTTAATTCAATTGTTTAATTTAATGAATTAATTAAAAAGGTTAATTAATTAAATAACATGGTTAATTAATTAAATAACACACACACACACACATATATATGATATATGTGTTATACTATAAAGGTTACAGTATATAATAAATATTAAATATAAATGTTATATTAAGATAATGTAAAATTAATTAAAATGCTAATTAATTAAAATTAATTAAATGTTGTTTAATTAATATTATATTATGCATAAGACTATTATATTTATAATACGAAATATAGAAGTTATATAATAATAAAACTTATATAACACGAATGTATATATTGAAGGTGGAACATTAAGAAACCATAACTAGACTTAAGGAATAAATACATACGTAAACGTACATACACCATGATTTTTGACGTGTCCGACACTAGAATCATGCGAGTAATTCATAATAATTACATATTTTATAAGTCAATATCATTCAATGTAAAATATTGAAAATTATGAATGTTCAATATAATGTTCTCTCTTACCATATATATATATATATATTAGTAACTTACTTGCATACTCCTTAGTTGTTGAGCAAATACAAGCTAGGGATGTTATGTGTAGTATTATTAATATATTAAATAAACAAGGTAAGACAACTATATGTATTTATTGAGTAAACTCAAGAAACATATACTATACTTAGGGCATTACGATATAGTAGGTAAAAGTGAATAATTTTGTCTTGATTTGTTGAGCAAACTCAAGGTTGAAGTGAAACCAGGACAAGGTACCAAGGGTTAGGAGTCGTATATGATACAAGTAATAAGGAGTTATTCATCGTCCATGGAGCTATGACTTGTTGAACAAACTCAAAGTCAGAATTCCGAGACGGATGAGTCCTAACACTAACTAGTGAAGTCGAAAGACTTCTGTGTTTCGACTTGGGGTTTAGCAAAACATAAATGACAAGTGGCAGCTTATTAGTAAAATGAAATATAAAGTTTAACCTTATAAATATTATAAGAACATCTACTATTATTTATCCTAATAATCTACCACCTAAACTTGCAAAAAATGACAACTCCAAAATTGTTTTCCATCAATGACAAGCTTACTCGACCAAACTATACCAGTTGGCTAAGAGAAATTAAAATAGCATTGACTTACGATCACCTATGATCGGCTATTACATGCAAACCTAAATAACAAATCGTTGATGATGGGAATCCAAACTAAGACTTGCTTATGAGAAATGGGAGTCATACCAAAAGATCACCTAAGTTTTCTTGTTATTTACGTTAGACAAGCCGTTGCAGAGGCAACAATAAAATATTTCTGCTCATGAGATATTTGGCTCTGTTTGGCGAACAGTCACGTTATATAAGGTACAAGCTTACGAAGAAGTTATTCAATACCAAAATGACCAAAAGATAGAGAGTGGACGATTACGTACTAATGATAAAGGGTTACATTGATTGGCTTTTCGAATTGGGTGTACATATAAGCAATGAATTGCAAGTTGATTTGATCCTTGATTCTCTTACTCCTTAGTATGAACCGTTCATACTGAATTATAATATGAACGACTAAATTTGAATCTCGTAGAGCTCCTCAATACGTTGAGGTCAGCCGAGTCCACATCTAATGATCAAAGGGATGTACTGATGTTAAGTGTAGTGCATCAGCTTCGAAGAGTTCGAAGAATCGGAAAAGAGAAGGTAAGAGAAAGAAGAAAAGTAAGAAGACCGATGACATGAGTGAATATCACCACTACGACAAGAAAGGTAACTGGAAAAGGAATTGTCATGAATACTTGAAGATTGTTAAAGAAAGGAAGTAGAATGGTTTTGTGGCTCAATCAGGTACATTTATGATACAAATTGTTTTGCAATCAATAAAATGTCTTGGGTCTTAGATACTGGATCTGGAACTCATATTTTTAATTCATTAAAAGGACTTAGGAATTGGCACCACATGGACAGAGAAGAGATGATGCTTTAAGTTGCTGATGGATCTATTATGGATGCAATGACAGTAGGAGATTATCAATTAGTTTTGCTTAGTGGAGTGGTTTTGGTATTAAATAAGTGTTATTTTGTAAAAGACTTTTGTTGGATTATTTCCATTTCTAGATTGTCTGAGACTAGATCTACATTTCATTGTGCAAATAATGTTATAAACGTTGATTTAAATGTAAATAAAGTATGTGATGGTATTCTTGAAAATGACGTTTAGTGATCAATACTAATTTTTTGTGTGATGTGAATAATACATCTAACAATATAAATGATAGTTATCTTTGACATTGTAAGCTAGGTCATATTAGTGAGGAACAATTAGCAAATTGAAAAATAAAGGTTTTCTCACGTCCCTTGATTCTGAATCATTTGATACATGTGAGTAGTGTCTCAAAAGTAAAATGACCAAGCACTCCTTCAATGAGAGCAATGAAAGTGTTAATGAACTCTTAGGGTTAATGCATAGTTGTGTATATGGCCTTATGCCTATAATCACCAAAGATAATAGTTCTTACTTTATTACCTTCACCAATGATTTCTTGAGACTATGACCTATGTATCCTTTGAAGAACAAATCCGTTGTCTATGAGAAATTTATCGAACATAAAAATGTAGTAGAAAACCAAATGGGTCGTAAGATTAAGATTTTGCAATTAGATCGAGGAGGTGAGTACGTTGGACAAGAGCTCTAACGGTACTTAAAAGGTAATGGGACTATCTCTCAGGTTACTCCGTTATATACTCTAGAACATAATGGTGTGTCACAGCAAAGGAACCAAAACTTATTAAATATGATTCGTTCCATGATGAGTAAGGCTGAGTTACCTCTATCCTATTAGGGATATGCGCTAGAAACCACAACACTTATGTTGAACTTGTTGCCTACTAAATTTCTTGCTAAAATGTCATATGAGATGTGGCATGGTAAGAAACCCCTGCTCAAGTATTTAAAGGTGTGGGGTTGTCCAGCATACGTTAAGAATGTTGGTCCGAATAAACTAGAGGCAAGATCGGTACAGTGTAAATTTATAGGTTATACCAAAAATAATGGAAAATATATTCTACAATACCAAGGAACAAAAGGTTATTTGTTTTTCAACATGTTGTCTTTTTAGAAATGGAATTTCTATCAAAAGAAATTAATAGTGAGGTTGTAGACTTAGATGAGATCTAAGAAGTTAACATTGAGGTCGAACTAGTGGGAGAACCGAGTTGACCCGTTTACGAAAAGACACGGCCTAATAGAAGGTCTAGTAGGGAATCTTGCGCATCAGAGAGATACTACGGTTTTCTCATGGATGACGAGAAGGAGGACCATGTCTTAGATGATGACACTCTTCTGTCTTTCCAATAAGCATTGTAGAGTAAAAACTATGCACTTTGGCTTGGAGCAATGAAATACTAAATGGATTCCATGTACGGAAACAAAGTGTGGACTTTGTTGGACGTACTCGAAGGGATAAAACCCATCGGCTGCAAATGGATTTTTAAGATAAAGCTAAACGTAGATGGAGAAATAGAGACTTATAAAGCTAGGCTAGTTGAAAAAGGATTTCGTCAAATTCAAGGTGCCGATTATAACGAGACCTTTTCGCCTATAGCCATGCTTAAGTCCATTCGGATTATGCTAGCCATTGTTGCATTCTATGATTATGAAATATGGTAAATGGATGTAAAGATGGCATTTCTTAATGGTGATTTAGAATAAACCATCTATGACACAGCCTAAGGGTTCTATGGTCAGTGTGAAAAGATTGCAAGTTGTTAAAGTCTATTTATGAACTTAAAAAGCTTCAAAAAGTTGTAACAAGTATTTTGATAAAGTGATCAAATAGTTTGATTTTTATCAGAACATGGAGGAAGCATATGATAAGGAAAGGAACAGAGCAACACTATTCTTTTCTTAATGCTATTTGTCGATGATATATTATTAATTCATAATGACACTTTGTTGTTGCAATGGGTGAAATCTTGGCTTTTCAAGAATTTCTCCATAAAGGATTTGAGAGAATCGGCCTATATACTAGGTATAAATATCAATATAGATAGATTTAAGTGGCTGTTGGGATTGTACAAATCCCTATGCATAGACACCATACTAAAAAGGTTAAGTGTGTAAAATTCCAAACGTGGAAATGTTCCAACACAGCCTGGAATCGTCCTTTCTAAGAAGGACACTCCTCATACCAATGAGGAGGAAGAGCGTATAAAGAGGATCCCTTATGCTTCATCCATAAGATCCATAATGTACACTATGCTATATACTAGACCAATATGGAATAGGCATTAAGGTGCATAAGCCGATACCGGTCTAATCCTGGAAAAAACATTGGATGACTGTAAAATGCATACTGAAGTATTTAAGAAATACTCGAGACTTATTCCTCATTTATAGGAACGAAGACCTCCTTATGAAGGGGTATACAGACTCTTGCTTTCAAAATGATATAGATGATCGTAAATCAGTGTCCAGTTATGTCTTTACACTTAATGGCAAAGCCGTCAGTTGGAAAAGTTCCAAATAAGAGACATTAGCCGATCTGATGATAGAGGCTGAGTACATCGCCTCCCATGAAGCAGCTAAAGAGGCAGTGTGGATACACAAGTTTTTGAGTGAGCTCAGAGTGATTCTTGACATAGAGAATCTTATGGCATTGTTCTATGATAACAATGCAGCAATTCAGATCGTAAAAGATCCTAGAGTACACAAGAAGTCACGTCACATTCTTTGAAAGTTCCACATCGTTAGAGAATTCGAAGAAAAGAAAGAGGTCATGATACAAAGAGTAGATACCATGGACAACATAGCAGATCCCTTCACAAAGGATCTAGCTCGATCGACTCTTGTGAAGCTGATTGAAGGGACGAGATTGGGATCCCATTATTGGCCCCAAGTGCAAGTGGGAGATTGATAGAGTTATGGGTATGTCCTAGGGGAAATTCTATAATTTATTGTAAATCAATTAACTTTGTAATAAACTCTCATTCGTAATAAAAGTCCTTTTCTTTCTGTTATATATTTTTTATTATGTATTATAAATAATTAAATATTTAGTTAAAATATATTTAATAGAAAATCCATAATGGTGGTTTGTGATTGTAAATATAAATAGTTGTAATCATGAGTATTATATCATAATATAACAAACATATCATTTTAAATATTCATAGAGAAGATGCATTGATATAGGATATTAATGTATTCATTAAGAGTAGAGTACATAACGTTCTCCAAATGTCGGATGGTGCATTAATCATGACCGTTGGGGGGCACCTCGAGGTTATATGGTGATAGTTATTGGATAACTATGAAATGATTCACTCGATAGTTTTCTATTAGTTAACATAACTAAGGTCAAATAAAAAATATCGATGTGACTAATTTACACAGTTCTCTCAACTTGAGAATTCTCTCAACTTGAGAACCATTGATCTTCAGTATGAAAGCTCCACTTTGATTATAGTCAAATCATGGCATGAAGTCCATCGAGTGACTATAGTTGGGTCGAGTGGAAGTATTGGAAGTCAAACACTATTCAAGAGTGGAGTTGTCTCCTTAGTTATATGGGGTTAGTATTACGATTAAGTCAAGTCAACTTAAAATCAAAATCTCCGGCCAGAGTAATTCAATTAATGGTGATTGTTATTATCGAATAAAGACTTTGTGTTGGACTATAGAGTTGAATATGGATAATATTAGAATTTTGACTATTACCAAATTCCATAAGTACATTGACGAAGAGAATGGGTGTAAATAATAGTCACAATCGAGTAACACTTAACAAAGTAAAATTAGGTTTGATCAAAACTAAGTAATCGATAAATTTGGATAAAATGTCACGCCAACTGCCAGGTAACGTGTGAATGTTATTATTCGAATGGTTCGATATTAATCGCTGACTAAATTTACACCCAATGGGTCACAAAACTAAAAAGTTGAGTACTCCTTTGATTAAATGATTTAATTAATTTGTGATTGTTAAAAATTAATTAAATTAATATTTATGAAATATTAGTAATAAAATTTTATTTTGATTTGATGAATAAATATTATAAATGTATATATAATAGTTTTAAATATATTAATCAGTCTATGATATCGATACACGTTTAAATTGGATTTAAATGCAAAATATTTTGTTCGGGCTTTAAATGCGTTTCAAGCCGATATAGGGGGCTGGTTGGTTTGGGTCTAATAGGGCATGATACGCAGCCATATGATGGCATCAGAGTGTGTTAAATTTATATGGATAAAGGGTTAAGAATCAATAAGAGATCTAGCCCCTAACTTGTCTCTATTCGTTCTCCATATAAGCTGTGACGACCTAGATTTTCAGACCAGTTAAAATTGCCAAAAAAATCCATCCGTTCTAAAACTATTAATGAAAACTACCAACTTAATACATCATATTTGGTAAATATTCTACATTATTAAATGTATAGGATAAAATTTCAATTTTACTAGTTATCAGAGTAATCAATTTAATCTACTAGGTGTGCATATATACAAACCAAATACAAATAAATCTAATGTTGCAAAACTCTAATAAGAGAGACAACAATAGCCATTCCTACTAACTCAATAAACATGTCAAATGTGGAATAAAATAATAAGCAGAAAAAATACAAGAACATGAGATATACAACAACCATTAACAGATAAACATGAAAAGGTTATATCATTTTAGGGGCTGCATCACTACCACTTGTGACTGCCTACGTACCCCTATCTAATTGAGTACCCAATTAGATAAAGGATCAAGCCAACATAGTTCTCCTACCACAAATAAGACTCATGGAGCCTACGATGCAACAAACAAATATGCAATTCCCAAAACTACACACTTAGGCTTAATCTTTAAATTTAGATTTTCAAATCTAATTACCTTTACGGAAATTATATCTTTGGACTTTATTTTCGAATTCTTATTTCAAAACTTTTGAAATATATATATTATCCTTTATATTCAAATTATACTTTACTTCGGGATCTTAAATCAAATCACTTTTGAAAAGTTTATTTGAAATCCCAAATACTGTAATAAAACATATCAAACCATATGCAACCAGATCTGGAGGTTTCTCCCAATAACAAAGCAACTGGGTCCCAGCATTAATACAATCGATAAACAAGTATATCCCTCTATTCTAAGAGTGGACTATACCAAAAACACATGCCTACCTTTTTAGTTACGGGTTACCCGAATCATTGGTAACATAACAAATCATTTTATATCTCGAAGCGATAAATCATTTCACACTAATACTCACAAGTACTTTCAAATCTATAATAATTTTCATTTTCCAAATCTGTTCAAAAATCATCTTAAAACCATCGGGTTTAGTCCTTGAAATTCTTTCCGTTTTATAAAACACTTTTTAAAACCATTCTTATATAAATCACTTTTATATAATATAACTTCAAAATATTCATTACCAAACATTTCTATTTCTTTTAAAGGAAAAATATTTCATAACATTTCCATTTGAAAACCAATTTTCAAAACAATTCATTAAATTGAAGTTAACCAAATATTACCGCTAAACACCTTAAAGTTAAATTGTGAAATAAATCACAAGGTGTTAGCCTGCAATTATTTTCTACCCAGCCCATGCATATGGATAACAAATTGCGCATAAACTGGTCGAGCAAAGTCAACAATCAATAATAATAATCAGTGCTCATAAACTAGTCGAGCAAAGTCAACAATCAATAAATAATAATCAGTGCTCATAAACTGGTCGAGCCTAATTCAGACAATCAATCAATGAAATAAACGCAATAATAAATGATAAACAATGCTTCATTCTTTCAAATATTTATAACACTTTAACGGTTTGGTATTTGTTTTGGAGCATCCGGGCTTTCCCTTCGACATGTTTCGTCCTTCGCCCAAGTCTCCTTGGATCTCACAGACGAAACACATGTACTAGTCGTTTCCGCATACCTCATTAAGTATTTAACTTCTAAATATTAAATTACTTAATTAACCATCCAAACATAATATCAAGCAAGGAAATCAAACCATTGTTCTAGGAAACAAAGTAAACAAGCATTTAACAACGGTTTTCAAACAACTTAACACTTAAAGTTCATTCAACATAGCAATGGTTTTAATGAACATAAAATAAGAAATAACTTACTTTGGATTCCACTCCGTCAAACTTTAAGGCAAGGAACTTAAGATTTAACGCACACTTCGTACCGTGCTTCGGAACCAAATGAATATAAGCTTGAATTCCTCCTTCCTAGTGCTTGGCCAAGGCTTGAGATGGAAGTTGGCCAAAGTACAAAGAAGAAGTGGTGGAGCTTTGAACTTGAATTCTCAAAATTAGACCCGAAAAATAGGTCATATTCTCTCTTATTTTTGACTCTTTTACTCTCAAAATTTGAAAAACTTATTAACATAAAAGTTGTTGAAAATTATTTTCTCTTGAATTTGAAAAAAAGAATCACTTGATTTTGGTTAATTTTAAGGAAGATAAGGTCTAAAGAAAAGGAGCTATTCTTGTATTTACAAAAATAAAGCCCGAAAATGCATTTCAAAGAACCGAGTTTCAGGTATAGCAAACCTCAAAAATGAAAAAAGTAATCAACATAAAAGTTGTAGCCACTGAATTTTTTTATGATTTTAAAATAATAATTTATTAATTTGGATCTGTCATGATCAAGTTATGATCAAAACAACTTGGCTTATTCTCTGGCTTAAAAACTGGGCCAGAAAATGAACTGGAAAGAAATGTATTTTTGACATAATTATCTTCATAGTGAGACAAAGTAGTCAACATGAAAGTTGTAGCCACTGGAAAAATACATGATTTATAAAGAATAAATTTACAATTTGAGTGTTTTTGAAGAAGTTATGGTCGAGAGAAGAAGAGGTAAAACATGGAGAAAAGAGGAGTTTGATTTGAAAAGAATAAACATTGATTTCTTTTGAATATTTTATTAATATTTTGACATTATTTCTTTCTAATTTTTTCTATGGCTTGGAAGCCATTAAAGAGAAGACAAAGAATATGAAAAAGATTGAGAAAAGAAGAAGAATAAATGTGAATGAAAGTGAAGAAGTAGGTGGATATTTATAGAAAAAGAAAGAAGTGGTAAATTTACCAAAACAACCTCTTACCAAATTACCAAACTAACCTTACTTTAACCTAAAGCAATCTACACTTTTTCAATACTTGACATCACCTTTCACATACTTACTTTATGTCTTATTCACTTAAAGATTAAGTAAAGAATATCATAATTATGTTGGCTTTGATTTGATGTGATTTGATGTTTACTTTTTCTTACTTTTGTTAATTCTTGCTTACTTTTACTAATGACTTCTAGAATTTTTATAATTTTATTTAGTAAAAGTAAACATGTTTAATGAATTAATTAATACTTACACTATTTGAATATATGTTTCTATATAAGAAAATAAAGATGCGACGACATTGCGACAACTTATTTTGAACAAAATGTTGATTTTCGACAAAATGTTTTACGGTCACATTTTAACGTTTTAGCTAAACTATTTAGTGATGTAAACCAAATTTAAAAATAAATTTGTATAATTCTATTTAAAAATATAAACACTCATAAATTAATTAAGATTATTTACTTAACCATTGAAACATACTTTTCTGAAATCAGCATTTTGTCACTTTTGTCGATATAGGAAAATGTTACTATTTTTATGTTTGTTTCTACTTGAATCATATTAAATATTATTTATATTTAATATTTAAAATCACTCTAAATAATATATTTTAAAGCGGTTAAATTCTAGGTCGTTACATAAGCATCTCAACCTATGCTTAATAAATACTTTTGGAAGCCTTCATCTACGCTTACTTTTGGCCAAATTCTCCACATCCGCATCTCTTCATTTCTAAAGTAAAATCAAAGTAAATCAGATTATGTTTGATAGCTAATAGTCATCGGTTCAGGAACTAGCACCCTACTAGATTCGAAATTGTTTCAAGGAGTAGATCTCATCGTTTCAAGATGTACTTAAAGGTGTTGGATATAAGGTAAAATTCTAATGTATTTATGAATATTAATATATGTATATTATTTATATCATGTATAATTATATTGTTAGTTGGGTAATGATTATGTTATATGAATATATTATCACAATTAGATTAGTTGTATATTTATATATATACTCTTATATATTTTTATAAAAAATAAAAAAATTATGATATATATATTCCTACGATGTATGTGGCACAAATTAAGAAACAATTCCATTTTTAATTAATTTAATATACAACATTTAACTATATGTAAGCTTTGTAAATTTAAATTCTATGCTTTAATATATTCAAATACAGTTTTAAAATTTTATATAATTAGTTCCATAACTGAAACAATTTCGGCAGAAATAAAATCATTTTTTTGCATTTAATTTAAATTTTAAATGCATGCCGTAAATAAAAATAGATATAAATTTTTAAAATTAGATTTTAAATGTTTAAATAGCAAAATACAACTCGAACTTTTATAGAAATTTTAAATTTTAAATTATGTTCAAAAATAATATTTTCATGAAATTTTAAAATACATCTATATAGATATTAATTTAAAATACATTTTAAAATAAATAATAATAATTTGTTGTGCGCAATAGTAGATACGTATTTTTTTAATGTATATATATATATATTTTAAATATATTAATATGTATATATATTTATTATCATATTATATATATATATGAATATATGTATTTAATAAATATATATATATATATATTGCTTTTAGCTTTGTAATAAAAAAATTAATTTTACAAATGCTTTAAACATATTTATATAATTATATATATTTAATGTTAAAATTCAATGTGCATATTAATTTACGTGTATGTGCACGTATATGTATATTTATAAAATTATTTAAAATAATATATATGTATATATATATATCATAATATTATTTTACATAAATTAAAGTATATTTATATACATTTGGACATATAATTGTATATTAGATGAGTTAATGTGTCTGTTGCGGTATAAATCCCAATACTCATATACGGGCACGTTATATCTTTCATGGATTGTTATGTTACACGCGCACGCGCGCACATATATGTGTTTGTGTATATGACACACACATATATAATATAACATTAATAAAATAATACAGTCATTTAATGAATTTAAATAAAATAATGATTTTATTTTAAATTTTTTTAGAAATGTTCTAAATAAATTAGATTTCATTAAACAATAAGGATTCAAAATGGTAAAAAAATTGAGATTCACCGATTTCTTCCATCACGGGTTAGCCTAGCTCTTGTTAGAACCTCAATTTCTGATATTTTGATAATAATAATTATATGTGTTTATCTAACCAAGTTTTACAGGAAAATATTGATGACCAGATGTCAGATTGATGGGCATAATCGTTTACAGGTTATAGAGTCTGTGTCTAGTTAGTAATATATGATAAAATCTCTCCTAATTGGTATAGATGCACAAGCTATTGAATTCACACATTTGTTTTCAAAAGAAGTTTTAAAGTTGTATGAATCATAAATTCAGACGTCTGACTGCTGAAGCAAAGCATGTTTTAAATAGCAAATTCAGACATCTGAACATAATATTCAAACGTCTGAATATGGTCAAAAATGCACTGTTTCGACGCTGCCTTGTTATTTCACTACACTCAGAAGGCTGACTTTTAATATAAAAGTCTGAGTTAAAAATGACGGCTATTTTCTGAAAGGTTGCTTCTCTTCCATGAATAGAAACAACGTTCATTTCAATAGTTGCTTCTATTCTGATTCATGGCAACTCTTCACTAATTATTGTGACCTTTAAAAACTATAAATAGCAAGCATTTTCAACTCCATTCTTTACCAATTCTGATTTTTATTTCTGAACTCTATATTCTTGCTATTTACTTTCAAATTTTACAAATCAAACTATTTAATCACTAAACACTCAAGCATCCTCTTGTGTGGTCAACTAGATTTACTTTCTTCACAAATTACACTATATACCATAAAGGAGAAGAATATAGAAAGGGTGTACTTATATTGACTTATCAGTGCTATTTCAGAGCATACTCAGTCAAAAACATTTTCACTTGTATTTGAAGTCCTATTGTAGTATCCTCAGGTGGTAGAAGTCCTATTTGGTTGTCTAGGCAGTGTAATACCTATTTCTTCGGTGAAGCGAGGTAGTGATTAAATCCAGAAGGAGTCTGGGACTGGACATGGAACGGAAAGTTCGAACCAGTATAAAAATCTCTGATTTTTTTTACTACACTGTTATTACTTCTATAATTATTCCACACAAGTAATTAATTTAGTTATAATTTCATATTACAGGATCACATAGTATCTTTCATTTGTTATCAAAGCAAGGTTATCTCTTAACCGCAACACAATTATTTGATATTTTAGTAATATAGAAAGTAACACTAACACAAGTTTTACTGAAGGTTAATCCATTGCATGACCACCACTATTCGATGGTTTGAACTATAACTATTGGGCTCCTAGGTTGAGAATCTATATGCAAGCTAATGTGTATGACACATGGAAGATCTGCCAAACTGAACATCACATACCTACTACTGAATATTTAGAATGGTCTAACACAAAAAACTAGATGCTACTGCAAATGCAAAAGCTATGAGTATGTTATTTTGTGCACTAGATAAAAATGAGTTTAATAGCATGTGTACTACTGCTTATGAAATATGGCGCACATTGAAAGTTACACATGAATGCACTAACAAAGTTAAACAAAACAAGATCTCTATGCTTAAGAATCAGTTCCAAAACTTTAGAATGAAGCAAGATGAATCTATAAATGATATGTAATCTAGATTTTAAGACATATATCATTCACTTTTGGCATTAGGAGAAAAATCCACTGATTTTGATATCGTCCCAAAAATCCTAAATTCTCTAAAGGATGAATGGGAACGAAAAGTCTTAGCAATTGAAGAAGCTAATGACATTTCAACCATAAAACCGGAAGAGTTGATAGGAAGTCTAATTTCTTATGAAGTTAATCTCCAGGCTAAATGAGTACAGCCCCAAGATAAAAAGACAATAGATTTCAAGGCAGAAAAAGAAGAATCTGATTCAGATGATGAAGACATGGCTCTTTTCGCAAAAAAATTCAAAAAATTTTTGAAGTTCAAAAAGAATAATGTGTTTGGACATAATAAAAACAGCACCAAACCATCAACTTCTACTATAGAATCTATGGATGTCACAAGAAAGGTCACATGCAGAAAGATTGTCCTGATCAAAAGAAAGACAAGTTCAAACACAAAAAGGAAAAATACAAAAAGAAGTAGGCATTTTCGGTAACATGGGATGATTCAGAATCCTCTTCCTCTTCAGGTAGCAACAGTGATAATGAACAAGAAAATGTTTGCTTTATGGCCGCAAACGATGAAGTAAGTGATTTAACTTTTGATATTTAATTGAGATAAATTCTGTATTATTAGATAAAATGAAGAACATCAAAAGGAAATATAAAGAGGCTAGTGAAAAGTTAAACAGAATCGAACTTGAAGTTGAAATGCTAAGGGATGAAAAGAATATTTTAGAAGAAGAGCTTCAAGCTTCTCAAGAATCTTATTCTAATACAACTTCTCAAATTTCTATGTTGAGTCAATAAATAGAAATTCAAAAAGAAAAAATGACTCTCTTCAAGATGAAAATCATGATTTAAAAGAAAATGTCAAAATATTAGAATTAGATATCTCTAGTCTCAAAACACAGTTAGAAGAAATAACCAAAAATGTTTCAAATTTTAATAAAGGAAGATAAAATCTTTCTAAAATTTTGAAAAATTCTCAGACTATGTTAGATAAAAAGGGCTTAGGCTATAATAAAGGTTTAAATAATCTACCTAAGAAAAGAAACTCTTTTGAAAAACATTTTCAAATAATTAATCCTGTTATAATCAATAATGTTCCAAATATTTCAAAACATTCTAAGAACATTAAAATTTGGGTTCCTAAAACCAACAATTATTTAATTAGGAACAGGTACATAAAATCTTTTGGGGAAAATGTTCACAATAATAAAGTTTTTATTTACAAAGGGAGTGCTGAACCCGCTTGGGTTTGGTTTCCTAAGACCTAACTCTTAGGACCCTAACAAAAAGTGGGTACCAATATCATTTTCATATTTTTTTGCAGATAACCACTTAAGAAAAGAGGAAAATGGATATTAGACAGTGGTTTCTCAAAACAAATGACAGGAAATAAAGACATGTTGGCTAACATTATCTACTCAGATGAAGAATCTGTCACTTTTGGAGATAATTCCAAAGGATACATCATCGGCAAAGGTGATGTGAATAATAACGGTACATCTAATTTACCTCTTATTACAAATGTTTTATTAGTTAATAATTTGAAACATAATTTACTTAGTATCGCCAACTTTGTGACAAAGGTTTTAATATCTCTTTTTCTGAAGATAAGTGTAGCATTTTTGATAAAAATAAAAAATTTATTTTTGAAGGTAATAGAGATAGAAATATATGTGTTTTGAATATGAAAATTATTCGTGACTCAAATATATGCTTAATAGCCAAAGAAAATGATCCTTGGTTATGGCACAAAAGATATTATCACATTACTTTTAAAGCTATTAGGGAACTTTCTCAAAATGATTTAGTTAAAGGTTTACCTAAAATGAATTTCAAAGTAAAAAGTATTTGTGATGCTCGTCAATTAGGAAAATTGTCAAAATCATCTTTTAAATCAAAAGAAAATATTTCTACATTACAACACTTGAACTATTGCATTTGGACCTCTTTAGACCAACACAAATTCAATCTATAAATCATAATAAATACGTGTTTGTAATAGTAGATGATTTTTCAAGATACGCTTGTTTCAAGATACGCTTGGACTATCTTTATGAAAAATAAAAGTGATATTTTTAAAATTTTAAAATCTTTGTTAAAAGAATTCAAAATCTCAAAAGTTTGAAAATGAAGAACATTAGAAGCGATCATGGAGATGAATTTGAAAATGAGAGTTTTGAACATTTTTGTTATAAAAAGGGAATTTCACATAACTTTTCTTTTCCTAGAACACCACAAAAAAATGGAGTTATAGAAAGGAAAAATGAAACTTTACAGGAATGTGCAAGAACTCTTTTAAATGGAAGCACTTTAACAAAGCATTTTTGGGCAGAAGCTGTAGCAACTGCTTGTTATGTTTTGAATCGTGTCTCCATTCGACCACTAACAAAACATGCACCATATGAACTTTTTAATGGAAGAAAACCAAATATATCTTATTTTAAATTTTTTGGTTCAAAATGTTTTATTCTTAATACAAAAGATCAGCTTGGTAAATTCGATCCATAATCCGATGAAGGAATATTCATAGGATATTCGAGATGAAGTAAAGCTTATCGAATTTTAAAAAAAAGAACAAAAATAATAGAAGAAACACTTCATGTTTGATTTGATGAGAATTTCAAAATTAATAATAAAATTGATGATGATGAGATAATTACTAAGACTCTCATAGATACTAATACTGAAAAATCTTTTGATGATTCCATTACTCAAAATGAAAACATTATTAATCATGAAAATGAGTTAAGATCTCCTTCTTGGATATTAAAAGATCACCTTATTGAAAATGTTATTGGAGAAATTAATTCAAATGTTAGAACTAGAAGTCAACTTAATAAAATAGGTCATGTAGCATTCCTTTCAAATATCGAACCTAAATTCTAAAGAAGCCTCTACTGATGACTATTGGATTATAGCTATGCAAGAAGAGCTAAACCAATTTGAACGAAACAAAGTTTGGGATTTAGTTCCTAGACCATGTAATCAAACTATCTTTGGTATGAAATGGGTTTACAAAAATAAAGCTGACGAACAAGGTAATATAACTAGAAATAAAGCTGGATTAGTTGTACAAAGATATAATCAGGAGGAAGGAATTGACTATGAAGAAAAATTTGCTCCAGTCGTCCGACTAGAAGCAATAGGAATCTTACTGGTCGTTCCATGTTTTCATAATCTTAAACTTTATCAAATGGATGTTAAAAGTGCATTTTTAAATGGCTATATTAGAGAAAATGTTTCTGTTCAACAACCTCCCATATTTACACATGAAAAATTTCCATACCGTGTTTATAAACTTAAGAAAGCTTTATATAGTTTGAAACAAGCACCACGTGCTTGGTACGAACGACTTAAAAGCTATCTTATAAATTCTGGATTTGAAATAGGGAAAGTTGACCGACACTTTTTATTAAGAAAACTAAAAAGGATATTTTAATTTTTCAAATTTATGTTGATGATATTAATTTTGGTTCTATTAATAATAAATTTGTCAGGATTTTTCTAACACAGTGACCAAAGAATTTGAAATGCCATATATGAGAGAATTATTTTTTTGGATTATAGATTAAACAACTAGAAAATAGAATTTTTATTAATCAAGAAAAATATTGTGGCAATCTAATTAAATGCTTTGTATGGAAAATACATCGGCCAAACCAACTCCAATGAGTACAACAATACATCTTGAATGGGATGAGGATGGCAAAAGTGTTGACAAAAAATTACATCGAAGTATGATTGGATCACTATTTTATTTAACTTCTAGTAGACTTGACATAATGATGAGTGTTTGTCTGTGTGCTTGATTTCAAGCAAATCCTAAAGAATCACATATGCGAGCAGTGAAACATATATTACGATATCTTAGCAAAACCAAAGATATCAGACTATTTTATCCAAAAGAATGTCCTTTCGAATTAGTATCATACGATGATGCTGATTCTGGAGGATGTCAGACGGATAGAAAAAGTATGAGTGGGACGTGTCACTTCATTGGACATTCCTTAGTCTCTTGATTTATCAAGAAGCAAAACTGTGTTTCTCTCTTGACCTGTGAAGCAAAATATATTTCTGCTGCTTTAGCATGTGCTCAAGTCATATACATGCGACAAATACTTCAAGATTTTAGAATAAATTATCTAAATCTACTATTTTTTGTGATAATACTAGTGCCATAAACTTATCTAAAAATCCAGTCAATCATTCACGAACAAAACATATCGACATTCGTCCTCATTTTCCTTGTGATATTATTGAATAGGATTTAATAAAATTAGAATTTGTTTCCTCTGAAAATCAATTGGCTGATATATTTACATAACCTTTGAACAAAAATATTTTTATAAAATTTATAAAAGAATCAGGTATTATTTCTCAAAAATATTTGTAATTTTTAATAAAAAAATTATTATAATTCTTTTTACGGCTTCTGGGTTTCAATCTCTACACTATTGGATAAAAGTTTCTTGTAGTTACCGTTTTGCTATTTGTATATCTTGTTCAAAGATTGTACTTCAGTTGATTTTATAGATTTTATTATTATCTATTTTTAGCAAGATGATTGCTATACAAAATTGTCTTTCAGTCAGAAATTTCAACGGTCTTGAGTTTAATTGGTTATAATCATTTCTACCAGAAACATCTCTTTATTATAGCTATATATTCACTATATATTTGGCTTCAAAAAATTTTAAATTCATATTCAATTCTTCTTAGTTTCAAACCAATTTTTTTTTCATTCTCAAATAAGTCATCTCATGAAAACTCTGAATATTCTTCCGGCTATTCATCAATCAACTTTGAATCTCCTAGTTCAGAATCGTTGTCATTACCTACTCCTACTCCTTGTCATGAAAAGGCTCCGATTAACCATAGTGGTTACACTGCAGAACCAAAATGACCAAGGAAACTTCACTTTGGTTCTCCATCAACGAAAGAAAAGATTAATGATATCCATCATTATCAACAGGAAATTTGAATATTCAAAGATAACTTTACTATGAATAAAAAATTGAAGGACAAAAACTAAATTGGTTGGAGAAAATGGCCGACAAATCCTATGGCTCCACTCCGGTTCAAAATTAAACGATCGTTCATTCACCTCAACTCCTCATATATCACCAAACTCATGGAAACGCGGACAACCGGTTGGATCACCGGCTCGTTATAACTACTGGTCTCCTCTCAAACCACTCAAAGAAAACACTAAGGTCGAACCAAGGAATTTTGATGACTCTCCTTCCAACTATTAGTTTTTGTTTTATTCTCTTATTTTGCACGTTGAATTTTACATAAAATCTTGTTTGTTGTGTATCTTAATGGTCATGTTTTACAAAAAGTTGAATAAAGTTTTTTGTTTTACAAACAGAGCCAACATTAGCATCCTGTGCTAATTCAAACGTCCGAATTATCAAATCAGATGTCTGATTTGTCAATCTGGGCAAAAAATTCTACCCAGATTCAGATGCCTGTTTTTATATTTCAGACGTCTGAATCAAGCCCGGAATACAATGTTATCTTGCTGCTTGTCCAAATTGATTAAAAAGAAGTCTGTTTTGAAAACAGACGTCTGTTTTGAAAACAGACGTCTGTTTTGAAAACAGACGTCTGTTTCAAACCAGGAAATATTTTTAACTTGAATAGGGCCTACACTTTTTTAACCCAGCTACTTTTTCAACTTTACTCTCTTATCTCCTCAGTTTTTCAACCCGTCTCTTCATTATTTACTTCACCAACCCATTCTCTAAACCCTAAAACTCCATTAAAATTCCAAAATCTTCCTACAAAAAATCAAAACATAATGCTTCCTAAGACCAAGAGATCAAGAGAATCAACAACTGGACCATCCGAAGAACAAATTAGATCTTGGCTTCACAATGAGACGGCTATTGCAAGATTCAACACAATGAAGAACTCCAAAATCTTTGAAGGAGCTTTTATGCAATTTTCAAAATTCAACGGCTATAAGATTAGAGAAATGGCGGAATCAAATCATTTCGATTCATTAACTGGGTTTGATTTCAATAACTTGAAAAATCAATAATCTACTTGTCAAGTTATTTTATGAAAATATGAATTTATATCATCAGAATCCCCAAAATAGAGAAGATTGTGTTTGGACGATGGTATGTGGCGTAAAAATCTTTCTCACGTTGCAAAGATTAGATTATATTTTAAGATGTCCTTACGAAGGAATAGACATTGACCATGTTGATGCGGATATGTATGAACGAGATGAAGTATCTCATAGATTTCTTTCCAATGATATGACGAATATGATATCATCTAAGCTACGTTCTCAAGCTAGGATAATCCATCGAACACTCATCCGATCTCTACAACCAAGAACCCGTAGTTATGAGAAGATTTACAAAAGGGATTTCCAAGCACTCTATGCTTTTTATTCTAACCATGAAGTCAATTGGGGAAAATTATATTTTTCAAAATGCAATAATTCGTCGAAAATACAAGACTTTACACTATGGCGCTTAGATCATGAGAATTTTAATGCAATGTGGCATACCAATACCCGATTCGAAATGTTCGACTGTTAGCGTTCTTGGCTCTAAAACTTTAGGGCTAATGCAATAACCAAGGAAACTTCCATCTCATAATATTATTTCATTTCAATAATGGATTGAAAACTGAAATCATGGTATTCATCAACCGTCTTATCCAAATGTATCTTCATCATCTTCATCTCAACCACATCAAAAGGAAGAAGAGGACTATGATGACATCCAAGAGATCTGAGGAGATGTCGCACCAAAGCAAGCTCTTATTACAATCTCTCAAAACTAAAAGAAGCTTCAAAAACAAATGGTTCGCTTGGAAAGAAACACGAACAAGAAATTCAACTCCATCAAGGGTTTCTTAAACAAAATTTAGGATAAGCTTTGTGTGCATCTTGTTCATCTAAAGACGTGTAACATACTCCAGCACCATTCACTTTGTCTTCCGACCAAGAAGAGGAAGAAGAAGATGATGAACAAGCTGAGGATAGTGAGGAATTCTGAAGAGGTATGGATGTTTCCTATCCTTTTGTTATGTTATGTTATGTTATCTTATTGCTACAATTCTAGTTTTCGAATTTTAAGTATTATGTTATGTTTTTTGATGTTGTCATTTGAAACATTATTTCTATTTAAAATTAGCCGTATGTTTCTCTCCATTCATTCTCTGTGATGTTATCGTATTCTGTATACTTCATTACTACTTTAGTCACCAATTCTTTTTAGTAATGACAAAGGGGGAGTTAAAGGTAAAATATTGATGCATGAATTCTTTTATTCAGAGGGAGAAATTTTATATTTTCATACTAACCAAGTTTTTATTATTACTAGCCAATATTTTCATAGTTGTCATTATCCAAAAGGGGAAGAATGTTAGAACCTCACCTCCTGATATTTTGATAATAACAATTATATGTGTTTATCTAACCAAGTTTTATAGGAAAATATTGATGACCATATTCCAGATTGATGGACGTAATCGTTTATAGGTTATAGAGTCTATGTCTAGTTAGTAATATATGTTAAATCTCTCCTAATTGGTATAGACACACAAGCTAATGAATTCATGCACTTGTTTTCAAAAGAAGTTTTAAAGTGGTCTGAATTAGCAGAATTCAGACGTCTGAATAATAAATTCAGACGTCTGACTACTGAAGTAAAGCACGTTTTAAATAGCAAATTCAGACGTCTGAGCACAATATTCAAACGTCTGAATAAGGTCAAGAATGCACTGTTTCGGCGCTGCCAAGTTATTTCACACTCAGAAAGCTAAATTTTAATTCAGAAGTCCAAGTTAAAAATAACGGCTAGTTTTTGAATGGTTGCTTCTCTTTCCTGAACAGAAATAACGTTCATTTCAACAGTTGCTTCTATTCTGATTCATGGCAACTCTTCACTAATCATTGCGACCTTTGACAACTATAAACAGCAGGCAATTTCAACTCTATTCTTTGCCAATTTCGATTTTGATTCTAAACTCTATATTCTTGCTATTTACTTTCAAGTTTTACAAATCAAACTATTTGATCACCAAATACTCAAGCATGCTCTTGTGTGGTCAACTAGACTTCCTTTCTTCACAAATTACACTATATGCCATAAAGGAGAAGATTATAGAAAGGGTGTACTTATATTGACATATCGATGCTATTATAGAGCATACTCAGTCAGAAACATTCCCATTTGTATTTGAAGTCCTGTTGTAGTATCCTCAGGCGATAGAAGTCCTATTCGATTGTCTAGGCGGTGTAATACATGTTCCTTCAGGTGAAACGAAGGTAATGATTAAATCCAAAAGGATTCTGGGACTGGACGTAGAACGGGAAGTTCGAACCAATATAAAAATCTCTGATGTCTTTTACTACTCTGTTATTGCTTCTATAATTATTCCGCATAAGTAATTAGTTTAGTTATAATTTCATATTACACGATCACATAGTATCTTTCATTTGGTATTAGAGCAAGGTTATCTCTTAATTGTAACATAGTTATTTGATATTTTAGTAATATGGAAAATAACATCAATACAAGTTTTATTGAAGGTCAATCCACTGCACGACCACCACTATTCAATGGTTTGAACTAAAACTATTGGGATACTAGGATGAGAATCTATATACAAGCTAATGGTTATGACACATGGAATATCTGTCAAACTGAACATCACATACCTACCACTGAATATTCAGAATGGTCTAACAATAAAAACTAGATGGCACTGCAAATGCAAAATCTATGAATATGTTATTTTATGCACTAGATAAAAATGAGTTTAATAGAGTTATCATGTGTACTACTGCCTATGAAATATGGCGCACATTAAAAGTTAGATATGAAGGCACTAATAAAGTTAAACAAAGCAAGATCTCTATGCTTAAGAATTAGTTCCAAAACTTTAGAATGAAGTAAGATGAATCTATAAATGATATGTATTCTAGCTTTCAAGGCATATATCATTCGCTTTTGGCATTAGGAGAAAAATTCACTGATTTTGATATCGTCTCAAAAATCCTAAATTCTCTAATGGATGAATGGGAACGAAAAGTCTTAGCAATTGAAGAAGCTAATGACATTTCAACCATAAAACCGGAAGAGTTGATAGGAAATCTAATGTATTATGAAGTTAATCTCCAGGCTAAACAAGTACAGACACAGGATAAAAAGACAACAACTTTCAAGGCAAAAATAGAAGAACCTGATTCAGATGATGAAGATATGGCTCTTATCGTAAAGAATTTCAAAAAGTTTTTGAAGTTAAAAAAGAACAATATGTCTGGACATAACAAAAACAGCACCAAACCATCAACTTCTACTATAGAATGCTATGAATGTCACAAGAAAGGTCCCATGCAGAAAGATTGTCCTGATCAAAGAAAGACAAGTTCATACACAAAAAGGAAAAATACAAAAAGAAGCAGGCATTTTCAGTAACATGGGATGATTCAGAATCCTCTTCCTCATCGATAGCGACAGTGACAATGAACAAGCAAATGTTTGCTTTATGGATACAAATGATGAAGTAAGTGATTTAACTTTTGATGATTTAATTGAGATAAATTCTGTTTTCTTAGACAAAATGAAAAACATCAAAAGGAAATATAAAGAGGCTAGTGAAAAGTTAAACAGAACCGAACTTGAAGTTGAAATGCTAAGGGATGAAAAGAATATTTTAGAAGAAGAACTTCAAGCTTATCAAGAATCTTATTCTAATACAACTTCTCAAATTTCTATGTTGAGTCAAGAAATCGAAACTCAAAAAGAAAAGAATGACTTTCTTCAAGTTGAAAATCATGATCTAAAAGATAATGTTATAATATTAGAATTAGATATCTCTAGTCTCAAAATACAGATAGAAGGAATTACCAAAATGCTTCAAATTTTAAGAAAGGAAGAGAAATTTCTAAAATTTTGAAAAATTCTCAAACTGTGTTAGATAAGGAGGGATTAGCTATAAGAAGGTTCAAATAATCTACCAAAGAAAAGAAACTCTTTTGAAATTTTTTTCCAGAAAAGTAATCCTGTTACAATCAATAATGTTCCAAATGTTCCAAAACATTCTAAGAACATCAAAATTTGGGTTCCTAAAACCAACAATTATTTAGTTAGGAACAAGTACATAAAATCTTTTATGGAAAATGTTCACAATAATAAAGATTTTATTTACAAAGGGAATGCTGAATTCGCTTGAGTTTGGTTTCCTAAGACCTAGCTTTTAGGACCCTAACAAAAAGTGGGTACCAATATCATTTTCATATTTTTTGCAGGTACCACTTAAGAAAAGAGGAAATTGGATATTAGACGGTGGTTGCTCAAAACATATGATAGGAAATAAAGACATTTTGACTAACATTATGTACTTAGATGAAGGGTCCGTCACTTTTGGAGATAATTCCAAAGGATAAATCATCGGCAAAGGCGATGTGAGCAATAATGGTACATTTAATTTACCTCTTATTACAAATATTTTATTAGTTAAAAATTTGAAACATAATTTACTTAGTATCAGCCAACTTTGTGACAAAGGTTTTAATATCTCTTTTTCTAAAGATAAGTTAGCATTTTTGATAAAAATAAAAATCTTATTTTCGAAGATAATAGAGATAGTAATATATATGTTTTAAATATGAAAATTATTCGTGATTCAAATTTATGCTTCATAGCCTGTAACGACCCTGAAATTCAGACCCAGTTTAAAATTTTAAAATAGCTTATTTTATGTAGAAATTCGAATTTTCGCAAACAACTTCCGTTTCTATCCAAACTTCACATTTGGAATGCGTCTAGGTAGACATAGGCGTGCGCCAAATTTCATCGAAAAATATTGAAGTAAATTACACTCGTCGCATTTACATTTTAGTTCAAATCTTATGTGTAAATTGCCCATCGTCCGAATCAAATATTTTTCATAATGTTGCATAAGAAAAATATTCTAAACTTGACGGCTCACTTCGTTTCGTCAAATTTCTCTTTTAATTGCTAGTTAAATGTTCGCTCGTGCAAATGGTTAAATAAGATCACCACTTCGCAAATGGTGTCGAACCATCAATATCTTTATACTGTTGTGTTCGACTCGTTGCACTGATCAAAACGATATATTTGTTTGTGTCAATCGGAGTTCGGGGTTGCAAATTATAATTATTAATGGAGTACAAACTGGTCCGTTACGCAACACAAACCGGTACCCAACTTTCCAACGTTCAAATTTTAAGAGTCTATTCAGCTGTCTTGGAAACCCAATAGCCACCACTTTGCAAAATCATCATTGCTTTTAACTGTGCACTCTGAACCCCTCTCTATATATGTGCCTTCATTTATGCCTCTGCTTCATTAATTGCTCTGCATCATCAGTTGTTTTCACTTTGCCCTCAAAACCTGGTACGTGATAGCTCTGCTCTCTCTCTTCTCCCTCTGCATAATTCTTTTCTCTTCCTCCCTCCCTATCTTTCTTTTACTATTTGTTGTTCTCTCCAGTGAAAAATGAAACCCACGCCATCCGCTCCCACACTACCGGCCTCCGCCTCCATCACCACACGGCCCCCCATGCAGCTCCGCCCCCTACCAGCTCTGCCCACACCACACGGCCCCCATGCAACTCCGCCCCCTACCAGCTCTGCCCATACCACACGGCCCCCCCATGCAGCTCCGTCCCCTACGAGCTCCGCCCACGCCACTCGGCCACCCCACTCCACCAGCACGTCGCCCTACCCTTCCACCGATTGCCGCGTCCAAACCCCATCTCCAACTCACAACCCCACGCACGGCCCACTGCCCAGCCCACGCTCCCTCCACCGGCTCCACTTCCCCGCTGCGCCATGCCTGCATCCCCACTACCCTGCTGCACTCGAGTCCAACTGCCCACCCACACTCCACCGGCCCGTTTACCCTCCACTGCCACTACCCGCGTCCCAAACCCACTACCTGCGTCCCACACACCGCCAGTCTACACACCACACGGCCCCACTCGGCCACCCGCACTGCTCCTCCGCCCACACGTTAACCCGCCTCTGTCCCTTCCCACTCAGCTTCGGTTGTGATGAATAGTTAGCTGCATATGATGTATATAAGTTAGCATAAGTTATACCTCTGTATTTTTTTTTATTTTTTTATTTTGTGATGTAAAGTATAGAACTTTATATATAGTTATAGTTATAGGTCCATACTCATACGTTTGTACTTGTGGTTTTACAAAATCAGTGGTATATTTATGTTTCAGTTATGATTCTATATAGTTTTAAATATATATATGATAGAAGTCTTAGTATATAACTTTTGAAATTCTAGTTGCTTACATATAATGTTTTACTGTGTTTGTATCAGCTATTGCTCCGGAGACGTAGGCTTCCATTCAGCTTATCAGATCTATCTAGTTTCTTTGTTTTGGTATGGTTTACATATATATATATATATATATATATATTCAATCGATATATATATATTGCAATAAACAAATTATTGGTTAATTATTTGTTGATCGCAGTTGTGTTCATTTTGCGTCATGCTCGTTAGGGTCCATTTTATCTATTCGCCTTCGTGCTTCGCCATCATCTTCTTCAACCATGCAAGGTGAATATTTCATTCATGACTCAGTCTATTATGCTATGATAATCAGGGGATAATTGTTGTTAATATTAATTTGGTTATTAAATTGTTGATTGTTAAGATTGTTGAAATTGTAAATCGCTATGCAAGTTAAATTTGAATATTGTTAGTTTACGACAAATAGTTGCGACACTAAAATTGCACTACAACAAAAATACTGTATTACAACGTTATTTTTACAACGGTCCATTTTTGCCCCTTGTAATATATCTTTATTACAACGGTCCATTTTTGAACGTTGTAAAAGTGATTTTATATTGGGTCTTTTACAACGGTCCTCTGCTGGCCGTTGTAATAGGTGAATATTTTACAACGGCCCTTTCTATGCCCCTTGTAATAGGGTTCATTTTCACAACGGGCCTAAATTGCCCGTTGTATAATGTCAAAGGATTTTTTCAATACCTACTCATCTACACAGGTAAACATATTCAGCCTTTCCCTTTCACTCCGCCTTTCCCTAAATTTGAACGCCAAACCCCAAATCGACTAACCCTATCCCTGCAATCATTCGCTTCGCTTGTTCTCAAAATCGAAGACTATCCAAATTCGAAAGGTCTGGACAACGAAGACTATCATTCGCTTTGATGTTGAGGTATTAGATTCGCTTCGGATTCTCTTTGGATTTTTATTATAAAGTTTCATCAATCATAGCATAATAATGCGAGAAGCTGTAGCGTAGAGTAGTTGAAATCAAGGGTTTTAGTAATTTATATTTGACACTAGAGAGTTACGAGAAACTGTAACTGAGTTAATATTGCAGTATATGATTCAATGGTTTAGCTTTAAGGAATCATAGTAATCTGGCAAACATCAACGGTCCAAACAACTGGCAACCGCATGTTTCAGAGTCAAAAAGGGCGATTTTTAATCATTTTGATCTCTTCCCATTTTTTGATTCTAGAGCATTTGTTTTGTAGTTTTTTACATGTTGTTTGAACCGTTGATGTTTGTGAAGTAGTCTAATTTATTGCTTGTCACTAAAATGTGTTTGCTTGATGAAATTCAGCATGTTATGTAATTTTGATGATTCCTTTTTCTAGTGGTGCAATGCTTAATTTTATTAATTATTTGTAAAATTAGTGAGGTTACGTATTCAGTGCCTGTTTTGGGGGTGCAGCATGTTATATATTTTTTGTTTTTTAATCTATATTATTTCCATTTATGCAGGCACATCTAAGTTTTGTTCTATTCAAGCTCTATCATTCCATAGGATTGACATATCCACCACTACTGGATCCTAAACTTGAAGCTTTGGCAGCTGGTAAGTGCTATAAATAAAATAAAAAATCAAACCATAATTATCGTTCTTTTTTTATTGGATGTCAGAGTTGTATGCTAATATTATTTATGGAAACCACTTGAATCCAAGTAGTTAACATTAGATATATAATAGTAGTATCGCATCTTGGACTTGACATGATAATTTCCAAAATGTAGCGTGCCAATGCCTGTGTATAAATTGCAAGTGTATTATACATTCTGTTATGATATGAGCAGAATTTAAATTTCATATCCTACTTTTTGTAATCAACTATGGAGTTGGAAATATGTAATTTCTTTGCAGCTATAAAAATATCAATATACTATAATTATATCATCCATAATAAATACTAAAAATCCAGGTGCAAAAGAGCTAATATGCATATTGATGTGTATTTGAGCATTGCTACAAAAATCTAGTATGCAGTGGACACGTGTGTAAAATGAGATGCATTTACTTTATTTCTGTGATCATGACATTTTTAAAGTTTGATATTAGGAGTAAATGGATTGAAAGGTATAAATGCTTGAGTATAATTTGGTCATTAAGTGTCGTACTAATTGTTAACTGATACTAAATTATTATTCATGAGTTCTGTATGCTTTTCTTTCTAATCTGTAATTAGAAAATTATGTTCGGATAAAAACTGATCAAGGGGCATTTTAGGCTATCCCAAAGATAATTATATAATTGTTGTGTTAATGTTATTTTATTTCAAGTTATATGTCTTGTTTAATTTAGATTGGTGAAAAAGGAGTCAAAAATATCAATACTTGATTATTATAATTATTTTATTTCTTTTTGGGTTGAAACATTTTGATATTTTGCTATGATATTCAAGGTGAATTTATGGAATGATTGATATTTACTCCTATGAAATTGTCAGGCTCAGATGAACCCATCCCCATCCTTAGCATTATAATACTATATTTGACATTTTAATCATGGAAGATCCTTACAAGCTCTCTTTGTTACAGTGATTATTTGTTCAAGCTTTTGCTTATTGGGGACTCTGGTGTTAGTAAATCTTGTCTTCTTTTAAGATTTACGGTGAGTACCAAAGAATTTTATTATGGTTATTCTTGTTTTGTAAGTTTGCATATTAAATGATGCACACATACATACATGGGTTTCTGGTCTTGCATTTCTTCAGGGCTTAATTTATTAATTCAAACAATTGAAAATGCATGCGATGAAGATATTAAGCATAAAATGTATTAAATTAATGGATGTTATGTTATGTTATTAATTGAAAATGTATACCGTGCCAAATCTTCTATTAATTATGTCAAAAGCATTATGTAGATCTACTTTGACACATAATGTAGAATTTCTTAATCCCTTTAGCTGTTGCAGATGACTTTTGAGATGATTTTATATAGCATATTGCAATATGCTATTGGTCTATAATTTGATATACTTGATGGCTTGTCTTTTTCTTGGACTAAATTTACGAGTATGTGATTTTAACCATCAGGTATTTCATGTGATAGACATAATTAACTGCTTATGTGATTTTAACCAGTTTACACAAGTGAGCTATGTCTGTGCCTGTGCCTATTTGCTAAACAGAGTATGCGCCCAGTTTTCTAAACTGAGCATGTGCCCAGTATGCATAAAACTGGGCTGTGCCCAGTTTGCATAACTGAGCTGTGCCCGGTTTCCTAAACTGACCCGTGCCTGGTTCCTTAAACTGAGTCGTGTGCCCAGTTTCCTAAACTGCGATGTGCCTAATTTGCACAAAACTAAGTTGTGCCCAATTTGCAAAGAACTAAGCTGTGCTTGGTTTATATAATTGAGCATTGCTCAGTTTAGATAAACATATTTGTTCATGCAACAAGTTTAGTTATAAGAATATAACCCATAACATATTGTTCGTGCACCAAGTTATCCTAATCACTTATAGGTTTAATTGTAATTTTTTTGACATCTCTTAGCTAAACTTTTAGCTTCACCACTGTCTATAAGGTTTGGGTTCTTCCTATGCAAAAATACTTGTACATTATCACTTTTTCTTATGCAACTAAATAAAGGGTGACTCTACATCCTATTTGTTTTATCACCGTCCCTCTTGTAAACATATGAGATTTGACTTTATTCTCTTATGGCCATGTTAATGGGTAGTTGATCTAATCAGCAACTATCTACATTCAACATTTAACACTACTGTGTGTTGACTGTTTTAAACTACATTTTTGCAGATTATTTACTTGCTTACAATCATAATATATCTACTATGTCCCAATTCAAAATAAAAGTATACATGTAGTAACATCATGCATGGTAAGAAAAAAGCTTAATATTGATGCCATAGGATGCTTAACAACACTTTTATTATAGAATAGACAACTGATAACAGTATGATATTGTCTTCAACACTGGTAAACTAAATACTCAGATTAATTTTGAACAAATTATGCATAGTTTATTTTTTTTAGTAAGTACTATAATCATATATTATTATATAACAATGAAACATGCTATAGTTGACCTGTATGTCCTGATCATAGCCGCATACCATGTCTTGGCACCTAAGTTTTGTAGTCACAAGATAATGAAAAACCAATCATGCATTCTTGCATGCAAACCAAGTTGCAATTAACTATACTGGATAATGGATATATTATGCATCACTTTTAGCAAGGAAGATCTATCTTTTTTGTAAACATTGAAATACAATTCAGTGTATATGGAACATTTTTAGTAGTAAGGATGGATGAATTAAGCTAGTTGGATTGATAGCATCGATAATACTGAAAAACATTTGTTAATTCACTTAGGAAGACTTTATTGTAAATTCTGGCATGTGATGCATTGTGGCTGATATATGCATATGGTATATCTTGGGAATGGTTGTATAAGCATAATGCCAAGATTCTTGTTACCGGTACATTATATATAGTAGTACACTTAGTCACAATTCTTAAACGTAAAGCACAATTAATGAATATAATTTGTGATATACTTATACTCATGTTTGAAGTACCCAAGTAAGCTTTCCCATTTGACTGCATTATACAATATCATGTTGCTTCAACTGTATCCCTTATTAAAAAAATGAAAACCTGTAGAAATACACTTCCATGACAGTTATTGCAGTTTCACATGCCATGGCTTTCAACTTGCACAGTAATTTTTATTTCAAATGTAATAAATACACGTCAGAAATAGGACCTTTAGTGCAAAGCCTCGAAAATTAAGCTACTTTCCAGACTTTTGCTTCGCGCTATGATGGGCCTACTTTATTGTCCTGTTTAGCTGTTGAAATGAACGAATGACATCCAAATAGTAGTGTAGTTAAAAAAACAAAATCCAATCGTCAAAAATACTCTTTTCTTCCCATTTCCATTTATGTTAATTCTCAAAATTAATTCGGTCGGTCCTACGCTCAAGTTGTCAAAATTCATCCTCCTCCCAGAGTAAATTCCAAAGCTACTCATTTACATCGATGATGTCCATAATGAATTATAAGTGATAGTCATTTAATTGGGACGTGAACACAGTTTGAGGATAGAAGTATTCAACCCTCCTGTGGTGGCCAGCTTAAATCCCATCCAGCTCTTTTATCTGTCCCTTCGACCATATAAATCTTACCCACTGAATTTTCAACATCACATTTATATCGTATTTTGGGTCATATTGATTCATTGTTTTGTTGTGATGAATGACAGTGATTTCCTGTGTTGCATGGAAAAGCTTTAGCAAAGTCAAGGCAAACTGATTCTCATTTAGAAAATTATATCTCAAAATAATACTAAATCATATAGCTTTTCTAACATGTATCACAAATATGTCCTACGTAAAAAGTCTTATTTGAGTGACTATATACGAATAGCAGACTCAATTAGAGTCTTTCGTGCAGTCAGTCATAAGAGCTGATACTTCGATTATTTTTACACCGAAGTTTGACTGGGTGTTCTTAACACATTTATATGGAAATCTAACATGATTTAGACAATTTTTGAGCAACCAAATGTATTTTACGATACAATTTTCGTCTACAGTCAACTTTTTCCCGGTTTGTTTTCATGTTTATATACAAAGCGAACTTTTTGGGTAATAAATGGTTTAAAGTTGCTTCCATGACCCTGCTTTTCTATTATATTCATGCTAATAAAATTTCATGGTAGTTGTGTTTTTTCACTGGAGAAGTTGTGATGCGCTTAAGAGGATCCTGATTTTCTTATCTGATTCACTGAATACCATTGGATCCAATCATCCAACTTGGTCAATTTGTTAGAGAATTGCCAACAGTGAGATTGGCATCCTGTGCCACGTTGGCTAAAATGGCGTGACTGACCTCGCGTTGGTCCAACAGGGAAACAAAAGGATAAGTTATCCAACAATTCTAATGCCGAAAAACAAATACAGCAAATTACACCCTCCATGTAGCAATCCACGTGGGTTTAAAAATCAAATCTTAATTGTTAGTTTATCCGACATTTATAATGCCGAACAAACAAGTATAACATAACCGACCTTCTTCTTCCGTCGACTACCTTTCCTTCTCATTTCATTATCTCCAAACCCAATTTTTTATACCCAATCCCCCTAAACATACCAAATTTTAATATATTTTAAATTGTATTCTGCAAAAAAATTCCCAAAAATGAGAAAAGTATTGCATGGTGTTCGTGGTGTAACATTCTCTTTTTTTACGTTAATTAAAATAAAAATTAATTAAGTAATAATGAATTGTGAAAATGGAATTTTTGTAAATATTGAAGTTTGGTCACGAAACTTATACCATTAGATTCGTGACAATATAAACTTTTCTAATCGAAGTTCAAACGAAAAGGTTATCAACATTTGAAATTTCGAAGTGGGAAGTAATTATATATGCAATTAAGGAAATAATTCAGAATATATTAATGATTAATTAACACTGTTAAAGTTAATGGTTAAAAGATTAATTAAGGCAGGAAAACTCTAATTTACTTTAACAAGATAATAAAGGAAACGAATTAACAAAATTAAGAAACGCTCGAATTTTCACCATTCTGGCCTATCCAGGTTTCGTATGAATATATGCCTAAACTATGTGATAATTATCAGTGCTAGAGTCATGAAAACGATGACAAGTCACTGCCTGATGCTTTAGACCTGAGGCAAGAGGCATTGTTTACTCATAATCTTGGTGGTGACAGTTGTGCTGTTTTTAAACTAGTTTCAGAAGTTAATGTGGTTTCATGTCATGGAGAGGGATTGGAAAATGAGTGATTTGCTGAGGGAACTGATTATAGGTGAGAAACTAAATAATGGGGAAGTAGGTTTGACAAATGGTTATGATTGTGAATGTACAGCTAAAGGTGTAGTGGAGAAGATGGTTGCGCTTACATCTCGTTTATCACACAAAGAGGGTGCGGGCAAGTATGAGGATGAAAGGATAGAAGCCAGGGAAATGTCAGTTGTAGTTTTTTGGTGATTCAAAGGCGGATAAGGGTGTGTGCTGAAATAGATGTCCGGTTAGTTGCTGAAAATGGTCTAGTTCGTAGCATAAGTCATCATTGATGCTTCATTATTTATTACATTTATATAAAATGTATGGTTTTGTCTCTGAAGGTGTAACCGATGTTTCATATCTGAAAAACTAGAGTTGCACGACTCTAATCCCATTAATTGCCTATTAATTATATACCCAATGCTTCATTTACTAAGAATTGAAACCTAATTGAAATTTTATTAAACCTAATTTGATTGCCAAGTGCAAGTTTCTCGAACTAACTAATTTACTAGTACTTTGGGAACGGGTGAACTAACATAGTCTTGACCATCTACTCTTGTAATTGTTGACAAACTCTCTTATCAAGTGGAACTTTCGCGTTGTGTGTCTTGATTTTTTGTGAACTCTAGATTCGTTCAATCTATCACTACAACAAAAATACCATATTACAATGCAATTTTTACAATGGAAATACACCTTTTCATTAGGTTCTAACATCAAAGGATTATCAAGATGGACAAAGCATGGATTCATCTACCAAGGTTTTGTTAATTTTATTTTATCAGTTTTATACTTGCAATTATTATGGTTGATTATTGATCCCTTTGTGTTATAGAATGACCGAAGAATACAGGCAAGCTGTTTGAAAATTTATGTATGGGCATGCAGAAAGGAAGGGAAATCCAGAAAAGATTATTTGCCCTTGTTCAAAATGTAGGAATCTTATCCGCCATCCGTCAAGAGAAGTTGTATCACACTTGGTTTGTTTTGGAATTGACCCAACATATGATGTATGGATTTTTCACGGAGAAGCACACCCTTTAGAAAATGAAGGCGATGAAGTGACAAATTCATATAGAATGTACTTAGACACACAAATATGTAATGACGAGATGGAAGATCATTCTAATGTAAGACAAGGGGTAGGGAATAAGGAGATGATAAAAAATTCTGAAATTCCTTTGTATCCTGGTTGTACAAGCCACACAAAGTTATCAGCTACAATACTTCTTTACAAGCACAAGGCTCAAAATGGTGTATCTGACACTGCATTTACGGAACTTCTTAAACTTCTTAAAGATATGCTGCCTGTGGAGAACACGCTTCCTGATTCGACGTATGCAACAAAGAAGCTACTTAAATCATTTGGTTTAGGCTATAGACAAATACATGCATGTGTAAATGATTGTTGTCTTTTTAGGAAAGAGCTTGCCCATAGTGATATTTGTCCAAAATGTGGAAATTCTCGTTGGAAAAAGAACAAGACAAATGAAGATGGAAAGCAAACCAAAGTACCTGCAAAGGTTTTGAGATACTTTCCAATAATACCAAGACCGAAAAGAATGTTTATGTCCGTAGAAACATCAGAGCAATTAAGGTGGCATAACAATCATAAGAGTGAAGATGGTAAATTATGTCATCCAGTAGATTCTTCTCAGTGGGCTACAATTGTTAGGATGTACCCTTCCTTTGCATCAGATCCACGAAATTTAAGGCTTGGTCTTGCAAGTGATGGCTTTAATCCCTTTGGGGATTGGAACTGTGCGTATAGTTGTTGGCCAGTATTTCTTGTTGCGTACAACTTCGCTCCGTGGCTTTGTATGCACAAAGATAATATGATGTTATCATTATTAATTCCTGGACCACGACAACCAGGGAATGATATTGATGTGTATCTACAACCACTTATTGAAGATTTGAAAAAATTGTGGGATAAAGGGGTGAAGGCGTACGATGCATACACTCGCAACGAATTTAGATTAAATGCAATTTTAATGTGGACGATAAATGATTTTCCAGCTTATGGAAATTTAGCAGGTTGCACCGTAAAGGGTAAAAGGGCATGTCCTGTTTGTGGCGTTAATACATGCTCAATATGGTTACCATTTAGTAAGAAGTGTGCATATTTAGGCCATAGGCGATTCCTTGATCCTAATCATGAATATTGCCAATGAAAAAACTTGTTTGATGGAACTATATAGACTAGGCAAAGCCCTCCAATACAAACCGGTGCTCAAGTCTTTGATATTATTAAAGATATTTGCAATGATTGGGGGAAAAAACCAAAGGAGGAAGATAAAGAGAAAGAAAAAAGGAAAAGAAAAAGGGGAGATGAGAAGAAAAAAGGAAGTCAAATGTGGAAGAAGAAGTCTATTTTCTTTGATTTGCCTTATTGGCACGTAAAGTTTAATCAGAAACAAAATTGCTTCTTCTTTTCTATCTATGTAATCAATACTTTATTATTAATTAGTTATAGTCTATTTTTTTGTTTTCTTAGATACTTCCTTTGCGTCACAATCTAGATGTAATGCATGTTGAAAAAAATATTGGTGAAAGTATTCTTGGTACGTTACTTGATATTAAAGGAAAATCAAAAGACGGCATTAATTCACGTAAAGATCTAGAAGTACTTGGTATTAGGAAAAAGTTACATCCTATAGACATGGGAAGCAAAGCATTACTTCCAGCCGCCCCATGCACCTTAACTGATTCAGAAAAAGAGATCTTTTACAATAGAATGAGGAATTTGAAAGTACCCGATGGCTATAGCTCAAATATTGGAAAATGTTTTGCAAAACAAAACAAAATTTCAAGTCTAAAGTCCCATGATTATCATGTTTTGATGCAACAACTATTGTCTGTATCACTGAGAGGACTTCTACCTAAATGGACAAGGAATGCATTACTACGACTATGTTCTTTTTACAACGACATTTGCCAAAGAGTGCTTGATAAAGATAAATTAGAATCCATCGAGAATCAGGTCGCATTAACACTATGCGACCTTGAGAGATTTTTTCCTCCTTTTTTTGACATCATGATTCATTTAACAATACATTTAGCGAAGGAAGCAAGAATTTGCGGACCAATACAATATCGGTGGATGTATCCATTTGAGAGGTAAAATTTGGCATTAGTACCTTTAGTAGTTAATAATATATGTGCTTATGAAAATATTTTACTTATGCATCTTGATTATAGATACATGAGAACACTGAAGGGGTATGTTAAAAATCAAGCACGGCCTGAAGGATGCATAGTTGAGCGTTATTCTGCTGATGAATGCATGAAGTATTATGCTGGATATATTAATGGTGCATTAGAAATTGGACAAAGGAAAAATAGAAATGGAGTGGAACAAAGTGATTCCATACTCGAGGGGCGTCCTATTTCCAAAGGAAAACCTATGGTAGTCACTAAGGAGGTGATTGATGCTGCTCATCGGTATGTGTTGTTTAATACCGAGGAAGTGGAGCCTTATATAAAGTAAGCATAAGTTCAATTCAATTAATGTGTGAAATAAATTAGATTTTGACATGAATGTTTACGTATATAGGATGCACAATGAGGAACTAAAACTTTTGCATCCTCGGCTTTCACGAGATTATTTGAAACTTTCAAAGCTGCATTCAGAGACTTTTAATCATTGGTTTAAAAAAAAGGTTGACATTGTTATATATTTTAAGATGGATAAGTTCGACATAGAAGTATATGTTATTGTGATTAGTCTTTATATATAACGTTATGCATTTTCAGGTTCAAGATGATAGAAACACATCTGATGTTAGTGAACTAATAAATTGGCTTTCATATGGACCTCGCCATCAAGTAATTTCTTATACCGGCTATATAATTAATGGTCGCCGTTTTCATACTAAAGATAATGATAAATCTACACAAAATAGTGGTGTTTCCATTGAGGCAAATACTGTTCGTATGGATGGATCCATTGAGAAAGTAATATATTATGGTGTTTTACGTGAGATTTTGTTGCTTGACTATCGGCAGTTTCAAATTGCCTTGTTTAATTGTGATTGGGCAAATATTGATCGTGGAGTTAAGGTCGAAGATGGATTTACGTTAGTCAATTTACATCAATTCCAAAATCAATTCGCAAGCGACCCTTTCATCTTGGCAACGCAAGCCGTACAAGTGTTTTTTTGTAGAGAAAGTAGTTTGTCAAATTGGTATGTTGTGCTAAGAGTACCCCCTAGAGGTTTTCATGAGTTGGAAAGCTATGATGAGGAGGATGAGTCAAGTAGCAAACCGGTAGATGAGTCACTACTTGATGATAGAGATGTCGATGATGGTGATGAAAGTTATATAAGGAAGGATTGTGATGGTATTTTGGTATGATATAAGCATCCTTTATTGATATTTGTGTTACATGTAGTTATATTCGTAAAGAGTGTAATTATACAGTTTTATGCATAGCTATATTAATTAATCATGAATTATTAACCATGAATTGTTAATCATGAATTATATATGTTATGTTTTTTTTCCTCTAGGTTCCTCCCTTAACAGAAGATATTTGAACTTGAAGCATCAAGAGTAAAATGGAGCAACATCAAAGAGAGGTAAAATATTAAAATTTTAATATGCACTTCAATTTTTTTAAACTGACATTTCTTTAATTTTTTTAAATTGACACTTCATTTTGTGTTTACGTTTGTGTTTACGTTTGTATGCCACATAGTTTACATTTCATCTCTTGTTACAAATACACTGCATTTTGCTTCCAGGCTCTCGTAGAATCAATGGATTTACTTATGTACATATCCAGAAACATCAAATAAAAAGGAACATTTGTTTTGCTGGGTTTTATTCATATCCGTTAGCAGACAAATTTCAGTCCACATATCTTGTATGTGATGTTGATACCAGTGATCTTTTAACAGTTAATTTGTATTCGCCTGTTATGAATGAAACGACAATTGCTCTTGTATGTGATGTTGATGCTAAATCTGTATAAAACAAAAACTGGAACATGAATTAGGAAATGTTCATGACAGTGACCATGTACATCCCAATTTGCATTCATCTATTCAAGAGCAAGTTATTAAATATGTTTCTAATAATGTAGTTGTAGTGGTTTATGTGCATGCACCTAAGAATGTTCACGTACTATAAATGTTGAATTCATGAACCACATTCCTGTATGTACGAATAAGCTTGTTATAATGCAATTGTTTAATACTCCGTATGAGCATGAAACAGAGCAATTTCCAGAAACTGTGATAAAACAAACTTTGCCAATTTTATAACAGAAACTGTAAAACAGAGCAATTCATGAACCACATTCCTGTATGTACGAATGTGCCTTTTTTTTATAACAGAAGCATAACCTTCTTTATCAAACTTTGCCTGTATGCTAATTTCAGATATCAAAGGTAGCAGCGAGATATGCAAAGAGGCAATCCTTAGCTGCAGTTGCAACTTTAAATGCAAAAGATAAGCCTGCTGGTGTGAAAATCAATGAAACAAGACATGCTGATGCAACTCATTCTCTTCAAAGTTTAAACAGCAATATTAGAAGATCCCCTCGGAAGCTTACTGAAATGCAGCCTCCACCCGATAAAATCAAGTCTCCAAAGCTCAATCCTGTCCGTACTGGAATGCAGCCTCCACCCGATAAAATCCAGCCTTCAAATCTCAGTCCTGGCCCTAATTCAACTGGATCTCCAAATATCACTCCCAACGCCATGGATGCCTCGAACAACCTAGATTCTAATGATGATATTCAACAAAAGACGGCAAGGAAAAAAAGAGGGAAGACGATGATGACTTGTATGTGGAATGAAAATGCTGAAATTGAATTCAACGAGCGAGGTCAACCAATAGGCTCCAACTCCAAGCACTTATCATCCTATCTTGGTACCTTAGCAAGAGAGATGATACCTTTGACGATTTCAGAGTGGAAAAAAGTCGACGCAAACTTAAAGAAAGATTTATGGACTTGTATTCAGGTATGAAAAATGTGCTGAGAACTTTTTTATGAACAATTGGCCAGATGGAATTCACTGGAGTTGAATTCTTGTCTTTCAGAAAAATATTACCTCCATAAACTGCAGTGAAAACTAGTTTAAATCCACTGGAGTTGACAGCAGTTAAAGTTATGTGATGAGTTGAAGATGAAATTATTGACAACTCCATCCTGTAGTATCATAAATTACTTGTATTCTACCTCTAACCTAAACTGTGTTATAGTAATGATATCCCAATTTCTTGGGACTGTATATATAGACTGAGATTAGCATCATTCAGTTTATTCTCAACTAAGCCAACAATTGTTGGCTTAAATTTTGTTAGGAGATTAAACACATCATCAATTCCCTATGGCGTGTTCATTCCCCTAACATTCCATGTGATGTGGCTCGTTTTATTTTAGAATTGCTCCTTAAATTTCTTTTAGAAGGAGCAGTACTTAATGCCTGCGTAGGTCTTCTTATTGATTAAATACTCCATATTGTATATGTGACCCAACTATCGACCAAACTTTTGATTGGAACAATGAATATTTGACTGTGTTGGTTCGGTTTCAATGATGGCCAAGTTGGAATTCTAACTTTATTTAGATTTGAGTCTAATTGTGGTTTTGGTCTCAAGAGCTAAATAAATAGTAAAAAAAAAGTAAATAAATTTATAGTTGAAAATGAAAAAAAGAAGAAGAGAGAATGCAATAACATAAAAAAGAAGAAAAAAAGATAACTAACTAAACAATATAATAGTAAAACATGATCAAAGATTAAATAGATTATAGAAAACTTGATACTTTTTTCAATATTAGCATAATTCAACAGAAATAACATGAATAAATAAATAAAATTAATTATTAAATTAAAATTTATATAAATGTGTTTGTCCCCAGATGAGTAGTGTAGTTGGTTGTGTTGACCAGCTTCCATTGGCAAGGAGAGACAAATCATGTGAGTTTTGGTTCAGATTCAAAGTGTTTGCTAATTACTTCAAATGTTGGCGCAGTGTCGCCTGAGCCCACATACACACAGTAATGAGCTGTATAATGGATGATTAAATTAGCAATTATAATCTATATATATATTTACATTATTTAAGTACATTGTCTAATGCTGGTTGAGTAAAATCATGGGCAACGAGACAACATATTCTGCAGAAGGTCTCTGTTGGAGGTTTTTCTAGACAGCAAGCTATATTCATCATATAATATGTTCTGACCATTAATAATATAACGTTGCATTAAGTGCATTACTGCTCTTTGATATGTTATTTTTTATCAATACAGCATGCTGTTTTTGCAGTTTTTCGATGAGCTAGCTGTACCTTGCACGAGTTGATCAAATGACAGCAATGTGCTTCATTGGCAACAATATTCTACTACACTATTTTTCTTCCGATGCAGAGAATTGCATCATTTGTGAACATGCAATTGGATATTAAATTCGAATTTCGGGAATCCAATCTATTGTTTATATTTCAATTTTAATATTCCGTTTACAGAGAGTTTTTTTTTGTTTTAATCTTCCCTGAATGGGTGAATCAAGTTGCCTTGCTCATTATCCATGCAAAATGCTACGCAGGCATTAGTATCATCTACATGAGACAGATGATGATTTTTTCGGTGAATATACAGTGCAATTGCGGCTTATAGACTAAGAAGTGTGTGAATGCAATGCTTTTGTCCACAATAGTGTGTTCTATTTTTTACTTATATCCTTGAAATATCTCATGTAATTTAGTCAAGCATTAAGAAATTTCAGTGCATCCCAATAATTTTACCAAGTACAAAATACATGACATTAACATTAGTTTCTTTTAAACTTGACACACCCTGTCAACAGCTTCCTTAGATTGCTTGCATGACGTATATAGGTTTTACTTATATTGTTAGCAATCTGTTCCAAACAAATGCTTAGCTAATAAGATTTCAAATTGTATTGTTTGAACTAGTCGAAAATCAAAGCAAGACCTATCACCTTTACATTGTTAAAATGCAGTCCTCAAACTATTTATAGATCTATAGAATATATATACAACATACGAGTAGTATGTTGACACACGAGTCAGTAATAACTATGAAATGTAACAATATATGTTTATCTGATCCATCAATTTTCTACACTCTCTGTTAGACTCTCTGTTTTTGGGTTTAATGTGTATGGAGCAGTACAAGTAGAAATTTGTGCATTGACATTGTAGACATCCATATCCAACAAACATGTACATAAACATAAACATGTAGAAATGTGTATGGAGCAGTACAAGTAGAAAATTGTATGAAATTTGAACATTAACATAAACATGTACCTTATTTGTTACCTTATTTTTGTTATGCAGTCAAGATTCATAGTGGATGAAGCATACAAGGGTTTAATGTTTAAGATGTTGGGATTACGATGGAGAGAGGCAAAGTCGAGGTTAGTTTCCGCTATTAAAGTAGCTTCTACTTGTCCCGACGCTTCCTCTAGGCTAGCGATGCTAAAACCGGATACTACAGAAAATGTTCAAGAGTGGAACGACTTTGTTAAAGAAAAATTGTCGGAGAAATTTGGGGTAACAAGTTATATTTTATTCATTATAATTTTTTAACTATACAGATTTAAATATAAATATGTTATCCCTGCATATTTTGTTCCTCTAGGCTGAACATGCATAGTTTATTAATGAATTTCTCCTATGTAGGAAACTAGCAAAAAATTCAAAGCAATGAGAGATAAAAATAAAATTCCACATACAATGAGCAGAAAGGGATATGCGAGATTAGCGGAAGATATGGTAAGAAATGCATGTACGTTTACATCAATATTTTTTTTCTTTGGTTCGTCTTCTTACTATTATTATTTGCAGAAAAAAGAAACTGGAATATCAAACAATAGCAGAGATGAGCTATGGTGCAAAGCTCATACAAAGAAAAATGGAGACCCACCAAATTCCGTTGTTGCCGATTGCACCGTAAGTTTTTTTAATTCTTTTGAGATAGGACTGGAGATATTTATTCAATAGTTTATTCATATTTCTTTTTTCTTGAAATGGTCTATTGTAATTTGTAGGCTAAGATAAAAGAGCAGAGTAGTGCTCAGAATTTTCATGGAACGGCATCAGTAAGTGGAGATGGAGTGTCACATGTTTTTGGAAATGAACATAGGGGAAGGGTGAGGGGATTGGGTTTCGGTGTAGCACCATCTCAAATAGGTGTTTATGCACATAATTCAAAAAAGGTGGCTGCATTGGAAAATCAAGTGATAGTTCAAAGGGATATGTTAACTAATTTGGAGGCAAGAGTAGACTATTTGACTAATTTGATCACGACAGTAAGTTTATAGTTAATTAGCTATTGTTAATAAATATGTGATATGTGCTTATGAATTACTAAGCATTCTCTTGTACTTTTACAGAGAAGAAATGATAATGTGGTAGATATGGAGATGCCTCAGACTCATACACCTCAGGTTAGAATATATAAATAATCATGATTGCTTGCTTGACATGCTTGTCGTTTCCTTGAAACTGAATTACCAGAACATGATTGCTTACGAGTTTTACGTAATTGATAATTTTTGTGTAATTATTAAAGTAAAATCTATAACTACAACTTTAAAACCTATCTTTAATTATTATGAAGTCAATTTCTGAATTTGAACAATGTGTATTTTTTCTTGTTATGATTTAAAATCAGAACTTACTGGTTTAAACCGTCAAAATCAGTTAACATCTATATATTATCATTTTGAGATGAATTTAAAAAGATTTCATAACGGTAATATAAATGAAAAGCGAGTTTAACGTCAAAAGATGTTTGAAATGATTCCTCGACAAGCTCAATATTAACTAAGATATACCTAATTATACTTCGAGGAAATATTTATATTTTCTCAAGTGGAAAACTGTGAAGTGTGTGTTGGCATATATAAAAGAAGTTCTGAAGTCCATCCATGTATCGTTTTAGCATTTATTTATTGTGCAACCAATTTCAATGCATATATCTGTATGATTTATCCAAATATATTTTATACCCGTTAATTTTCTTAATCTTTGTACTACCATATCGATCATATTTTACATAACCATTGTAGTTACAAAGTTAAGACAATATTGTATGAAAAATGGAACCATATATATAATAAAACCAAATTGTCTCCTACGACTTCGATTTTTTCTCTTCGCGTGGATGTTGAACTAATTACCAACTGCAATAACTCGCTACAACCGTTTATTTATTTTGTCACGTGGCCATGTTGGCATGATTATTAAAAGTTTAAGCAAAGTAAAATCTTTTTATGAATTGTACTGGATGTCGGACCCGCTTGTTGAATTTGGTCCAAAGTAACTAATGTACAATGAAGACACCAAATTATTCTCCATTCACAATCTACATCCTCTGCTTTTGTTATCCATAGAAAATCATGGGTGCGTTCACTATCACGGATTAAGAAGTTGCTTCGTGTTCATCTGTATGAGTAGCAATCAAAATACAAGGAAATAATAATAATAATAATAATAATAATAATAAGTATGTAAGTTTAATCCATGTTCTAATTTCAGACCGACAAAAGCGAGACTACAGCAATAGTCAGGCAAATTATATTTCATCTAGTTCCATTGAAAACATAATTCGGTTCATGTAGAAGCATTTTCAGTACCTAAGCATCCTTGTACATTTTTGGTTTTCAAAATAGCAAGCAGGAACAAAATATAAGACCAACCATATACAATTATGAATGCTACATGTAACGTACAAATTAAACATGCAAAATTTTCATAACCTGTAATTTTCTACTGTTTTCCCATGTTGCTGTTTGTTTAAATAAATAATCAAACTTTATTTCATACAGTGTCATTCCCAACATAAGATATATTTCAGGTCTCATTCATCAATTGTATACCGCACTTCGGTAGAGCTTACATTTGGTGGTACATTTTTATGAACTGAGACAAGATTTCACTAAAACAAGATTTCCATTTTAATGAAATCTTTCAGACTCTTTATGAATGACATTCAACGATTACAATTGATATTAGTACTAGACACAATGATATTGTCTATGCAAATTAAGATCAGGAGAGCATAAACAGTAAAGATATCTTATACATAAATAGGAGTTTCATGAACTTTCTTCTTTGCATGCACACTTGCAATTTGCTCTGTCTTGGTTAAGATCCTACAACAATCAAGGATCATACAGTCAAAACATTGATTACTATTTTCTAAACATGCTATCAGTGAGATTTTATGTAATAAGAGCAATGATATGACCAAAAGCATAGGAAGCTATTGCCAGTGATTTTTTAATTGTAACTTCACCTGATCATGATTATCAAATTCACTAAAGTCAATTTTTTTTCTTGCAGTCACACCGCGATAGCAACAATACGCAGCAGGTTCAAGATCAGCAAGAACGAGTTATTGTGGATGGTTTGATGAAAAAAAAGTGCAGGCTATTAAGTTGGGAGAAGAACGTAGTTGCAGAGGGGACAATAGCAAGCACTGATCCTGATGCGTCGGTACATTTTGTAAAGCTTGGAGCAGAAGCTTGGAAAGTATGGGTGGATGTAGCGGTGGAACCAGAAGCTTCTTTATTTAGGCCAAATTCAGAGATGTCCACTATTAAAGAGGCCGTTGGGTCAACCGTCGCGTGGCACAAAGACTTTATATCCTTAGTCTAGTATGATTGTACTTAGAACTTGATATTTAGAACTTGATATTTATAGCCGACTGTTATGTATTAATGCTTTATGAATTTGGGAGGTAAACTTATCCGACTTTTTGGAGTGTTGGAATTTTATGACTATCTTTTAGTCTTTTCGCATGTGATTTTGGTTGTTTGTGCTTAATATTTATTACTGTTAAATTATTCATTATTTGTATGGATGTGTTATCTATACGCTGCTGTAATTTTTTTTTTAATTTGCGTTTTTTCTGCAACGGTCATAGGGCGTTGTAGTACACTTTATTACAACGGTCAATGTACGTTGTATTTAAGTCTAGCACAACGGTCGACAACCGTTGTCAAAAGATTTTTTACAACGGTCAGGGAATGTTGTTAAACATGCTATCCATCTTGTATAATAGTATTTTGCAACGGTCATAGGGCGTTGTAGTATATTTTATTACAACGGTCGTTGTACGTTGTATTTAAGTCTACAACAACGGTCGACAACCGTTGTTAAAAGATTTTTTACAACGGTCAGGGAATGTTGTGAAACATGCTATCCATCTTGTATAATAGTATTTTGCAACGGGCGAAGAAGCTTGTATTATAGTCTATTACAACGGTCGTTGACTGTTGTAAAAAAATTTAGTACAACGGTCAGGGAATGTTGTGAAACATGCTATCCATCTTGTCTGATAGTATTTTGCAACGGGCAAAGAAGCTTGTATTAAATTCTATTACAACGGTAGACGACCGTTGTAAACAAAATTACTACAACGGTCAAAGCCCGTTGTAAAATATCGGTGACCTATTACAACATCGCCTATTACAACGGTCGGCTGCCCGTTGTAAAAAGCCTGTTTTGTTGTAGTGCTGTTATGTGATGTTGAATCTGGTTGTTAATATAAGTGAAACTTAGTATGAACATTGAAATTGATATAGGATAGTCAACAATTTAAAATGGATTATATATGTTGAACTTGACCCCTTTAAATGTTAAATAAATCGTCGCGTAGAGTAGCGTTAATTACACTTTGAACCATTGAATGTATGGTTGATGTAGAAATTTGATAATAGACACCAAGTGAAAACCATAATGTAATAATCTTTAATCTGCATAAAACGATATTGTGGATTCTAGGAATAATTATATTAATTTGCATAAATAACAAATGTAAGTTAATACGATTATTTCGGGATTATTTAATAAATTGTTAAATTGTTATGTATGGTTGCTATTGCTTGTTTATTTACTTTGACACCATCCCAGTTATCACACTGCAAGTTCCCTTTGCTATGCTTTGTTTATATCGAATGATATTGGGTTGAAATGATAAATACCCAATTAAACAACTTGGCCTAGGATAGAAAATTAGAAATAAGAAACCCGATTGGTCAACAAAACCATTTTCGAAATTGAAATATATTTTAAATTAAGGAATGAACTCAACAATTTGTTTGGAAATTTAATAACGAACGTAAGGGATTTAAGTTGAAATAAGTTAATGGATTTAAATTGAAACGGATTAATAAACTTACCCAATTGGATAAAATGAACTGAAAATTTAATTGAAATAAGATTTAGAAACAAGTAATTTTAGAATTTAATAGTCTAAAAATTTAAAGAATTGTTAGATTTAGATTTAAACATGGCTTTAATTAAATAGATTTGAACTTGTTATAAGTTATATTGAGATTTTAGGAAATTTTGACTTACTAATTTAGTGAATTTGAATTTGGGATAATTTAAATTTAAATGATTGTAAATTTAATGAATTGTCAAGTCAGGACATTGTAAACAGAATATGGATTAAGTAAATTTGTAACTCGGACATAACTCATTTGTAATGCATAGATCAGTGAACACGATAAATGGAAATAGACTTCTTTGATTAGAAATTTAATTGAATTGGTAAATAAATCAAATGAAGTTTGATAAAAGGAATTTAGTTAATGAAATTGATTTAATCAAATTTATGATAACAGTGGATGTAAACATGAAGTGAAATGAATAGAATTTGATTTAATGATTTAAACTAAGTTTACCATTAAACTGAATTCGTTGATTATGAACTAAATTTAATAAGCGACATTTAGGCCTTATTAAATTGAACCAGAATACTTAATTTTAAATTGTCAACTCAAATGTTTGAACTAAAAAAAAATTGCATTTGGAAATATGTTTTAAAATATCTAAAATAAATTGAATCTTGAAATGTCAAATTTTGGAAGTCAAATTTGCACCTTGACTTTTGGACTTTGATTGTTTAAACGTTAATTTAACCAACCATCGGGTAATAAATACATAGTTATTAAAGAGACCGGGATCGGGAATGGACATACTCTTTGTTGATGCCGAAAACCACTTTAATAACTATTATACGCGAAGTGTTGATCCAGAATGAAGTGGATGGTTTGGTGAACGCGTTGACTGAAGAAAGAGAACGATATTGGATGACCCCTGACATGACTAAAATAGGAGCCTCGCCGGGACATTGAGGATCGCCACCTCTAGCAGACACGCTTCTTCGATACCATATTTATTACTTTTGTGATTCGATTTGGGTGCACCCTTTGATTTGGGAGTGTTGTTTCGCGGTGTTGAGATAGTAGCTACTATGCTCGACATCAGTCCGGATCACGCAACTACTAGTATCCTAGTTGGTATCGCCCCATGTACCTTGTCATACTGATTATCCTATTCGCGACCACTACGTTTTGTTTTGTGTCATACCTATGGGGTACCCTCTGATAACCACTATTTTACGGTGGGGTTTACGGTGCTGTATGGACTATGGCATTATAAAACGTGTTAAGGGGAATTATGGTAACGCCTTAACGCTATTTTAATATCGTACTTTACTGATTAGGCATTATCTACATATCGTATTCTATTGTATATATAGATAGTTTATCGGATCCTTAGAGATGTTTTATTCATCTTTGAGTTATGAACTTTATTCCCTGCACTTGTTATCCTATATAAGATTTTGAGTCCTGACTCGAGTGTTTCTTTTGTATATGCTCGGGTTAGTCTGAAGCTATCCAGTTTGCTGATCAAGGTTGGTTGAAGATGCTGAAGACTTAGCATTTATCTTTATAAGTCTATTTCTATTTCAGTATTGATGTCCGTGTCTGTTGGACATTTATGTATTTCCTTTCAGTCACCTTTTGTTTAGACATTGTTGTACTTACGTAGTAGCCTCATGAACTGCTATTATGACGATGTATTTTCCGCTGCATTATTATGTGACTGTTCTATGACTGTGATGTTGTATTGATTCTCATTTACATTTATGTATTTATAATCCCATAATGATTCGTGTTTTGTATTATTTAAGTTGACATGTGTGGATTATTGTCAATTTAAATGGTCCAAATACGCGGGTTGTTACATAGCCAAAGAAAATGATCCTTGGTTATAGCATAGAAGATTTTGTCTGTGATATTCCGAAAATTTCAAGTAAAATTTAAATGTAATAATTCCCATTTTAAATTATTTTAAATTGATAAAATTGTTATTTTCAAATATAAATAACCAAAATAATTAATAATAAATAATTTCAAATATAGTTATAAGTAGATTTTTTAAATGAATGATTATTTTCAAATTTAATTGGTGTTGTTTTATAAATAGATTTAAACTAGATTTATTATTTTAGTTTGTGTTTGTTTAAAATTAATGTATATTTGAATTGATATTAAATTTGATTTCAATTTGAATTTGAATTTGAAAGAACATTTATATTTTAAAAATATTTAGATTTAAAAATATGTGTATATATGAATAAGTTTTTTTATAAAATGGAATTTGTTTTCCTTAATTTTATTTTTATTTTTATTAATTAAGATAGTGTTTATTAATTCGTGAAATAAATACAAAAGGTTTATTTTAACATTTTAAAATGAGTTTAATATATTATATATGATTTTATTTAAATTATAATTGGTTTATACTTTATTTTCTTATAAAGATTTTATTTTTATAAAATTTAGAAAGCATTTATTAATTTAAAAATGTATTTATTAATTAAGAAATGAATATAAAAGATTTTAAAAATCATTTAAAAATGATATAAATAAGATTAATACAAGTGTAACCTTTAAAACAATGTTAAAAACACATGTAAGCTAATTAGCCTTTAATGTGACAAATGTTAGCATTTGAAAACAAATGTCAAATTTATTCTTATTTCTTTTAATTTTTATAAATCCAAATCCACTTTATATAAACCTATCATCTTCTTCTCCTCATTTTTTTCCTCAACCTTTAAAGTAAACTCCACCCCGTAAAACATTTCTTCCAAACTAGATAATGATCATAAACATGAAAACTATTTTTTTTCCAAAACCAAAAATCAAATCTGAAACCATTTAATTCTTTCCAAATCTGCATTATTGTTCAGAAACCCTATAGCCACTCCTCAAAACCAAAAGAAAGAATCAAGCCTATAAGCAAAGATCTTAAAACAATCAAAGCAATTTCATTTCAGTTTAAAAAAAAATCAACTCAACTTAAATAAAGAAGATCAAACAAATCTGGAAACCTTCAGCCTGGAAAACAAATTGCTCCTCAGTTTGTGGCATATGCTGGTGAGTAAACACAAATTACTGTACAGGTGATTCTCTAATAACATTTTGTTGTATATGTGTTATTTTGAAATATAGTTCTGTATCTATGTGTATAGGTTCTTTTGTGAAAATCTAGATGTACTGGTCTTCTCTGATCATTGTTACAGAGTGGAATAATTAATCAAATTTCAAAATATTATCATCTAATCTTGGTTAGGCTTAATGCATCAACAAAGCAAGTTTGTTCAAATTTAAATTATGGCCGAAGAATTTGTTTAAAACTTGAAAGTGAAGAATTTACTGTGTAATTCAGTTTTATAGTATAGAGGCAAATCATATGATAAATTCGAACATTTTAAAATATTAATTTGATTATGCAACTTGAATCAACAGCCCAAGATAGGATTTTTAAAACTTAATTGGTGATTTTTAGTGGTGTAAATTAGAAGCAATTCACAAATGAACTGAAAATGCCTTTTTGATCAATCTCTATTAATCAAAGAATCTTTGATGTCGGAAACTTTGTTTGAAGCTTGCATGGTCATCAACGGGGTTAGGAAAAATGTTTATTAATTTTTCTATTGAAGGAAATGATCGAACGAGACAACTTTAGGGTTTAATATTCGATTTAGGACGTGGTCGGAGATGAGATGTTTTCACCACCTCAGGTTGACCGAGTTGTGTGGTTTTCAAGGGGGTGGTAGCACGGGGGATCGGCGAGGTGAGGATGAAATAGGAGCATCTCCCATGGTCGGAGTGACGAGGGCGAAGCGTTTTGCCTTGTGGGGATGAGTTCCATTTTCGACTGGAGTACTCAAATTCGAATTGGGGTTGGTGGTGTTGAATTGCTGGTCGAAGTCGACTCTTGAGTTCGTCGTCGACTTATGGAAGGTATCGACGAAGGTTACAGCGGCATGGAGCATTGGGTTACATGCACGACCAGGTTGTTGTGTCAGTATTTTGGGGATGGGGGGTGTCTTGGGTTAGGTCTCGAAGAGAAGCTCGAGAGATTTTGGATGGAGCTCGATATTGTTCACGAGGCATTCGCGTGATTTATCGTTAGTTTGGGTTTCTCTGACCTGAAGCTAAGTAATGAATATGTATAAGTTGGAACTAGGGTTATCAAATTTTCAATTAATAAGGTATTCGCCAAGAAATTTTAGGGACAACCAACCTAGGTATAAAATTAAGAACATGAACCAAAGCTTAAAGCATGAGCATTTTGAGTCAGCAAATTTGCAGGTATAGGTCGGTTAGTAAGTTTTATAATAAATCTTTAAACAAGTTTTCTTTTATAAATAAAAAAATTATAGTGAGTTAAGTTCTCAAACAAATCTCAATATAAGTTGAAAAGCCAAATGTTTTTTTTAGAATTTAAATTTGTTTATTTCAATAAAATTCTATAATAGGTTAATTATCTAATTTTATTCAAAATGTTTTTAAATGAAAACTTAGTGATGATAATTAAGTAAGATAATAACTTATCTTAAGGTAGTATAGGCCTTGATTCATTAATGGATAACTAATCAATATAATCAATTAATGATAGTTAGTTAATAAGAAATTTGAGGATCATTAATTAATGTAATTAATAAAAGTAATTAAAGGAATTAATGGAATTGGTCAATTAATTAAGGAAAAATTGCTTAATATAATAAAAGTTAATTAACTAGGGATGGTTAATCAAGGAAGGAAATTTATGGGAGATTTAAATAATTAATTTGTAATAGATTAATGATAAGTGTAACGACCCAGATTTTTATGAATTTAAATTGATAATTTAAATGAATTTTTGAATTAAAAATTGTAAATTGATTTCAAATGGCAGCGAGTTTCCCCAATTCAAATAAAAATTAATATGTAAGTCATAAGAAAAGAAAAGAAATGACATTTAAATATGAAACAAAGTTGTAAATAAATATGCAAAATAAACAAAACAAAGGTATAAATAAAAGAATTAAGGCACAAGCTTATAAAAACAAAGCAAAGTAATAAAATAAAGTACAAGTATTCAAACAAGACTCAAGAAATTAATGCAGCCATGCATGTTGTACAAACAACAATGTATATACCTATACAACTCTATTCCCTATATCAGCCGAAATGCAAAGCATGGAAATAAAGTACCAAAGCATTTAATAAAAACATCTCAGCCACCATAACATAGCATATCACCCATACCTATGTATAAACAAATGAAGACAAGTAGTAGGCTGCAACAAAATGTCTTTGATATTGTACATAACAACATCACTTCAGCCGAGTTATCTTCAACCATGCCTATTATACAAAATATTATATTCACTTGTACAAATCTACATTATAACACACTGTACTAACTATACCATACTGTAGGCTTTCTTTTATATACATCAACCTCTTCTTCTCATAAATTCGTTCATTTAAAGCTTAAAAAAAATATGAAGTGAATATTATCTTAAAACCTAAACAACAACAAATCAACTACAAAGCCAGATATGAAAGAAGAGATTCCAGCTTGCAAATTTCAAAGTTGTGTCAGTATGAAAGCATCTCTGTCTTTCTTCTTCAAACCGTGAGCAATTTTTTTTTAAACTAAATTTCTTTGATTCTTTTATCTGTGAGTAAACAACCTGTTTTCAAGTTTAAGTTAAATTACATGTGTGTATGTATGATTTGGATTCAAAAATGTTTAGTAGAGTATCTTTCAAGTTTTTAACTCTGTCATATATGTGCCTGTGTGTCACTTGTTCTCTGTTTGGATTTCAGAGTAGAAAATTAATAGGGTATTCGATAATCTCTTCGACTAATCCTCATTAGATTGTGATGTTTTAACAAAACAAATTTGTTCATACTTAAATTAAGGCCTGGAGAAGTTTTCCAGTACAATAAAGTTTCAAAACATCTCAAAAACAAACTATTTACAGGAAAATGTAAATTTGTGATATATTCAAGTACCATGAAACTTAAATTTAATTACACATCTCGAATCTCTAACAGAAGATAGGATCTTTAAAATGAAGATGGTAATTTTTAAATGAGAATGCAAGGAGAAATCGGTAGATGATCGGGAATTGATTTTTGACCAATCCCCGGCGACACAATGAACTGGAGATGCCGGTGTTGCTAGGGGAGATGGGGAAGCTTACTGGGGTGGTAGGAAAAATAAGCGGGGGTGGCCTCGACGTCGGAGGTGGTGGCGGTAGCGAATTCTTTTTTTTACCTAATTTACTGAAGCTCAAATTGTCAATCGGCGTGACCACGTGTGTGCATCGAGCTGCACGTGACTTCGGGAAAGGCAGTGGGGGTTGCTGAAGGAAACGTAGTAGAGGTGGAAGCGACTCCGGTGGCCAGAGTTGTCGTGGAGAGAAATTTTCTGAGGAAGTTCGTTTCCAGGTCGATCGAGTTTCACTCGATTTGGGATGGCTACTGATTGAGTGGTTCTTCGACTTGAGATCGATGTTGGGGTCAGTCGCGACTTGCTGGACATCTCAACGACAATCGGAGTGACGTGGGTGAAACGTGCACATGCACGCGACATAGTTCATGTAACGAACGCGGATTTTGCCCACTCGAAAATCGACATCCATACTTCATATCGTATTCGAATGCCATAAATTCGACCGTTCAAATCCGATTCGCCGGAGCTTATAACAACATTAAGTAAATAACACAGCGGAATAAAAGAATAATACATTGATATACAGCTTTGATACAATATCTGATACAACAGATGATCCAATAGATATCAATATACATCAGAGATATGATACAATAAATAGCAGCGGAAGAGAAAAATAGATGACATCTAGCATATGGAACAATATAACTCTAAAATAGTCTTCAAGGAAGAACTCCAAAGATAACTGCAACTCCATTTCCAAGAATCAATCCAGCAATAGCTCGAACTCCCCATAACAATGCACCAAGCTAGGCAAGACTGGTGCGAACCAAAGACTGAACTAACTCCAGATAACCTACTAAATCTGGACTATCTGAAAAACCCAACTCTAGACTGCTCGTGTAGAAAATAATGAGCACCCAGAGTTTAGGAAAGAAACAATAAACTCCGGATCAGTCGTGGGACTGGTGTGAGCAACAAAAACAGTTTATCTTTTTAAAACATTCAACAAAAGATTTTCAAAGTCAGATCGCAATGCTTTTTAAAAATGAGACTACCATAAGGCCTCCCGCACACACACACAATGCAAACGCAGAATCGGAGGAGATTTCTCCTTATGATAGTCAAAGATGCTTGATACGCATTAAAAAGAAACATTTGATATTATTACTAGTGCATAGTGTAGTAAAAATCATTTCGAAAGTAAAGATATAAATCTTAGCCAACATAGACATTTCGAACTATGCCTACTATAGCTACCATCCAAACAGTGGGGCGCCACCATAGGTGAATGATAGGTTCTACAACTAAAACCGTATAAGGTACGTATTTGAAGAATGGATTTCCAACAAATGGTCAGGCCAAGGAACTTCCCATTGCCACATGGAAACGCCTCTGGAAGGACGCCCCGAGAACCACCGTTCTCCGCTAAACAAAGCCGGGAATCCCTTTTCCCAAGGAATATTACAAACCCTCAGATATGCCACCCCCGGTCCTTTGGGACCTTTAAACGAGAGCGCTCTCTAACCAACATCACACCATAATAATAAGTGTTTCAACATGAGTAAGTATCTGGGCTCCATACCATGATACTACCCTTTTCCAGAAGGAATGGTCATACCCTAGGGAAGTTATCCCTGAAAACCTTGCCGCACAATTCCTGTTTCGACCATTACCGGTTTGTGAGGCTCGACGAAGTCACGTCCACAAAAACATACTTTATACAAAAGCCATGCTTTGGGTCAACAAATGATCATAGAAATGATCACCAAGATAAACGATCAAACAAATGATCCTATCACAAATGATCAACACAATGATCATTTCACAGCAACACTCAGCATGTCACATTACCAAATTGGGAATATATCGCTGATAACTTCAACTATATAACCTCTGAGCTCGTACGTCTCAGAGAAGGGTGTTAAGCTAAGAGAATAAATTCTCCGCCACCAACAGAAATATATTTGAAAGAAATCAGCTTTATATCTCAACTTGTAATGTCAGACATACAATCCATACAAGTCTGTTCCGGGCTCGAACAGAACCGAAGGCACTTCAAAAGAAGTCCTTGAAATCCGGATATTCACTAATCACGTTCGGACTCCCCATCACATATGGAGTCTCTATACCGGGGACCATTCGATGCAAAGACATTCGACGAGTTGTCCTTACGTTTTCGAAAATATCCGGTCTTCACCACCGGTCTTCAAATGCTATCCATAACGACATATCACATATTTGGAATGGGATATATGACACAAAGGTCCTCTCCCGGCTAAACCGAATAGTGAACGTAATATTTACAAGAAATATATGGATATTGGGATTTCAATTAAGTCACAACTTATTACCCAAATTTTTTTCTTCAAATGGTTTAAGTCAATTACCATTTCAAATCTTTAAACAAAAAGATTTATTTCAAAAAGATCCATTCATAGATTTCCAAAACAATTTCATTCCGATAGGATTAACCCGTTAAATCTTTAAATCAAAGATTTAACTTATAGCTTTCAAATCATTTTCATAACTTAGAAATTATCTTCATTTTCAAACTTGAAATCATTTTAACTCAAATTGGAAATTCATTTCTTATGTGAAAGCTTTTATTATTTGAAAACAACAGTTTTCGTCTTAGAAAAATCCAATTATATTTACACGAGTTAAAGCCCTTGAATTAAAATTCAAATTCCCAAATCAATGCATTAAAAATAGTTTAACCCATATATAAGTGGTATAACATCTTTAATCCCTAGTTTCAAATTATAGAATTCAGTTCCACATTTTGAATTTAAATTTAAATCAAATTATTTACATTTCAAACTTTAATCAAGTTATTCAAAATAAATTTCATCTTTGAAATTCCATTTCAAAAGCTTCTCACTTTAAACCCAATCTTATTTCAAACCATTTGAATTTAAAAATTCAAATTTAAAACTATTTCAAAAATCTGTGACTTAATCGATTTCCTCGTGAAATCCATATTGTGTGTGTATGGTGTGGTCAAGGGTTTAACACAATAGTGCAACATCATTCAATCATCACAGATCAAATACAACAATATATTCGATAAGCGATATAAATTTATAACGCTTATCTTTCATACACAGATTCGTAGACATATATATATATCACAGATAATAAATTTCATCATAGATCACAACACAAATCAGGATAATCATAAAGCATCATATAACAGGGATATCAAACAGTTTACCATCCAATATAATCCAAGCATCCATAGATAGGATTAATTTAATTATTTGATTAATTTAAATCAGATTAAATTTCTATGAATAATTCTTTTCACATTTATTATCAAAATAAATTTCAAGTAAATGATCCTCATTAACTATTCATAATTATTTAATTACTATTCTTAAGTAATTAAACTCAATTTAACTATTGTTAATTACCATTTAATTAACCTTTAAAATCATATGTTTAATCTCTAATTATTTAATTAATTAAGTTCTAAACTGTAACTTAATAAATCTTAATTTCTTGATTAAATAACCTTAATCATTTGTTTAAAAGACAACTCTTTATTAATTTAATGAATCTTATTTACAAATTAATTTACCTTAATTAATTTAACTCAAATCCTAATTTCTCGATTAAATAAATAAATCAATTATTCACTTGAACTAATTTAATGAGTGCATATCATTTTATCTTTACTAATTCAAATTTAAAACATTTTCTAACTAATGTTTTAATTATCATCACAAAGCAAATTTAAACAATTTAAATATAAAAACTTCTTTGATTTCAGAACTAGAATTCAAATTATCTTTAATTCAGATTTAAATTTAGATTTAAACTTGTTTTAACTTTGCTTAATAATTTAAATTCAGTTTTAAATTTCAAAACTTTACATTGACAGGTTTCAAAAATTTGAAACCTGTAACCTTAAGTTTACTCGAGACAAGCTAACTTTGCCCCGAGTCCAAAACAATATTTCTTCAAGCGAAAGCTGAAGTAACTCGAGTAAAACTCAAGAACAACCATGTTCCTTCTCGAGTCCCCTCTCTCTTCTCCTCCCTCTACTTCTTCCACTCTTCCTTCCTTCTCCCCTTTTTTTTTATACAAACTGCTGTACCCAACTAACTCACGCACGCACCCAACCACACTCGAAGCAACGTCCCAAATTCTCGAGTATCACTCGAGTTAAAACCCCATCAACCTAATAAAGTTTCATCTTTCCCAAATTCTTCTTCTCTTCATTTTTTTCTTCTTAAACTTGCTTTTAAATTTTACTTTGTTTAAGTTTAAAATTTAAACTCTACCAACACACCAAACATTGACAGGTTTCATCAAAACCTGTAGAAATGCAAAAGTAACCCCACACCCACCATTAACTTCGAGTTTCCCTTCCTTTTGCTCCGAGCCCTACCCTCAATAACCTCGAGTAAACTTCGAGTCAACATACGCAGTTCATCACCCTGCTTCTTCCCCAAAACCATTGTCCAAACACATATACACTGATACCATATTCACGTGCACATGCGAATTGGCCATCTCCGATTAACGTTGCGGCTACTCTCAGGTCATCGACGACCACCCTAAGCGATTTGAGCTATCCAGGTTGCGAAATCATCATTGCATCAAAATCGAGCAAGTTTGATTACAATCTAGAACCCAACTGCTCATCCAAAATCACCAAGCATCGCCACCAACGGCCACCTGAATTCGCGCCACCACATCCAAAGCTTCCCCGATGACCCACGCAACTACTCCCCCTGTTGCGATCGGCTGAATCGTTCTGCCGATGTCAAGAATAACCCACGACTACCACCTTCAAAACACAAGGCATAAACCCTAAATCGTTTTCGCCCCCAACCTCCTTGCACTAGAAAATTTTTTCAGTATTTTTCCTAGACGTGAAAGTGATCAAACTAACTCCTCAACAAATTTCAACAGTTAAAATTCGCTGAACTAACAGAGATTGGTAAAAGTGTATTTTTAGTTCATCCACAGTTTTCTATTGATATACTTAATGAAAAAATACAACTTTTGGTTTAAAAATCTTATTTTTCAGTAAGGATTCAAGATAGCTATTCGAATTTGCAAATCGTTAGGTTCGAATTTTATTAAATTTTGAAATTTTCTCTGTAGAACTTGAGTTGTTCATCCTGTATATGTTTACCCTTCATGAAATTATTATTTTTTTCAATTCATACTTAAACACATTTATTTTGTTTTGAAACTAAAGCCTAATATTGATTAGAAAAGAAGAATTTGAATTTTTTGTTGTTGTTTCATACCCTGTAACTAGACAGAGAAGAAAAAATACTGGCATATGTATATCTATATGTACAGAACACTTTCAAAGTATATATACTTAAAAATTATGAAACATTTAACAAAATTCATTAATTTCTACTACAAATCCAGTTGTAAAATCAAAGCCCAGTTTCCAGACAGTTTATTATTTCTGCTTTGGTTCGATCTTAACTGTATCTTTCTGTTTTTTTTTTTTTTTTTGAAATTGATTACTAACTTTAAATACTTGAATTTATTTTAACAGGTGAATTTACCTTCACTCAATTACTTTCCATTTAAAGATCAAATTCAGGAACAGATTGGAAGAGTAGGAATTTAGTTTTGAATTTGTTTAAAAACTGTTAGTTTAGACAGAGGCTCATGTATTTACAGCCATATACACACAAACATTTTTATATATATGCAGATATGCAATGATATTCATACTGTCATATTGCATTCATACAACAGATTTCACAACAACTTGAAGTATTCAACACAGTCATCAGATATATATATAAACAGGTTCAAGTTTGAAGGTTTGTTTACTGGTGAAAACAAAGAAGTCTGGAAAGAAAAAAAAACAAAGTTGCTCACCTTGCTTCCAGAGAAATGAACAGAGCTTCATATTGAAACAGTTTTGAAAATACAAGCTTGATTCTTCTGTAAATCTTCTTACTTTTTGTTATTGATTAAATGATGTTTGAGTTAAAAAAAATGCTTGTTTATATTTTTGATAAATGAAAATGAACTAGAGGATACAAACATATAAAAGAAAAGATTGCAGGTTAATATTAATATATAAGCTACAGGTGATATGTTTGTACAAAATAGGCATGGGTGAAGTGTATTAGAGGTATGTTGTTAGAGATGGAAACATGCAATGCATATGTACTTTGTCCTACTTTCTATTTCTTTTTTTCTTTCTTTCTTTTTTTTAGCTCGGCTGAGAGTATATGGCATCAATTGCCTTTGTACAAATTTTCTTATTTTATTTCTTTTGATTTGCAAACTTGAATATATATATTGTTGTCTTACTTACACTTTGATATTTATGATTATTTTCTTTTTTTCTTTTTTGTTTTGTTGACAAATATTTTACTTGCTTTGCATATACTTAAATGTATATTTATTTCTATTCTTACATGACTACTTATTTTTATTTCTATTTATTTTTAAAACCAGTTATTTAAGATTTTATTTCAAATCCAATATATATATACATATATATTCACCTATATACAAATTGTCAAATCCATATGACTTTATATATTTTCTAGTCGAATTCGGGGAAACTCGCTTTCATTTAAATCAATTTTACAATTTTAATTCAAAAATTTATTTAAATTATCAAATTAAATTAAATTAAAATTTAGGGTCGTTACAAACTTCCCCCCTTAAAAGAATTTCGTCCTCGAAATTCGTAGGCACGAAAACAACACAGAGATAGACTCAATCTCTACAATTTCTCAAATACAAGATATGGATTCCAAATTCAAGTCGGAATATCTCAAAATATATACCAATTTGTCCCTCTTCAGACTTCGACCAACCCAAGAAATTACAACAGAATTTCAAAATTTGGTTTTAAACGTAATCGTTTTATCGATACAATTCGATTTAGCTTCTTCTTCTATTAATCAATTTAACTCAATTTCAAATTTCCAATTTATTCAAAATTACCAATTCATATTCATTAAGGTTTAAATCAAAAACCGATAAGAAACCGATGAAAATACAAAGTAAAGATTTTCTACAACGATTCGTAGGGCATCACCACATCGAAACTTCTTTCTGTAGCTGTCACGAAGAAATCAAAAGAATTTGGAAAGATGAATCGAAAGAGATTGATAGAGAAAGTTTGTTTCCACTGTTGCAGGGCATCGATCATTTATAGTGATACTCCCCTGTCCCCTATCGCATTCTCTTCTTACACTCATACTCACTATCAACAGATAGAAAGAGAATTTACTGAGGCGTTCAAACAGATATCTTAGGGATTACTCATTCTAGGGTATACTTCACCCTATCTCTAATGAGTTACTTAACGTGTTACACTCCTGAGCTAAAGTTCAACCCTTAGCTCTGATACCAAATGTAACGAGACGAGCAAGTGGTCACAACCGGTAGGCTTTTCAACCATCCCAGCCCCACCGTGGCTTACACTGGTACCCCAGACCTTGCTTTTACGGCCAGCCTCTCGACTGTCTCAGGTTACACCTAACCAACCCCCTAAAAGAGGATGTGTGGGAGTAAGAGTCTCCCGTTCGCCACCAAACCGCGAAGCGAGAACCCCCCATCACATAGCCCAAAGCTTAACAAGACTGGTGTGATGTTGGTTAGAGAGCGCTCTCGTTTAAAGGTCCCAAAGGACCGGGGGTGGCATATCTGAGGGTTTGTAATATTCCTTGGGAAAAGGGATTCCCGGCTTTGTTTAGCGGAGAACGGTGGTTCTCGGGGCGTCCTTCCAGAGGCGTTTCCATGCGGCAATGGGAAGTTCCTTGGCCTGACCATTTGTTGGAAATCCATTCTTCAAATACGTACCTTGTACGGTTTTAGTTGTAGAACCTATCATTCACTTATGGTGGCGCCCCACTGTTTGGATGGTAGCTATAGTAGGCATAGTTCGAAATGTCTATGTTTGGATGGTAGCTCTGATACCAAATGTAACGAACGCGGATTTTGCCCGCTCGAAAATCGACATCCATACTTCATATCGTATTCGAATGCCATAGATTCGACCGTTCAAATCCGATTCGCCGGAGCTTATAACAACATTAAGTAAATAACACAGCGGAATAAAAGAATAATACATTGATATACAGCTTTGATACAATATCTGATACAACAGATGATCCAATAGATATCAATATACATCAGAGATATGATACAATAAATAGCAGCGGAAGAGAAAAATAGATGACATCTAGCATACGGAACAATATAACTCTAAAATAGTCTTCAAGGAAGAACTCCAAAGATAACTGCAACTCCATTTCCAAGAATCAATCCAGCAATAGCTCGAACTCCCCATAACAATGCACCAAGCTAGGCAAGACTGGTGCGAACCAAAGACTGAACTAACTCCAGATAACCTACTAAATCTGGACTATCTGAAAAACCCAACTCTAGACTGCTCGTGTAGAAAATAATGAGCACCCAGAGTTTAGGAAAGAAACAATAAACTCCGGATCAGTCGTGGGGCTGGTGTGAGCAACAAAAACAGTTTATCTTTTTAAAACATTCAACAAAAGATTTTCAAAGTCAGATCGCAATGCTTTTTTAAAATGAGACTACCATAAGGCCTCCCGCACACACACACAATGCAAACGCAGAATCGGAGGAGATTTCTCCTTATGATAGTCAAAGATGCTTGATACGCATTAAAAAGAAACATTTGATATTATTACTAGTGCATAGTGTAGTAAAAATCATTTCGAAAGTAAAGATATAAATCTTAGCCAACATAGACATTTCGAACTATGCCTACTATAGCTACCATCCAAACAGTGGGGCGCCACCATAGGTGAATGATAGGTTCTACAACTAAAACCGTACAAGGTACGTATTTGAAGAATGGATTTCCAACAAATGGTCAGGCCAAGGAACTTCCCATTGCCACATGGAAACGCCTCTGGAAGGACGCCCCGAGAACCACCGTTCTCCGCTAAACAAAGCCGGGAATCCCTTTTCCCAAGGAATATTACAAACCCTCAGATATGCCACCCCCGGTCCTTTGGGACCTTTAAACGAGAGCGCTCTCTAACCAACATCACACCATAATAATAAGTGTTTCAACATGAGTAAGTATCTGGGCTCCATACCATGATACTACCCTTTTCCAGAAGGAATGGTCATACCCTAGGGAAGTTATCCCTGAAAACCTTGCCGCACAATTCCTGTTTCGACCATTACCGGTTTGTGAGGCTCGACGAAGTCACGTCCACAAAAACATCCTTTATACAAAAGCCATGCTTTGGGTCAACAAATGATCATAGAAATGATCACCAAGATAAACGATCAAACAAATGATCCTATCACAAATGATCAACACAATGATCATTTCACAGCAACACTCAGCATGTCACATTACCAAATTGGGAATATATCGCTGATAACTTCAACTATATAACCTCTGAGCTCGTACGTCTCAGAGAAGGGTGTTAAGCTAAGAGAATAAATTCTCCGCCACCAACAGAAATATATTTGAAAGAAATCAGCTTTATATCTCAACTTGTAATGTCAGACATACAATCCATACAAGTCTGTTCCGGGCTCGAACAGAACCGAAGGCACTTCAAAAGAAGTCCTTGAAATCCGGATATTCACTAATCACGTTCGGACTCCCCATCACATATGGAGTCTCTATACCGGGGACCATTCGATGCAAAGACATTCGACGAGTTGTCCTTACGTTTTCGAAAATATCCGGTCTTCACCACCGGTCTTCAAATGCTATCCATAACGACATATCACATATTTGGAATGGGATATATGACACAAAGGTGCTCTCCCGGCTAAACCGAATAGTGAACGTAATATTTACAAGAAATATATGGATATTGGGATTTCAATTAAGTCACAACTTATTACCCAAAATTTTTTCTTCAAATGGTTTAAGTCAATTACCATTTCAAATCTTTAAACAAAAAGATTTATTTCAAAAAGATCCATTCATAGATTTCCAAAACAATTTCATTCCGATAGGATTAACCCGTTAAATCTTTAAATCAAAGATTTAACTTATAGCTTTCAAATCGTTTTCATAACTTAGAAATTATCTTCATTTTCAAACTTGAAATCATTTTAACTCAAATTGGAAATTCATTTCTTATGTGAAAGCTTTTATTATTTGAAAACAACAGTTTTCGTCTTAGAAAAATCCAATTATATTTACACGAGTTAAAGCCCTTGAATTAAAATTCAAATTCCCAAATCAATGCATTAAAAATAGTTTAACCCATATATAAGTGGTATAACATCTTTAATCCCTAGTTTCAAATTATAGAATTCAGTTCCACATTTTGAATTTAAATTTAAATCAAATTATTTACATTTCAAACTTTAATCAAGTTATTCAAAATAAATTTCATCTTTGAAATTCCATTTCAAAAGCTTCTCACTTTAAACCCAATCTTATTTCAAACCATTTGAATTTAAAAATTCAAATTTAAAACTATTTCAAAAATCTGTGACTTAATCGATTTCCTCGTGAAATCCATATTGTGTGTGTATGGTGTGGTCAAGGGTTTAACACAATAGTGCAACATCATTCAATCATCACAGATCAAATACAACAATATATTCGATAAGCGATATAAATTTATAACGCTTATCTTTCATACACAGATTCGTAGACATATATATATATATCACAGATAATAAATTTCATCATAGATCACAACACAAATCAGGATAATCATAAAGCATCATATAACAGGGATATCAAACAGTTTACCATCCAATATAATCCAAGCATCCATAGATAGGATTAATTTAATTATTTGATTAATTTAAATCAGATTAAATTTCTATGAATAATTCTTTTCACATTTATTATCAAAATAAATTTCAAGTAAATGATCCTCATTAACTATTCATAATTATTTAATTACTATTCTTAAGTAATTAAACTCAATTTAACTATTGTTAATTACCATTTAATTAACCTTTAAAATCATATGTTTAATCTCTAATTATTTAATTAATTAAATTCTAAACTGTAACTTAATAAATCTTAATTTCTTGATTAAATAACCTTAATCATTTGTTTAAAAGACAACTCTTTATTAATTTAATGAATCTTATTTACAAATTAATTTACCTTAATTAATTTAACTCAAATCCTAATTTCTCGATTAAATAAATAAATCAATTATTCACTTGAACTAATTTAATGAGTGCATATCATTTTATCTTTACTAATTCAAATTTAAAACATTTTCTAACTAATGTTTTAATTATCATCACAAAGCAAATTTAAACAATTTAAATATTAAAACTTCTTTGATTTCAGAACTAGAATTCAAATTATCTTTAATTCAGATTTAAATTTAGATTTAAACTTGTTTTAACTTTGCTTAATAATTTAAATTCAGTTTTAAATTTCAAAACTTTACATTGACAGGTTTCAAAAATTTGAAACCTGTAACCTTAAGTTTACTCGAGACAAGCTAACTTTGCCCCGAGTCCAAAACAATATTTCTTCAAGCGAAAGCTGAAGTAACTCGAGTAAAACTCAAGAACAACCATGTTCCTTCCCGAGTCCCCTCTCTCTTCTCCTCCCTCTACTTCTTCCACTCTTCCTTCCTTCTCCCCTTTTTTTTTATACAAACTGCTGTACCCAACTAACTCACGCACGCACCCAACCACACTCGAAGCAACGTCCCAAATTCTCGAGTATCACTCGAGTTAAAACCCCATCAACCTAATAAAGTTTCATCTTTCCCAAATTCTTCTTCTCTTCATTTTTTTTTTCTTAAACTTGCTTTTAAATTTTACTTTGTTTAAGTTTAAAATTTAAACTCTACCAACACACCAAACATTGACAGGTTTCATCAAAACCTGTAGAAATGCAAAAGTAACCCCACGCCCACCATTAACTTCGAGTTTCCCTTCCTTTTGCTCCGAGCCCTACCCTCAATAACCTCGAGTAAACTTCGAGTCAACACACGCAGTTCATCACCCTGCTTCTTCCCCAAAACCATTGTCCAAACACATATACACTGATACCATATTCACGTGCACATGCGAATTGGCCATCTCCGATTAACGTTGCGGCTACTCTCAGGTCATCGACGACCACCCTAAGCGATTTGAGCTATCCAGGTTGCGAAATCATCATTGCATCAAAATCGAGCAAGTTTGATTACAATCTAGAACCCAACTGCTCATCCAAAATCACCAAGCATCGCCACCAACGGCCACCTGAATTCGCGCCACCACATCCAAAGCTTCCCCGATGACCCACGCAACTACTCCCCCTGTTGCGATCGGCTGAATCGTTCTGCCGATGTCAAGAATAACCCACGACTACCACCTTCAAAACACAAGGCTTAAACCCTAAATCGTTTTCGCCCCCAACCTCCTTGCATTAGAAATTTTTTTCAGTATTTTTCCTAGACGTGAAAGTGATCAAACTAACTCCTCAACAAATTTCAACAGTTAAAATTCGCTGAACTAACAGAGATTGGTAAAAGTGTATTTTTAGTTCATCCACAGTTTTCTATTGATATACTTAATGAAAAAATACAACTTTTGGTTTAAAAATCTTATTTTTCAGTAAGGATTCAAGATAGCTATTCGAATTTGCAAATCGTTAGGTTCGAATTTTATTAAATTTTGAAATTTTCTCTATAGAACTTGAGTTGTTCATCCTGTATATGTTTGCCCTTCATGAAATTATTATTTTTTTCAATTCATACTTAAACACATTTATTTTGTTTTGAAACTAAAGCCTAATATTGATTAGAAAAGAAGAATTTGAATTTTTTGTTGTTGTTTCATACCCTGTAACTAGACAGAGAAGAAAAAATACTGGCATATGTATATCTATATGTACAGAACACTTTCAAAGTATATATACTTAAAAATTATGAAACATTTAACAAAATTCATTAATTTCTACTACAAATCCAGTTGTAAAATCAAAGCCCAGTTTCCAGACAGTTTATTATTTCTGCTTTGGTTCGATCTTAACTGTATCTTTCTGTTTTTTTTTTTTTTGAAATTGATTACTAACTTTAAATACTTGAATTTATTTTAACAGGTGAATTTACCTTCACTCAATTACTTTCCATTTAAAGATCAAATTCAGGAACAGACTGGAAGAGTAGGAATTTAGTTTTGAATTTGTTTAAAAACTGTTAGTTTAGACAGAGGCTCATGTATTTACAGCCATATACACACAAACATTTTTATTTATATGCAGATATGCAATGATATTCATACTGTCATATTGCATTCATACAACAGATTTCACAACAACTTGAAGTATTCAACACAGTCATCAGATATATATATAAACAGGTTCAAGTTTGAAGGTTTGTTTACTGGTGAAAACAAAGAAGTCTGGAAAGGAAAAAAAAAACAAAGTTGCTCACCTTGTTTCCAGAGAAATGAACAGAGCTTCATATTGAAACAGTTTTGAAAATACAAGCTTGATTCTTCTGTAAATCTTCTTACTTTTTGTTATTGATTAAATGATGTTTGAGTTAAAAAAAAATGCTTTTTTATATTTTTGATAAATGAAAATGAACTAGAGGATACAAACATATAAAAGAAAAGATTGCAGGTTAATATTAATATATAAGCTACAGGTGATATGTTTGTACAAAATAGGCATGGGTGAAGTGTATTAGAGGTATGTTGTTAGAGATGGAAACATGCAGTGCATATGTACTTTGTCCTACTTTCTATTTCTTTTTTTCTTTCTTTTGTTTTTTAGCTCGGCTGAGAGTATATGGCATCAATTGCCTTTGTACAAATTTTCTTATTTTATTTCTTTTGATTTGCAAACTTGAATATATATATTGTTGTCTTACTTACACTTTGATATTTATTATTATTTTCTTTTTTTCTTTTTTGTTTTGTTGACAAATATTTTACTTGCTTTGCATATACTTAAATGTATATTTATTTCTATTCTTACATGACTACTTATTTTTATTTCTATTTATTTTTAAAACCAGTTATTTAAGATTTTATTTCAAATCCTATATATAGACATATATATATTCACCTATATACAAATTGTCAAATCCATATGACTTTATATATTTTCTAGTCGAATTCGGCGAAACTCGCTTTCATTTAAATCAATTTTACAATTTTAATTCAAAAATTTATTTAAATTAAATTAAAATTTAGGGTCGTTACAGTTCGTGCCTGTTAATTCTATAGGGTTGGGGAAGAAGGCTTGGCATCAGGGAAAACTCGAAGGGATTCACAAAAAACTCAAAGCAAATGAAGATGTAGGGGAACTCGAAGCTGGACTCGGGAATCGTGAGTGTTTGGCTCGGGTTGTCTTTGTTCAGAGTTAACCTGTACTCAGTTTTAAAAAAATGTTGGTCTTAAAATTGAAATCAAATTAAACTGAGGCTAAAGAAATATTTAAATTCCAGATTTTTGAAGTGAAGAAAGTTTATAAATTTAAATATTTTAAATAAGTTTAAATATTCTAAATTTAAGGGAATATGATTTAAAATCCCTTCATAAACAAAGAATTGCTTTAATTTGTAATTTAAAGGTTTTTTTTAAAGTTATTTTTTTATAAAGAGATTTGAAGTTCAATCAGTGTTCGTTTAAACTTGAAATTTAAAATGAAAGTTCAAGGAAAAGTGAAATAGATGCTTTCAAACATATTGAAAGTGGAAATTTAATAAATTATGAAAAAAAATGATTTTATTCTAAGTAATAAAGATTAAGGATTAAATTCATTAACCATTAAGATAATTGGAATGATAATTGATAATTTGTATTGATTAAATTAGTAATTATAAGTTTAAATGTATAAATTTAAGTTAAGATAATAGAATAAGTAATTAATATGTAATTAAGAATCAATAATTAGATTAATTAATTAAGATAATCAGTTTTAAATTGTTAATTACTTAATGAAAGTAATTAAGGGATTAATTACTTATTGTAATTAATGTTGGATATCATATAAATTAAAGTTAATTAATAATCGCTTGTTGTAATTAATTAAGAATAATTAATTAAGGATGATTAATTAAGAATGATTTATTAAAGAGTGATTAATTAAGGGTTGATTTATTTATTAATGAATTAATTAAAGGATAATTAAATAATTAAAGGTTAATTATTAAATAATTTAAGGTTAATTAATTTAATTAATAAATGATTAAAGGATAATCAATCAAATGATTTGAAATTAATTTATGTTAATTAACTACGATTGATGACTTATCTGATTTAAATTTATCAGACAATTAACTGACCTTATTTATGAATGTTTGGATTTTACTGAATGTGAATTGTTTGATATCCCTGATATATGATGCTTTGTGATACATCCTGATTTATGTTGTGATCTGTAATTTACTTATCTATGATATATATATCTATGATTTATGAATGAAGATGGGCGTTATAGTTTATATCGTTTATCAACCATATTTCTATGTTCTGATCTGTGATGATTGAATGATGTTGCACTATTGTGTTAAACCCCTGGACCACACTTATACACACACCAATATGGATTTCACGAGGAAATCGATTAAGTCACAGATTTTTGAAATAGTTTTAAATTTGAATATTTGAATTCAAATGGTTTGGAAATGAGATTGGGTTTAAAGTGAAAAGCTTTTGAAATGGAATTTCAAAGATGAAATTTATTTTGAATAACTTGATAAAGTATGAAGTTTAAAATAATTTGATTTAAACTTAAATTCAAGATTTGAAATTGAATGCTATGATTTGAAACTAGGGATTAAAAATGTTATACCAGTTATATATGGGTTAAACTATTTTAAAAGTATTGATTTGGGGATGTGAATAGAATTCAAGGGCTTTAACTCGTGTAAATATAATTGGATTTTTCTGAAACGAAAACTGTTTGTTTTCAAATAATAAAAGCTTTCACATAAGAAGTGAACGTCCAATTTGTGTTAAAAAGAATTTAAAGTTTGAAAATGAAAATAATTTCCAAGTTATGAAAACGATTTGAAAGCTATAAGTTGAATTTTGATTTAAAGATTCAACAAGTTAATCGAAATTTGAAAGCTATGAGTTAAATCTTTGATTTAAAGATTTAATGTGTTAATCCAATTGGAATGGAAATTGTTTTAAAGTCTATAAATTGATCTTTGTGAAATAAATCTTTTTTGTAATATAAAGATTTGAAATGGTAATTGGTTTAAACCATTTGAAGAAAAGTTTTGGGTTTTAAGTTGTGACTTAATTGAAATCCCAATATCCATATGTTTTTAAAATACTGCGCTCACTATTCGGTTTAGCCGGGAGAGGACCTTTGTGTCATATATCCCATTCCGAATATGTGATATGTCGTTATGGATAGCATTTGAAGACCGGTGTTGAAGACCGGATATTTTTGAAAGCAAAAGGACAACTCGTCGAATGTCTTTGCATCGACTGGTCCCCGGTATAGAGACTCTATATGTGATGGGAAGTCCGAACGTGATTAGTGAATATCCGGATTGCAAGGACTTCTTTGTAAGTGCCTTCGGTTCTGTTTGAGCCCGGAACAGACTTGTATGGATGGATAGTATGTCTAACATTACAAATTGAGATATAAAGCTGATTTCTTTAAAATATATTTCTGTTGGTGGCGCAGAATTTATTCTTTTAGCTTAACACCCTTCTCTGAGACGTACGAGCTCAGAGGTTATGTAGTTGAAGGTTATCAGCGATATATTCCCAATTTGGTAATGTGACATGCTGAGTGTTGCTGTGAAATGATCATTGTGTTGATCATTTGTGATAGGATCATTTGTTCGATCGTTTATCTTTGTGATCATTTCTATGATCATTTGTTGACCCGAAGCACGGCTTTTGAGCGTGGCTTTGTGGACGAGACTTCGTCGAGCCTCACACCCCGGAATGGTCAAAACAGGAAAGATGCGGCAAGGTTATGAGGGGTAGCTCCCTTTAGGGTATGTGCATTTCCTTCTGGAAAAGGGTGGTATCATGGTATGGAGCCCAGATACTTACTCATGTTGAAACACTTTATTTATGATTGTGTGATGTTGATTACGAGCGCTCGGTTAAAGGTCCCAAAGGACCGGGGGATGGCATACTGGTGTCAGTAGTTACCCAGTTAGGGGTAACCCGGCCTTGTGTTGGCAGAGATCCGGTTTGGTTCTCGGGGACGTCCTTCCAAAGGCGTTCTCATGTGGCAATGGAAGTTCCTTGGCCTGACCATTTGTTGGAAATCCAAAGAAACAATACGAGACTTGTACGGTTTTAGTTGTAGAACCTGCCATGAAATGTGGCGGTAAGCTGCTATTGAACATGGTAGCTATAGTAGGCATACGATAATGGTCGTATGTTGGCTAAGATTTATATCTTTACTTTTGAAATGATTTTTACTACACTATGCACTAGTAATAATATCAAATGTTTCTTTTTAATGTGTATCAAGCATCTTTGACTATCATAAGGAGAAATCTCCTCCGATTCTGCGTTTGCATTGTGTGTGTGTGCGGGAGGCCTTATGGTAGTCTCATTTTTAAAAAGCATTGCGAATTGACTTTGAAAATCTTTTGTTGAATGTTTTAAAAGATAAACTGTTTTTGTTGCTCACACCAGTCCCACGACTGATCTGGAGTTTATTGTTTCTTTCCTAAACTCTAGGTGCTCATTATTTTCTACACGAGCAGTCTAGAGTTCGGGTTTTTCAGATAGTCAGGTGTAGTAGATTATCTAGAGTTAGTTCAGTATTTGGACCACACCAGTTTTGCCTAGCTTGGTGCATGGTTATTGGGAGTTCGAGCTATTGCTGGATTGGTTCTTGGTGATGGAATTGCAGTTCTCGAAGTTCTCTTTTGAAGACTATCTTAGAGTTATATTGTTCCGCTGCTAGATGCCATCTATTTTCTTTTCCGCTGCTATTTATTGTATCATATCTCTGATGTATATTGATATCTATTGGATCATCTGTTGTATCAGATATTGTATCAAAGCTGTATATCAATGTATTATTCTTTTATTCCGCTGTGTTGTTTACTTAATGTTGTTATAAGCTCCGGCGAATCGGATTTGAACGGTCGAATCTACGGCATTCGAGTACGATATAAAGTATGGATGTCGATTTTCGAGCGGGCAAAATTCTAGTCGTCACATTTGGTATCAGAGCTAAGGTTGAACTTTAGCTCAGGAGTATAACACGTTAAGTAGCTCATTAAAGATAGGGTGAAGTATACCCTAGAATGAGTATATCCCTAAGATATCTGTTCGAATGTCTCAGTAAATTCTCTTGCTATTCACCGATAGTAAGTATGAGTGCAAGAAGAGAACGAGATAAGGGACAGGGATGTATGACTATAAATGGTCAATACTCTATAACGACAGTGGAAACAATCTTTCTCTATCAAATTTTCTTTGATTCGTTTTTAAATTCTTTTGATTGCTTCGTGACAGCTCCAGAAGAAGTTTTGGTGTGATGATGGCCCTACGTATCGTTGTAGGAAATTTTTATTTCGTATCTTCATCAATTTCTTATCAGTTTTTCGTTTTAAACTATAATGAATTTGAAATTTGGAATTAAAATTTTAAATAAATTGGAAATTTTAAATTGAGTTAAATTGGTTAATGGAATATGAAGGATAAATTTGAATAGTATCGATAAAATGATTGCGTTTAAAGCTAAATTTGAAATTCTATTATAATTTCTTGTATCTATTGTTGATATTCTGATTCGGTAAGCCAAATGTAGAATTGATATCCACTTTGATCTAAAAAGATATTTCTCTATCTATCTTCGTTATCTCTCTCCGGCGAATTTCGAGGACGAAATTCTTTTAAGGGGGAAGTTTGTAACGACCCAGGATTTTTATGAATTTAAATTGATAATTTAAATGAATTTTTGAATTAAAAATTGTAAATTGATTTTAAATGGCAGCGTGTTTCCCCAATTCAAATAAAAATTAATATGTAAGTCATAAGAAAAGAAAAGAAATGACATTTAAATATGAAACAAAGTTGTAAATAAATATGCAAAATAAGCGAAACAAAAGTATAAATAAAAGAATTAAGGCATAAGCTTATAAAAACAAAGCAAAGTAATAAAATAAAGTACAAGTATTCAAACAAGACTCAAGAAATTAATGCAGCCATGCATGTTGTACAAACAACAATGTATATACCTATACAACTCTATTCCCTATATCAGCCGAAATGCAAAGCATGGAAATAAAGTACCAAAGCATTTAATAAAAACATCTCAGCCACCATAACATAGCATATCACCCATACCTATGTATAAACAAATGAAGACAAGTAGTAGGCTGCAACAAAATGTCTTTGATATTGTACATAACAACATCACTTCAGCCGAGTTATCTTCAACCATGCCTATTATACAAAATATTATATTCACTTGTACAAATCTACATTATAACACACTGTACTAACTATACCATACTGTAGGCTTTCTTTTATATACATCAACCTCTTCTTCTCATAAATTCGTTCATTTAAAGCTTAAAAAAAAATATGAAGTGAATATTATCTTAAAACCTAAACAACAACAAATCAACTACAAAGCCAGATATGAAAGAAGAGATTCCAGCTTGCAAATTTCAAAGTTGTGTCAGTATGAAAGCATCTCTGTCTTTCTTCTTCAAACTGTGAGCAATTTTTTTTTAAACTAAATTTCTTTGATTCTTTTATCTGTGAGTAAACAACCTGTTTTCAAGTTTAAGTTAAATTACATGTGTGTATGTATGATTTGGATTCAAAAATGTTTAGTAGAGTATCTTTCAAGTTTTTAACTCTGTCATATATGTGCCTGTGTGTCACTTGTTCTCTGTTTGGATTTCAGAGTAGAAAATCAACAGGGTATTCGATAATCTCTTCCACTAATCCTCATTAGACTGTGATGTTTTAACAAAACAAATTTGTTCATACTTAAATTAAGGCCTGGAGAAGTTTCCCAGTACAATAAAGTTTCAAAACATCTCAAAAACAAACTATTTACAGGAAAATGTAAATTTGTGATATATTCAAGTACCATGAAACTTAAATTTAATTACATATCTCGAATCTCTAATAGAAGATAGGATCTTTAAAATGAAGATGGTAATTTTTAAATGAGAATGCAAGGAGAAATTGGTAGATGATCGGGAATTGATTTTTGACCAATCCCCGGCGACGCAATGAACTGGAGATGCCGGTGTTGCTAGGGGAGATGGGGAAGCTTACTGGGGTGGTAGGAAAAATAAGCGGGGGTGGCCTCGACGTCGGAGGTGGCGGCGGTAGCAAATTCTTTTTTTTTTTACCTAATTTACTGAAGCTCAAATTGTCGATCGGCGTGACCACGTGTGTGCATCGAGCTGCACGTGACTTCGGGAAAGGCAGTGGGGGTTGCTGAAGGAAACGTAGTAGAGGTGGAAGCGACTCCGGTGGCCAGAGTTGCCGTGGAGAGAAATTTTCTGAGAAAGTTCGTTTCCAGGTCGATCGAGTTTCACTCGATTTCGGATGGCTACTGATTGAGTGGTTCTTCGACTTGAGATCGATGTTGGGGTCAGTCGCGACTTGCTGGACGTCTCAATGACCATCGGAGTGACGTAGGTGAAACATGCACATGCACGCGACATAGTTCGCGCCTGTTAATTCTATAGGGTTGGGGAAGAAGGCTTGGCATCAGGGCAAACTCGAAGGGATTCACGAAAAACTCAAAGCAAATGAAGATGTAGGGGAACTCGAAGCTGGACTCGGGAATCGTGAGTGTTTGGCTCGGATTGTCTTTGTTCAGAGTTAACCTGTACTCAGTTTTAGAAAAATATTGGTCTTAAAATTGAAATCAAATTAAACTGAGGCTAAAGAAATATTTAAATTCCAAATTTTTGAAGTGAAGAAAGTGTATAAATTTAAATATTTTAAATAAGTTTAAATATTCTAAATTTAAGGGAATATGATTTAAAATCCCTTCATAAACAAAGAATTGCTTTAATTTGTAATTTAAAGGTTTTTTTTAAAGTTATTTTTTTTATAAAGAGAATTGAAGTTCAATTAGTGTTCGTTTAAACTTGAAATTTAAAATGAAAGTTCAAGGAAAAGTGAAATAGATGCTTTCAAACATATTGAAAGCGGAAATTTAATCAATAATGAAAAAAAAATGAGTTTACTCTAAGTAATAAAGATTAAGGATTAAATTCATTAACCATTAAGATAATTGGAATGATAATTGATAATTTGTATTGATTAAATTAGTAATTATAAGTTTAAATGTATAAATTTAAGTTTAGATAATAGAATAAGTAATTAATATGTAATTAAGAATCAATAATTAGATTAACTAATTAAGATAATCAGTTTTAAATTGTTAATTACTTAATGAAAGTAATTAAGGGATTAATTACTTATTGTAATTAATGTTGGATATTCTAATAAATTAAAGTTATTAATAATCGCTTGTTGTAATTAATTAAGAATAATTAATTAAGGATGATTAATTAAGAATGATTTATTAAAGAGTGATTAATTAAGGGTTGATTTATTTATTAATGAATTAATTAAAGGATAATTAAATAATTAAAGGTTAATTATTAAATAATTTAAGGTTAATTAATTTAATTAATAAATGATTAAAGGATAATCAATCAAATGATTTGAAATTAATTTATGTTAATTAACTACGATTGATGACTTATCTGATTTAAATTTATCAGACAATTAACTGACCTTATTTATGAATGTTTGGATTTTACTGAATGTGAATTGTTTGATATCCCTGATATATGATGCTTTGTGATACATCCTGATTTATGTTGTGATCTGTAATTTACTTATCTATGATATATATATATATATATATATATATATCTGTGATCTGTGAATGAAGATGGGCGTTATAGTTTATATCGCTTATCAATTATATTTCTATGTTCTGATTTATGATGATTGAATGATGTTGCACTATTATGTTAAACCCCTGGACCACACTTATACACACACCAATATGGATTTCACCAGGAAATCGATTAAGTCACAGATTTTTGAAATAGTTTTAAATTTGAATATTTGAATTCAAATGGTTTGGAAATGAGATTGGGTTTAAAGTGAAAAGCTTTTGAAATGGAATTTCAAAGATGAAATTTATTTTGAATAACTTGATAAAGTATGAAGTTTAAAATAATTTGATTTAAACTTAAATTCAAGATTCGAAATTGAATGCTATGATTTGAAACTAGGGATAAAAAATGTTATACCAGTTATATATGGGTTAAACTATTTTAAAAGTATTGATTTGGGGATGTGAATAGAATTCAAGGGCTTTAACTCGTGTAAATATAATTGGATTTTTCTGAAACGAAAACTGTTTGTTTTCAAATAATAAAAGCTTTCACATAAGAAATGAACGTCCAATTTGTGTTAAAAAGAATTTAAAGTTTGAAAATGAAAATAATTTCCAAGTTATGAAAATGATTTGAAAGCTATAAGTTGAATTTTGATTTAAAGATTCAACAAGTTAATCGAATTTTGAAAGCTTTGAGTTAAATCTTTGATTTAAAGATTTAATGTATTAATCCAATTGGAATGGAAATTGTTTTAAAGTCTATAAATTGATCTTTGTGAAATAAATCTTTTTCGTAATATAAAGATTTGAAATGGTAATTGGTTTAAACCATTTGAAGAAAAGTTCTGGGTTTTAAGTTGTGACTTAATTGAAATCCCAATATCCATATGTTTTTAAAATACTGCGCTCACTATTCGGTTTAGCCGGGAAAGGACCTTTGTGTCATATATCCCATTCCGAATATGTGATATGTCGTTATGGATAGCATTTGAAGACCGGTGTTGAAGACCAGATATTTTTGAAAGCGAATGGACAACTCGTCGAATGTCTTTGCATCGACTGGTCCCCGGTATAGAGACTCCATATGTGATGGGAAGTCCGAACGTGATTAGTGAATATCCGGATTGCAAGGACTTCTTTGTAAGTGCCTTCGGTTCTGTTCGAGCCCGGAACAGACTTGTATGGATGGATAGTATGTCTAACATTACAAATTGAGATATAAAGCTGATTTCTATAAAATATATTTCTGTTGGTGGCGGAGAATTTATTCTTTTAGCTTAACACCCTTCTCTGAGACGTACGAGCTCAAAGGTTATGTAGTTGAAGGTTATCAGCGATATATTCCCAATTTGGTAATGTGACATGCTGAGTGTTGTGTGAAATGACCATTGTGTTGATCATTTGTGATAGGATCATTTGTTTGATCGTTTATCTTTGTGATCATTTCTATGATCATTTGTTGACCCAAAGCACAGCTTTTGAGCGTGGCTTTGTGGATGAGACTTCGTCGAGCCTCACACCCGAAATGGTTAAAACAGGAAAGATGCGGCAAGGTTATGAGGGGTAGCTCCCTTTAGGGTATGTGCATTTCCTTCTGGAAAAGGGTGGTATCATGGTATGGAGCCCAGATACTTACTCATGTTGAAACACTTTATTTATGATTGTGTGATGTTGATTACGAGCGCTAGGTTAAAGGTCCCAAAGGACCGGGGGATGGCATACTCGTGTCAGTAGTTACCCAGTTAGGGGTAACCCGACCTTGTGTTGGCAGAGATCCGGTTTGGTTCTCGGGGACGTCCTTCCAGAGGCGTTCTCATGTGGCAATGGAAGTTCCTTGGCCTGACCATTTGTTGGAAATCCAAAGAAAGAATACGAGACTTGTACGGTTTTAGTTGTAGAACCTGCCATGGAGTGTGGCGGTAACCTGCTATTGAACATGGTAGCTATAGTAGGCATACGATAATGGTCGTATGTTGGCTAAGATTTATATCTTTACTTTTGAAATGATTTTTACTACACTATGCACTAGTAATAATATCAAATGTTTCTTTTTAATGTGTATCAAGCATCTTTGACTATCATAAGGAGAAATCTCCTCCGATTCTGCGTTTGCATTGTGTGTGTGTGCGGGAGGCCTTATGGTAGTCTCATTTTAAAAAGCATTGCGAATTGACTTTGAAAATCTTTTGTTGAATGTTTTAAAAGATAAACTGTTTTTGTTGCTCACACCAGTCCCACGACTGATCTGGAGTTTATTGTTTCTTTCCTAAACTCTGGGTGCTCATTATTTTCTACACGAGCAGTCTAGAGTTTGGGCTTTTCAGATAGTCAGGTGTAGTAGATTATCTAGAGTTAGTTCAGTATTTGGACCACACCAGTTTTACCTAGCTTGGTGCATGGTTATTGGGAGTTCGAGCTATTGCTGGATTGGTTCTTGGTGATGGAATTGCAGTTCTCGGAGTTCTCTTTTAAAGACTATCTTAGAGTTATATTGTTCCGCTGCTAGATGTCATCTATTTTCTTTTCCGCTGCTATTTATTGTATCATATCTCTGATGTATATTGATATCTATTGGATCATCTGTTGTATTAGATATTGTATCAAAGCTGTATATCAATGTATTATTCTTTTATTCCGCTGTGTTGTTTACTTAATGTTGTTATAAGCTCCGGCGAATCGGATTTGAACGGTCGAATCTACGGCATTCGAGTACGATGTAAAGTATGGATGTCGATTTTCGAGCGGGCAAAATTATAGTCGTCACAATAAGTAAGCAAGATTTAAGATAAGCTAGGAGCTTTAAGTTAGTAACTAATTTAATTGGTGCTTAATTAAATTAATTAAGATAATTAAGAATAATTAATTGATCTGTAATTAATAATGGTTAATCTAAATTTAATTACTGTAGAGAAGTAATTAAAGAATTGTTAATGAAAAGCGTTAACTGAATTTATTATACAACTAATTAATTTAACTAATGAATTAAGGATAATCATTCATGGAATGTGGTTAAGTATAATTACTTAATGGAAGTAATTAGATAATGATGATAATCTTAGTGTAATTAAAGAATAATTAATCAAGGAGGATTAACTAAGATGAATTATTATGGGATGGTAAATCAATTGGGTTGTAACTAATCATTAAACAGGACTTAAAGGTGATTGATTTAATTCAATTATGGCTAATTAGATTTATTCGAGATGGTGTGATTGATTTATCTTGCTTATGTATGATTAAATGATGATTAAATGCCCAGAATTGATTGATACCTCTGTTATGAAATGATTCGTGATATGATGTGTTGGGTGGGCAATGATAATGTGGTTATCTATCAATGATGAATTGCTGAGTAAAAAAAAGGGGTGACATCTTTTATTTAAAGTTGAAGTGCATTTCACTTGAATAACATATGTTAGTATGAACTGAATTCAAAGAAACCGGAGTCGGGTATTAGCTAATACCCGAAACCACTTCGATTCTTTACAAATTGATACGTGGAATCAATAGGGTGAAATGGAATGATTTAAGTGGAATTAGACCATATAATCTAAGTTCTGGTACTTAGAAATTGATGTGTGACATAAGTGATGTCTATAACAACTTGTGAAGTGATAATTTGATATAAGTTACCCGGGCTTATAAGAGTTGTATACTTTTGTGTTTCATGATAGATAAGTTTACTCATGCTGGTTTCCAGCCTGATCCGGGTGTTACTTTGATGTAATGCTCGGGTCAGACCTAGTATCACATATTTTCAGGTAAGGATGTTCTGAAGCTCAGGAGGCGAGCTGGATGGCAGGAACGTATGGGGTATTTCCGCTGCGATATATTATAGTTTATCTAGGACATGTTCTTTTAAACTGTCCAGTGTTGTGTAATGGCTGTAACTCTGATGTATAAAAACATAAGTGTAAAGATACAGATCTTCTTTGTAAAACTATTATTTATGTGATATTATATTTTATCTGCTGCGAATGTGAGATTCTGAGTTTGAGTTTTCTATTTCTTCTTCTTTCTCTTTCTTCTTTTCACTAACTATCTGGAATTTTAGGGATCGAAATTTCCGGGTCGTTACATTGTCACATTAATTTTAAAGCTATTACTAAACTTTCTCAAAATGATTTAATAAAAGGTTTACCTAAAATGAATTTCAAAGTAAAAGTATTTGTGATGCTTGTCACTTAGAAAAATTATCAAATTCGTCTTTTAAATCAAAAGAAAATATTTCTACATTACAACCACTTTTACTATTGCATTTGGACCTCTTTGGACCAACACAAATTCAATATATAAATCATAATAAATATGTGTTTGTAATAGTAGATGATTTTTCAAGATACGCTTGGACTATCTTTATGAAAAAATAAAAGTGATACTTTTGAAAATTTTAAATTCTTCCTTAAAAGAATTCAAAACCTCAAAAGTTTGAAAATTAAGAACATTATAAGTGATCATGGAGGTGAATTTGAAAATGGGAATTTTGAACATTTTTGTAATAAAAAGGGAATTTCACATAACTTTTCTTTTCCTAGAACATCACAACAAAATAGAGTTGTAGAAAGGAAAAATAGAACTTTATAAGAATGTGCAAGAACTTTTTTAAATGGAAGCAATTTACGAAAGCATTTTTGGGCAGAAGCTGTAACAACTGCTTGTTATGTTTTGAATTGTGTCTCCATTCGACCATTAACAAAACATACACCATATGAACTATTTAGTGGAAGAAAACCAAATATATCTTATTTTAAAGTTTTTGGTTCAAAATGTTTTATTCTTAATACAAAAGATCAGCTTAGTAAATTTGATCCAAAATCCGATGAAGGAATATTCATAGGATATTCAGAATGAAGCAAAGCTTATCAAATTTTCAATAAAAGAACTAAAATAATCAAAGAAATACTTCATGTTTCATTTAATGAGAATTTCAAGATTAATAATAAAATTGAGGATCAGATAATTACTAAGACTGTCACAGACACTAATACTGAAAAATCTTTTGATGATTCCATTACTCAAAATGAAAACATTACTAATCATGAAAATGAGTTAGGATCTCCTCCTAAGATATTAAAAGACCACCCTGTTGAAAATGTTATTGGAGAAATTAATTCAAATGTTAGGACTAGAATTCAACTTAATCAAATGGGCCATGTGGTATTCCTTTCAAATATCGAACCTAAAAATGCTAAAGAAGCCTCTACCGATGACTATTGGATTATAGCTATGCAAGAAGAGCTAAACCAATTTAAACGAAACAAAGTTTGGGATTTAGTTCCTAGACCAAGTAATCAAACTGTCATTGGTACGAAATAGGTTTACAAAAATAAAGCCGACGAACAAGGTAATATAACTAGAAATAAAGCTAGATTAGTTGCACAAGGATATAATCAGGAGGAAGGAATTGATTATGAAGAAACATTTGCTCCAATCGCCCGACTAGAAGCAATACAAATCTTACTGGCCTTTGCATGTTTTTAATAATCTTGAACTTTATCAAATGGATGTTAAAAGTGCAATATTAAATGGCTATATTAACGAAAATGTTTTTGTTGAATAACCTCCCCATTTACATATAAAAAATTTCCATACCATGTTTATAAACTTAAGAACGCTTTATATGGTTTGAAATAAGCACCATGTGCTTGGTACGAACGACTTTAAAGCTATCTTATAAATTCTAGTTTTGAAATAGGGAAAGTTGACCGGACAATTTTTATTAAAAAAACCTAAAAAGGATATTTTAATTGTTCAAATTTATGTTGATGATATTATTTTTGGTTCTACTAATAATAAATTATGCCAGGATTTTTCTAACATAATGACCAAAGAATTTGAAATGTCACATATGGAAGAATTATCATATTTTCTTGGATTACAGATTAAACAACTGGAAAATGCAATTTTTGTTAACCAAGAAAAATATTATAGCAATCTAATTAAACGCTTTGGTATGGAAAATACTTTGGCCAAACCAACTCCAATGAGTACAATAGTACACCTTGGACGGGATGAGGATGGTTGATACAAACTTATATCGAAGTATGATTGGATCACTACTTTATTTAACTGCTAGTAGACCTGACATAATGATGAGTGTTTTTCTGTGTGCTCGATTTCAAGGATATCCTAAAGAATCACATATGCGAGCAGTGAAATGTATATTACGATATCTTAGAAAAACCAAAGATTTCAGACTATTTTATCCAAAAGAATGTCCTTTCGAATTAGTATCATAAAGTGATACTGATTTTCGAGGATGTCGGATGGATAGAAAAAGTTCGAGTGAGATGTATCACTTCATTGGACATTCCCTAGTAACTTCGTTTAGCAAGAAACAAAACTGTGTTTCACTCTCGACCTGTGAAGTAGAAAATATTTCTTCTACTTTAGCATGTGCTCAAGTCATAGACATGCAACAAACACTTCAAAATTTATAATAAATTTATCTAAATCTACTATTTTTGTGATAATACTAGTGCCATAAACTTATCTAAAAATCCAGTCAATCATTCACGAACAAAACATATCGACATACGTCATCATTTTCTTCGTGATAATATTGAAAAGGATTTAATAAAATTAGAATTTGTTTCCTCTGAAAATCAATTGGCTGATATATTTACAAAACCTTTGAACAAAAATATTTTTATAAAATTAAGAAGAGAATTAGGTATTATTTCTCAAAAAGATTTGTAATTTTTAATAATATGGCTGCTGGGATTCGATCCCTACACTATTAGCTGAAATTTCCTTGTAATTACCATTTTTCTATTTGCATCTCTTGTTTATAGATTATACTTCAGTTGATTTTACAGATTTTATTATTATCTATTTTTAGCAAGATGATTGTTATACAAAATTGTCTTTCAATCAGAAATTTCAATGGTTTTGAGTTTAATTGGTTATAATCATTTTAACCAAAAACAACACTTTATTTTAAGCTATATATTCACTATATATCTGGCTTCAAAAATTTTTAAATTCATATTCAATTCTTCTTAGTTTCAAACCAAATTTTTTTTTATTCACAAATATGTCTTCTCATGCAAACTTTGAATATTCTTCCGGCTACTCATCAATCAACTTTGAATCTCTTAGTTCAGGATCATTGTTATTACCTACTCCTACTCCTTGTCATGAAAAGACTCCGATTAACCGTAGTGGTTACACTCCAGAACCAAAACGACCAAGGAAACTTAACTTTGGTTCTCCATCAACCAAAGAAAAGATTAATGATATCCATCATTATCAATAGGAAACTTTGAATATTCAGAGGGAACTTTACTATGAACAAAAATTGAAGGATAAAAACTAAATTGGTTGGAGAAAATGGCCGTCAAATTCTGTGGCTCAACTCCGGTTCAAAATCAGACGATCGTTCATTCACCTCAACGTCCTCATGTGTCACCAAACTCATGGGAATGGTGACAATCGGTTGGATCATCGACTCGTTAGAACTAGTGGTCTCCTCTCAAACCACTCAAAGAAAACACTAAGGTCAAACCAAGGAATTTGGATGACTCTCCTTCCAACTATTAGTTTCTGTTTTATTCTCTTATTTTGCATGTTCAATTTCACATAAAATCTTGTTTGTTGTGTATTTTAATGGTCATGTTTTATAAAAAGTTGAATAAAGTTTTTATTTCACAAACAGAGCCGATATTAGCATCCTGTGCTAATTCAGACGTCTGAATTATCAAATCAGATGTCTGATTTGTCAATCTGGGCAATAAAATCTACATAGATTCAAACATCTGTTTTTATATTTCAAACGTCTGAATCAAGCCCGGAATACACTGTTTTCTTGCTGCTTGTCGAAATTGATTAAAACAGAAGTCAGTTTTGAAAACATACGTCTGTTTTAAACCAGGGAAAAAATTTAACTGGAAACGGGCCAACACCTTTTTAACCCACCTACTTATACAATTTTACTCTCTTATCTCCTCATTTTTTCATCGCATTTCATTTACTTCACCAATCCATTTTTTAAACCTTAAAACTCCATTAAAATTCCAAATTCTTCCTTCAAAAAATCAAAACATAATGCCTCATAAGACCAAGAGATCAAGAGAATCAACAACTGGACCATCCGAAGCACAAATTAGATCATGGCTTCACAGTGAGACAGCTATTGCAAGATTCAACACAATGATGAACTGCAAAATCTTTGAAGGAGCTTTTTATGCCATTTCAGAAATTCAACGGCTATAGGATTAGAGAAATGGCGGAATCAAATGACTTCGATTCATTAATTGGGTATGATTTCAATAACTTGAAAATCAATCATATCTTGTCAAGTTATTATATGCAAATATGGATGTAGATCATCAGAATCCCTAAAATAGAGAAGATTGTGTTTGGATAATGGTATGTGGCGTAAAAATCTTTCTCCCGTTGCAAAGATTAGGTTATATTTTAAGATGTCCTCACAAAGAAATAAACATTGACCATGTTGATGCGGATAGTATGAACGAGATGAAGTATCTCATAGATTTCTTTCCGATGATATGACAAATATGATATCATCTAAGCTGCGTCTTCAAGCTAGGATAATCCACTGAACACTCATCTGATTTCTACAAACAAGAACCGATAGTTATGAGAAGATTTACAAAAGAGATTTCCAAGCACTCTATGCTATTTATACTAACCAACAAGTCAATTGGGGGAAAATTATATTAGACGAATTTCAAGATGCAATAATTCGTCGGAAATACAAGACTTTACACTACGGCACTTATATCATGAGAATTTTAATGCAATGTGGCATGCCAATACCCGATTCGGAATGTTCGACTGTTAGCGTGCATGGCTCTAAAACTTTAGGGCTAATGCAATTACCAAGGAAACTTCCATCTCATAATATTATTTCATTTCAATAATGGATTGAAAACCAAAATCATGGTATTCGTCAACTGTCATATACAAACATATCTTCATCATCTTTATCTCAACCACATCAATAAGAAGAAGAAGCAGACTATGATGACATTCAAGAGATCCGAGGAGATGTCACTCCAAAGCAAGCTCTTATTACAATCTCTCGAAACTAAAAGAAGCTTAAAAAAATGGTTCGCTTAGAAAGAAACATGAATAATAAATTCAACTCCATCAAGTTCCTAAACAAAATTTTGGATAAGCTTTCGTGTGCATCTTCTTCATCTACCGACATGCAACATACTCCGGCACCGTTCACTTGGTCTTCCGACCAAGAAGAGAAAGAAGAAGATGATGAACAAGCCGAGGATAGTGAGGAATTTTGAAGTGGTATGGATGTTTTTCTGTCCTTTTGTTATATTGTGTTATCTTATTACTACAATTCTAGTTTCCAAATTTTAAGTATTATGTTATGTTCTGTGATGTTGTCATTTGAAACGTTGGGTTTTATTTTATATTAGCTATATGTTTCTCTCCATTCATTCTCTATGATGTTATCGTATTCTGTATATTTCATTGCTATTTTAGTCACTAATTCTTTTTAGTAATGACAAAGGGGGAGAAAAAAGTGAAAATACCGATACACGAATTCTGTAACAACCCTGTATTTTGTAATTATTTTTAATTGTATATTTTAATTATTTTAAATTGAAATTCCTTGTAACAACCCGATACTTAACAACAATTAATAATCGACATTTAGACGATAAATATTGTTGCAAATTTCCATTTGAAGTTTTTAAATTTTGAATTAAAATTCTTTTATAAATTATTAAAAGGAATTGTTGGGCTTCAAATGTTAAATCTCGGCCCATCTATTTTGGTGCCGTGTTGTTCGAGTATAATCCATCCCCTTTTTATTTATTTTTCTTTTTCTTATTCGTTCGTTTGAAAACCTAAAAACCATCGAAAGAAAAAAATAATGGCTGCTCGATTTTGTTCGCCCCTCTTCTTCGTTCCTCTGCGAAGCTAGGACATAGAAATCAAACACGATAGATGGCGCTCGCTCGTTCCCTGATGATCGAGTTCGCAAATCAGGTAAGTGATTCCTTCACTTACATCTAATTCAAACGCTAGTTTGATTTCTGACTTGTTCCAATTCTGTTTATTTGGACTTGGTTCGAATTTGTATGCTCGCTTGTTGTGTGCTAACGTGGCTTTGATTTCTGGTTGTTCGATTTTCATGTTGACGTGATTTTGAACTGTCGTTTTTCTTGGAAAATTCAAATTCGATGATTGCAGATTTCTTGTTTGCTAGTTATCACGCCAATGCTTTATCTCGTGACCACCCCGGCTTGATATTGACTCTGTTCAATTGCCATGGCCACTGTAAGTTTCTGGAAGTTTTGGTTTCATGAATGTTGCATGATGGTTGCTATTTGGACATATTTCCAGGTTGCCTCGAACACATGTATATATTGTTCGTTGGTGACATTGGTAATCACGACTCTGATTTGATATTTGAGCCTGCATTTATGTTGCTTGACTCGAAGATTGGTATTTATGTAACGTATTCCACTGTTGCACTTGTGGGTATATCACTTGTTGCCAGTTACCATCTTTAGTCTGCATATCACTGTAAGTCCATCACTACACTGTTTATTTGCATATAAACTTGTATTCTTTGTTACATCACTGCATTTTCATCACGGCTGTTGTTTCATTGTCTTAAGTGAGTCTGGGGGTTATCTCGAGTTTGCACTTGCATATCCACTTTAAATAGCTATCTCACCCTTTCATGTTTACATATATATGTTCTAGTGATATTTCTTTTAGTATGTGCTGTCTGCACTCGCTTCTTCTCATCTTCATCAATGCTGTTTGATAACCACTGCTAAGTATCATTGTGTATATGTTATACCTAGTTGCCTATTGGTGCAACTCGTACACACTTCGATTTGAGCTCGCATCGTTTCTTTGAACTGCTGTATTTATGACATTGTGTTGCATATAAATATCACTTTGAAGTCTTTGTGATCATTTGTATATATATATATATATACAATGTCCAGCCTCATTCTGTAGTTCACTGGTCACTGCATATGTGTATACTTGTGCACTTGATCATATTGACTTCTGTTGATTGGTCTATGCATATGTGTGTTGTCTGCTATTGGCATTATTGCATACTTAAGGTTGATAACTTCTGTTGGTTCATGCCTTGTTAATGACTGTTGTTTTGCATCTAGTCAATTTACTTATAACATTTGAATTATGGCAACTGGTCATGCATACGTGTGCACGGATTTCACTGTGCGATCATGTGTACATCACTTGTTGTTCCCTTTTATTGCCTGTTCTTCGAGGCAGGTAATTCAGGTGCTATTTTACTTTGATGTTGAACATTATCATGGTTATTCTGGCCATTTTGGGTCTGAGGTGATTTACTTTCGTAGCCTTGTCTAGTTTGCAGTTTTGTTTGTATGTTATTGCATTTGTTGGTTTGCATTGCATTAACTCATACACTTCTGGTTTAAATGTTGCCCACTATACTTCTGTAGTCATCTTCTCTTGACCATTTAATCATGGTCTTGCTGTGTTCGAAATTGTTTACATGCTGTTGCTACACGCATACTTGTTCCACTTGTAGCCTTTGTGCTTTGTACTGTGTTACGCTTGAATGTGAAGCCTTGTTTCACTAATTCAGGCTGGTACTGTTTCAGTGATAGGTTGTTTTATCATGTTCACTTGGTGTCTTTTGCAATATCGTTTACCTTTCCAAACAGTTCTGGTTGTCTTGCTACACGTGGTGTTCAATTTAATTGAGCTTGCATTTGTATCATACTGTCTCTTGTGCCATTTACTTGGTGCTGTTCCATGTTGCACCCCAGTTTCATTTTATTCATGTGCAACCAGTAGTGTACGTCCATTGTGTACATTTGGGTTCGCATTTATGTCGTCCAAACTTGACCTCTGCAGTTTTTGATTGTTGTCGGTATTCAATGGGTACATCATCACTGTAGTGGCACGGCAGTGCACGCAAGCGTGAACTGCAGCCACACGGTATTCATTGGGTACCTCGTCACTGTAGTGGCAAGGCAGTGCATGCAAGCGTGAACTGCAGCCACACGGTTTGGTTTTGTGATATTCTATTTTGTTGTGATTTATTAATCTTTTGCGTATTCCATATTCCGTAGTGGCGGGGCAGTGCACGCGCGCGTGTACTGCAGCCCTACTCGACTTAATATTTTAATTGATATTTAAATGTTTTGAACTGTTTTGTTTATTTCAATTCAATATTCTGAATTGCATTCTGATTTGGTTTAATTAATGTCGTCTATTCATTATTTTATTATTATTGCTTCTGTGCACTAATAACTGAGTTTGAATTAGACTGACCCGAGTATTATTTTCTTTTGAATTTAATACTCGGGTCAGACCGGGTATTTCAGGTTGTAGATATTCTGCTTTGGGTTGCTGCTAGAGCTATGAAGTTCTTTCATATCTTTTGGAGTAGTCGTCGTCATTTGTAGTAGTCTGTAAAATTGTATAGGAAGATATGTATTCATGTATATTAAATACGTTAATGTACTTGTATATGTAACTTCCTTAGTCGACTGTTGTAGTTGTATCATATGTACCGTGTCATATGTATTGTATCAAAGGTATTGTAACTGACATCAGTTATTGTATATATGAGACTTTCTGTTCGATTTGTGTTCCGCATTATATTATCTGTGTGATATTTTATATTTACTGTTCTAAACTATTACGAACCATCGTAGTTCGTTTTATACTGGAATTGGGGTATGTCGATGGGAGAAAATAAATCAGAGATGAAAAATGAAAGAAAATATATTTGTATACCACTCCCATTGAGATAACCAATACTAGTATAAAGCCTAACTATTGATGGTCGCTCCTCAACAGCCTTATTCTCCGTGCTAGTTGACAGCACTACACCGTAGTGTTCTTGGCTAGCGTGGGTACAGAGGTGGGGCGTCATAGCTTGGTATCAGAGCCTGGGGTTTAGAACAAATATAAAACATAACTTAGATAGTACATGTGTTACAACTATTTGTCGATGTTTTATCTCTCATATTTTCATATGATTGTCTTTGATTGTTAGGTATGAATTCCTAACGCTTATTCATAAGCATTTGATTTTGATTCTTGTGTTTTTGGCTTTGATTAGATTTAGCCGATGATTGATTTTGTTCGAATCTCAGCGATTCTGAACTTGATATTTTATGTTTTCTTCGGCTTGAATTCCATTCAACTTCGGTCACTTTGTTTTTGAGAAATTTCTAAATTCTTGGTTTCCAAGACTCTGACTTGGTTTGCCGTTGAGTCCTTTGATGATGATGTTGAATCGTTTTGTACTCTATTATGGCCATTAATTGTTGACTTCGACTTCGACTTGATTTTTATTTTTGTTGAAGTCATTTATGCATTTATGCTCGTTTTGCCTCGTTATCCCATTTGTTAATCGATTCTTCTTTTCCGATTAGTTGTTATCTCCTTTGTTGACTTTGATAACTTCTATTTCTGGAATTTTTGGATATTCCTACTTTGATGGATTTAGAATCGAATTCTTTGGATTTTATTCACGTCTTCGAAGGTGAATTTTAGTGAATTGATTTGGTTTCCAAATTTAATCGATTCTTGTTAATTCCCCGATTTATTGCTATCATTTATTAGCAACTTTGATAACATTTTCTTCGGGATTTTCGTGAACATACTTTTGGATGGATACAGTATCGATTTGTTTGGATTCTATTCACGTCTTCGTATGTGAATTCTTGTGATTGATTGTTTCTACAATCATTTTTGTGATTTGTCACTTTAAAAATATAAATGTTTCAATACTAGTAGTAAATATCAAAACTCTTTTATCAAAATGTTTTCAACTCTATTTTCAATATCAAAATCTTTTCCTAAACTGTTTTCCAATCTATTAGTATATACAAACCTTTATTTCACTCTTATGAAAAATCTAATTAAACGGCTTAGCAAAACAAGTGGTATGAAACGCTTGCGTTTACTTCGTCGGTTAATTTTTGGACTTGTTCGATTGAACCACTTGTGACATTTTTCTAGTGAAGATCTACAATTTGTTCGTAAATATTTAAGTTAAGCTAGTGGTTATGGGACATGAAGCTAAACTTTTATATTCACTAGCTTAGTGTAATTGACACTTCTCGTTGATCTTGATGATCTAGACTAGCAATTGCGCGATGTCTCTTTCATTGCAAGGTTAGACTAGACACCACTTGTGTGATTCCACTCACGCATACCTTTTTGCTTTTTGGTTAGTCTTGACCTCAATCTGTGTGATTCCATTCACACATGCTTAGTGTAATTGACACTCCTCGTTGATCATGATGATCGTTCTGATGGTCAGACTAGAGACCACTTGTGTGATTCCATTCACACATACCTTTCTGCTTTTTGGTTAGTCTTGACCTCAACCTGTGTGATTCCATTCACACATGCGGGGTAGCTCCCCTTGGTCTTCGGACCGTCATGTGATAGGCTTCTTTCCCTTATTCTGTGATTTCTAGATTCCTTATGTTGATTTCTGGAAATTTTATGCTTCACCTATTTTTGTGCATTGGTGAATTCATATGTTATTGATTTGTCATGAGTGCAAATTTGGGGTATGATACCTCTTTGGATCTTTGAGAAGATTCTTGTGATATTGATTATCTCTTATCGGTTGATCTCCTGTTGATCATTATTTGCATACTTATAGTTGTATGTCAGTATGGGTATTTCATATTTATGCCATACCTCTTATCGGTTGATCTCCTGTTGATCATTATTTACATACTTATAGTAGTATGTCATTATGGATATTTTATGTTATGCCATATCTTTTATTCTATGTCATATTCCCATTCGAGTTTTTATTCTCCGTTCGAGTTTTCATACTCCGTTCAAGTTTTCATACTCCGTTCGAGTTTTCATTCTCCGTTCGAGTTTTCATTCTCCGTTCGAGTTTTCATACTCCGTTTGAGTTTTCATACTCCCGTTCGAGTTCTTATACTCTTATCTTGTGATTTCTGGATTTCTTGTGTAGATTTCTAGAATTTGTGCTTCACCAATTTTCGTGATTTCTATTGATAAGTTTTATCAATTCTTGTGCATTGGTGAATTCGTGTGTTATTGACTTGTTATGAATACAAGTTTAGGGTATTATATCCCTTTCTATCTTTGAGAAGATTCTTGTGACACTTTTGATGAATGAAAATCCACTTATCGAAGTTGCTACTGATGTCGCTGTGTCCGTTTGAGAACGTAAAATGTTATTTATTTAAAATACACCATTTTGCACTTTCAAGGAAACGATGAAGTGAATTAAACGATTTAGTAAAACTCGTGGTTATGGATCATGTGCGTTTGCTATTTCGGTTAATTTCGGACTCGTTAATTGAAAATTTGTGATTTCTGATTATCGTTTGTGATAATCAGATATTTGCTGTTTCTGATTATCGCTTGTGATAATCAGATATTTGAGATTTAATTATCGTTTGTGATAATTAAACATTTGCGATTTGAGATTTGATTATCAATTGTGATAATTAAATATTTGTGATTTGAAATTTGATTACCATTGTGGTAATTTCTGATTATCGTTTTGATAATTGGATGTTTATGATTTCTGATTTATCGTTTTTGATAATCAGATATTTATTGTTTCTAATTATCGTTTGTGATAATTAGATATTTGTGGTTTGATTATCGTTTGTGATAATTAAACATTTGCGATTTGAGATTTCATTATCAATTGTGATAATTAAATATTTGTGATTTAAGATTGATTTTCGATTTTGATAATCGAATTCTTGTTGATTTGATTATCGTTTTTGATAATCGAATATTTGTGATTTGAGATTTCTGAATTATCTATCGATAATTAGATATTGCTGTTTTGTGATTTCTGTATTCTGATTATCTATTCGATAATTAAATTTTGTTGAGAATTTGTGAATTTCTTTTTTGAAATTAGAAGGTTCCATTGGTGTTTATATAGTACTACGCCAGTGTACCGGCTCAATTTTCTGCTATTCATGACGTTTTCTACGTCTTCCAATTACGGAAATGCCTTTGGGATTTCCGATCCTTATTCTTGAGCAACCTTCTATTCACATCATTGCTTCGGAGGTTCAGCACCCTTGAAATAAAGATGTTTTTCTCGTAAAAGCTCAGTGGTTCTCAGATCCTCTGGATTTCACTTTGGAATCCAGAGAATTCATCGAGCAAACACGTTCAAGCTTACTCCTTCATGCTCTTTATGGTGAACTTCCTATTTCTAATTTCTCCATCTTGTGATGATATTCTCTTATGGTTGTTATCTGTTGTCCAATTATTCCTTATGATTGCGAGGACGCAATTTCTTTAAGGAGGGGAGTTTGTAACAACCCGGTACTTAACAACAATTAATAATCGACATTTAGACGATAAATATTATTGCAAATTTCCATTTGAAGTTTTTAAATTTTGAATTAAAATTCTTTTATAAATTATTAAAAGGAATTGTTGGGCTTCAAATGTTAAATCTCGGCCCATCTATTTTGGTGCCGTGTTGTTCGAGTATAATCCATCCCCTTTTTATTTTTTTTTCTTTTTCTTATTCGTTCGTTTGAAAACCTAAAAACCATCGAAAGAAAAAAATAATGGCTGCTCGATTTCGTTCGCCCCTCTTCTTCGTTCCTCTGCGAAGCTAGGACATAGAAATCAAACACGATAGATGGCGCTCGCTCGTTCCCTGATGATCGAGTTCGCAAATCAGGTAAGTGATTCCTTCACTTACATCTAATTCAAACCCTAGTTTGATTTCTGACTTGTTCCAGTTCTGTTTATTTGGACTTGGTTCGAATTTGTATGCTCGCTCGTTGTGTGCTAACGTGGCTTTGATTTCTGATTGTTCGATTTTCATGTTGACGTGATTTTGAACTGTCGTTTTTCTTGGAAAATTCAAATTCGATGATTGCAGATTTCTTGTTTGCTAGTTATCATGCCAATGCTTTATCTCTTGACCACCCCGGCTTGATATTGACTCTGTTCAATTGCCATGGCCACTGTAAGTTTCTGGAAGTTTTGGTTTCATGAATGTTGCATGATGGTTGCTATTTGGACATATTTCCAGGTTGCCTCGAACACATGTATATATTGTTCGTTGGTGACATTGGTAATCATGACTCTGATTTGATATTTGAGCCTGCATTTATGTTGCTTGACTCGAAGATTGGTACTTATGTAACGTATTCCACTGTTGCACTTGTGGGTATATCACTTGTTGCCAGTTACCATCTTTAGTCTGCATATCACTGTAAGTCCATCACTACACTGTTTATTTGCATATAAACTTGTATTCTTTGTTACATCACTGCATTTTCATCACGGCTGTTGTTTCATTGTCTTAAGTGAGTCTGGGGGTTATCTCGAGTTTGCACTTGCATATCCACTTTAAATAGCTATCTCACCCTTTCATGTTTACATATATATGTTCTAGTGATATTTCTCTTAGTATGTGCTGTCTGCACTCGTTTCTTCTCATATTCATAAATGCTGTTTGATAACCACTGCTAAGTATCATTGTGTATATGTTATACCTAGTTGCCTATTGGTGCAACTCGTACACACTTCGATTTGAGCTCGCATCGTTTCTTTGAACTGCTGTATTTATGAAATTGTGTTGCATATAAATATCACTTTGAAGTCTTTGTGGTCATTTGTATATATATATAAACAATGTCCAGCCTCATTCTGTAGTTCACTGGTCACTGCATATGTGTATACTTGTGCACTTGATCATATTGACTTCTGTTGATTGGTCTATGCATATGTGTGTTGTCTGCAATTGGCATTATTGCATACTTAAGGTTGATAACTTCTGTTGGTTCATGCCTTGTTAATGACTGTTGTTTTGCTTCTAGTCAATTTACTTATAACATTTGAATTATGGCAACTGGTCATGCATACATGTGCACGGATTTCACTGTGCGATCATGTGTACATCACTTGTTGTTCCCTTTTATTGCCTGTTCTTCGAGGCAGGTAATTCAGGTGCTATTTTACTTTGATGTTGAACATTATCATGGTTATTCTGGCCATTTTGGGTCTGAGGTGATTTACTTTCGTAGCCTTGTCTAGTTTGCAGTTTTGTTTGTATGCTATTGCATTTGTTGGTTTGCATTGCATTAACTCATACACTTCTGGTTTAAATGTTGCCCACTATACTTCTGTAGTCATCTTCTCTTGACCATTTAATCATGGTCTTGCTGTGTTCGAAATTGTTTACATGCTGTTGCTACACGCATACTTGTTCCACTTGTAGCCTTTGTGCTTTGTACTGTGTTACGCTTGAATGTGAAGCCTTGTTTCACTAATTCAGGCTGGTACTGTTTCAGTGATAGGTTGTTTTATCATGTTCACTTGGTGTCTTTTGCAATATCGTTTACCTTTCCAAACAGTTCTGGTTGTCTTGCTACACGTGGTGTTCAATTTAATTGAGCTTGCATTTGTATCATACTGTCTCTTGTGCCATTTACTTGGTGCTGTTCCATGTTGCACCCCAGTTTCATTTTATTCATGTGCAACCAGTAGTGTACGTCCATTGTGTACATTTGGGTTCGCACTTATGTCGTCCAAACTTGACCTTTGCAGTTTTTGATTGCTGTCGGTATTCAATGGGTACATCATCACTGTAGTGGCACGGCAGTGCACGCAAGCTTGAACTGCAGCCACACGGTATTCATTGGGTACCTCGTCACTGTAGTGGCAAGGCAGTGCACGCAAGCGTGAACTGCAGCCACACGGTTTGGTTTTGTGATATTCTATTTTGTTGTGATTTATTAATCTTTTGCGTATTCCATATTCCGTAGTGGCGGGGCAGTGCACGCGCGCGTGTACTGCAGCCCTACTCGACTTAATATTTTAATTGATATTTAAATGTTTTGAACTGTTTTGTTTATTTCAATTCAATATTCTGAATTGCATTCTGATTTGGTTTAATTACCGTCGTCTATTCATTATTTTATTATTATTGCTTCTGTGCACTAATAACTGAGTTTGAATTAGACTGACCCGAGTATTATTTTCTTTTGAATTTAATACTCGGGTCAGACCGGGTATTTCAGGTTGTAGATATTCTGCTTTGGGTTGCTGCTAGAGCTATGAAGTTCTTTCATATCTTTTGGAGTAGTCGTCGTCATTTGTAGTAGTCTGTAAAATTGTATTGGAAGATATGTATTCATGTATATTAAATACGTTAATGTACTTGTATATGTAACTTCCTTAGTCGACTGTTGTAGTTGTATCATATGTACCGTGTCATATGTATTGTATCAAAGGTATTGTAACTGACATCAGTTATTGTATATATGAGACTTTCTGTTCGATTTGTGTTCCGCATTATATTATCTGTGTGATATTTTATATTTACTGTTCTAAACTATTACGAACCATCGTAGTTCGTTTTATACTGGAATTGGGGTATGTCGATGGGAGAAAATAAATCAGAGATGAAAAATGAAAGAAAATATATTTATATACCACTCCCATTGAGATAACCAATACTAGTATAAAGCCTAACTATTGATGGTCGCTCCTCAACAGCCTTATTCTCCGTGCTAGTTGACAGCACTACACCGTAGTGTTCTTGGCTAGTGTGGGTATAGAGGTGGGGCGTCACATTCCTAGTTTAAAAAATCTTTATTTTATTTATTAAAATGGATAAATTTTCTTATTTTAAATACAAATTTTGATTTTCATGCGAATTATAATTTCAAACATGAATAAATAATTGAATATTTTCAGAAAATGTGAATTTTGGTCAATATGGTCAAACTTTGAATTTTAAATTAGAAATTTAAATATTCGAATT